>OX465285.1:77331713-77835172 GCA_949987705.1 Thereva unica
AGGAAACTATTCTAGTAGATTCCTTGACAGGAAATGATGTCAAGTCCGTCTTCCTTTTCCGCATTGGGCCGGTTTACACGACCGAACAGAGAAAAGGAACGAACGAATTAGGTTTATGGGAAAGAGGATGAGAGAGAATGATGTGGAGGGCGGACAATTTTAGCGGAGCGAACAGTTTGACAGTTCCTGCGTTGTTGCTAGTTTCTAGGATGAGAAGGCAAAAGAAAATGTGAAAAGCAACTTTGGGCTTTTACTAGTTCGTCCGTTCGTTGGACTTCAAAAGAGAATTAACGATAACCGCTAAGTTTTGTCTGTTTGTTGTCGTTCGGTGTCCCGATGTGTAAATCCAGCCATTTTTACCTCAAATACGGGAATTTACAATAAGAAACCAGTCTCAAATACGATTGTTTCACTGATTTTGGAACAATTTTGTTGTGACTTTGTTGAGTATAGAAAATGGATAAAAAAAACTTCAAGGGAGAAAGTTTAAAAAAGGCAACGTTAGTAAAGTTTCGAAAAAGGCAACGTTAGTAAAGTTTCGAAAAAGGCAACGTTAGTAAGATTAGTGGAAAGCACTTGACTAAGAAACTCTAAAATTCGCATATTTCTCAAAAAACCGCCACTTTTTCGAACTACAGGATGTCGAAATAAAGTTAAGACAACCCAAATCTTTCACTTGGCACCAGTCGAATAGCTGTGGGAAAAATTTCCAAAAAATTCCATTTTTGTTCAGAATAGGCCTGATTGACTATGTATGGTTACTATTAAAATTTACATGTGTGCGTCAGAGAGATAGAAATAGTACAAAATTCGGAAGCCTAACTTCTTGAGAAAAATTGCAATAAATATCCACTAGTTCTTTTTTTATTGTAACTATTTGTAAAAACAAAAACGTCGTGGTACCAGGGCGGGTTTTTTCTTCTCTTTCCAATTGATGTATGAAGTTGAAAGAAAATTTACACCATTAATGAGATAACTGAATCTCGCTCCGAACTATTCTTTGCCGATAGTTTCCTAGCTTCAATAAGTACTCAGCGTCCACCCTGATGGGGGCTTTCCCGCACAGGTAAGAGGTAATGCATATCCGTAGGTGGTAATCCAGGGTCTCCCCATTCCACAACCGCCCGACGAACAGCCCTTCTGGAGACCCTCGGTACCACCTGGTCGAGTTTTGTCTCATTTTGGATTTTCCCTCGTTTAAATTTGTATTTTGTTGTATGGGAATCTGATGTTGGCGTCTTCGGGCATTCAACCGGAGCATACTATATAAGAAAATAGGACTATTTTCTGACTAAACTTTCCCTGCAAAAATTAGCATTACATAATCTAACAAAGCCCTCACGAGTCACTGGCCAGTTACTTGTTAGAGAATGAACGTGCGAGCACCTTGCAAAGACGACGTGCACATGAATTTGGGAGCTTCTCCGTCATGTTTGTCCTCAAAAATTTTAGCCATATAAAATTCAATTGACACAACAGCCACAACAATTTCAATTTTTGTTAGACGGTTGTGGTCTTATTGTGTTATTTCCTAAGTCAACACTGCTGGCCGATTGTGTTGGAGTTAAGTTAGTAATGGAAAAGCCGAGGTCGATATCTTCTTCCATTTTATCCTTTCCACTGGAAGTTGGCTAGCAATAATTCATAGCCCGTTTATGACTCTAGGCCGAAAAGTTGGTTCGAGGTTGAGTGGAAATTTCGACCATCGTATATGATGTCGAGTTCAGGAGAGCTGATTTGAATTGAATGGACCCAGTTTCAACTCGACCCTCGTTTATAAAACTGGGTTGAACCTGGATTGAACCTGGGTTGAACCTAGGTTGAACCCAGGTTGTACCTAGGTTGAACCCGGGTTGAACCAAGGTTGAACCTGTGTTGAACCTAGTCATAAACGGGGTATCAAAGTTAAGTGTCATCGCTTGCAGGTTGTAGTAGAAGATTTTTAGTGAGATACGAGAATCGTCATATCCAAGGATCCGCCGTTGCACATATATAACTCCCCATAAAATGCTACTTAATAGTATTAGTAGCTCAAAGTTCATCAACTACCGAATCTTCTCTATCGAAATTTTTTTATCGCCTGTTCGAGATAGATGGTTGCATACATAAATTCATGCCTAAAATAAACTTCCAACCAATAACCATTTTGCGAGTTTCCTTCTGAATTAATTACCTTCGATACCAAACCTGGTAACCCAAAACACAAAACAATGCCGGAGGGACCTGTCGTTCGGCATATTTTTTTTGGATTTTAATTAATTCCGTTCGGCTATCGGTTTTACCAATCATCAGTATTCCAGTGTTGTGTCTGTTTATTTACCATATCTAAATAAAGACTCAAGTTTAAAGCAAATAAAACAAAACAATAAAAAAAGAGACAGAGAGAATATCGACGGCGGCGGCACCGATCCAATATCAAATTCTTACCGCGAAAACATGAAATTTGCAACATTTTGCAAAAAAAATAGTCTAAACAGAAAATTTCCGGGCATATTGTTTCGGTTATGTTTTACTGTCTATTAAAAACCTTGGGGAGGGGGAAACAGACGTTTTGTTGGAAAAAAAGTAGATATATAGACGTTTCTTCTATATATTTTATATATTAACATAAACCAAGATTATATCAAAATTTGGATTTGAAATATGAAAAAAAAAACTCAGAACTGCGTCAAACACAGAAAAGAATTAAAAAAAAAGATTGAACGAGAAACGCAAGAAGCATCACAAATTCATCCGCATCGAACCGTGCTATGTGCGGTCTACGGTGAAAAGATGATTCCAGTCAGTGCGAGACAGATTCTAGCTATAGCCGAGATTGCAGCGCGGGCAGGGCACAGCTACTATATATGTATGCTCAGTTCATATATACCGACACCAGAAATCTGATAGAATTAACCTTGCGCAAAGTATTATATGATCTAGAAAAGCCTTGCGACCATGACACGATGACAGCACATGACGCGCGCGCAGAGGGAAGAATTTATATATTTTAGGAATTATAATGCGAAGGGAGAGAGCAAATAAAAATAGTAAAGTGCAAAATAAAACCAGAAATAAATAAAAACAAGAAAAAATTACCTTAAACCTTAAAAAACCGTGACGCGGAACAGCACACCATGAATTACTCAGGTTCTCAGGTTCAGATGGGACGGTTCTAGTCTGACTGTGATTTCTTGGTCGAGAATTCTTTTTTTTAGAACAACAGGCAACACTGTATGAGACAGAGATCTTCTTCTTCTTCTTTTATCTCAACAACGACAAGAGTAACGTTCAGCGATTTGGAAAAATATCGACTAACCCACGACTGACTGTGGACATTGTACCTTTTGCTTATTCCCCAAATTTTTAAGCGGAACTGAATTTTTCCATTCGAATTTTTTTATGGGTTGTTCTTTTCATTCTTTTTTGCCTTAATTTGCAATTTTTTCAATTTATCCCCTCACCTTTTTTCTTGTTGTTTTTGTTTTTCATGACGCGGGGTTTCACATATGTGATTTTTAGAACAGTTAAAAATTTCCTGGGCGGTGTGAACGTAGCCACATACAGAAGCTGTCAAACTACAAAGAGTACTGGTTTTTTTCATGATGGTTGATTTTTTGAAAAATGATTATTAATTTCGGTTTTTGTAACTAATTTGTCGAATTTATGGCTTTGTGCACAGTAAAAGTTGTTAGCAAGTTATTTAGATGATTATTAATGTTTAATCCAGAATTTGTTTAAACATTTTTTTCAAGTTAAAATTAATAAATTAATTTTAGTTGAATTATTCCAGTTTTATTGAGGTAAATATTTATTTGTTTCTTGTTTGTTTGTATGTAATTAAAATCTATTTTGGATAATTTGATTTAATTGCAAATATTTTTATTTTTTAGATGCGTGACCATTAATATTATGTTATTTCAAAGAATCCAGAGACAATGATTCTGAAAAATCATTCCCTCTTAGGTTAGGTTTGAATAAAATTTAATTTTCTATTAACGCATTTATTTTATTTTAATTTATACAGATTTATGGTTTTTATAACCATGTTTGACAGCTTCTTTTGACGCACTTGTTAAATATTAACGCCCGGATACATACATACATAAAAATAAAAAGGCTGGAATTTCTCTAGTCGAAACTATTAGATAACATTTTATGCATATTCAATTTTGTGTAAAATCATGAAAACTCAGGTAAGAATTTATGCATGATACATATAAGAATTATCAAATATAATATTGTGATTTTGATCAATTTGACCAAGGGCAGAAGATCCGAAAAAAATGGCCTAACAACGGGCAAACACCGGCCGCTTGGCTTTTAACGGGCATATGATGGCCGTAGGGTTTTCAACCATTTCAAATGGGAGCACATACAAATTTACAAACCGCGAAACTTGACCAAAAGATTGTTGAAATGGCTAAGAACTGAGCTGTATACACGGGCATTCGACGGCAAATTTAAACCAAAAACAGAATCTGCACCAACTTACAGTCACTTTTCGGACCTTGTGATGATCCCAACGTACCGAGGTGACAATTTCGTTTCAGATCGCTAGATTTTTGGTATTGTGATTCAAGAACGCTTTACCACGCAGAAAAGCTTCGTATCCACAAATCAAACTCGAATCAACACAGCTGTGGAAACT
This sequence comes from Thereva unica, assembly GCA_949987705.1. Lineage (NCBI taxonomy): Eukaryota > Metazoa > Arthropoda > Insecta > Diptera > Therevidae > Thereva > Thereva unica. The sequence continues at coordinate 77,336,344 of OX465285.1, forward strand.
CCTACCTGTTATCACGGGAGTCTGTTAGTTAGAAGACATGAGGCAGGTTTCCTTCAAATAGCTACTCGCGAAAAATGGAAAACGGATACAAGGAACTTGGATAAACCGTCGCACTCTTGCTGAGGTGACTCTAGGCCAGCGGTTTCCAAACTTTATGATACTGCGATCAAACCCTTAGGCCCCCAATAAAATATGTAAATTTGCATACTAGACTTGCATACATCTACTCTATTTCAAATCAATTTTTGAAAACAATGTCTTTTAAATGACGACCTCCATTCGATACGAAAGCGGCAGCTCTCTTCAGGCGTTGTAGCAACTACTTTGGCTCGCATGTTATAGCTTTGAGTTTGTCAATGGTCTTCGGTTTGTTGGCATAAATTTTACTTTTGCAGGAACTTCATCGTAGTGGCTGCGATGTGGTACGGTGTGTTTTTCGTGCATTTTCGGACACACAAAGCGCACCAAGATTTAACGATAGCGTACGTCGTCGTAGGTTTCTCGAAAAGTAAATGATGGTTTTTGAGCACACTCCGACCCAAATAGTAACTTTCTCGTCGTGCAATGGGTGTTTCCTGAATGATGTGTGGGTTCTCTGTTCCCCAAATTCGACAGTTTTGTTTATTGACTCCACCAGAGAATGTAAAATGAGCTTCGTCCGTCATCAAAATTTTGTCCTAATAATCTGGCCCGGCATAGATCTGGCTCGGCAAGCGATCAACGATTTTGAGCCTGTCCGTATAGTTAGTAAGGTTGTGAAAATCCGAAGGATTATAGAGGTTCCTAAGAGCGAAAAGAAGGAGTGTCTTTTTAGACAGATTCTATTCGGTTTACACTTATTTAAAATATGGGATCCCAGATCTGGAACGCATATTCAAAAATATGACGGACTAATGTGCAAAACAGGGCTTTAGTAACCTCTACATTGTCGAATTCTATAGCGTTTCTCTGAATAAAGCCCAACAGCTTGTTGGCAGTAATATTATCATAGTGTAAGTTAAAGTTTAGCTTGGTGTCGGGGACAATGCCTAAATCCAGTAGTTTCGACTGTAAAAAGGATACCTCAGTTTAAGACCCTATAGCACTATAAATTTTTAAGTTGTCGTCGTTAAAGAGGTGCGGAATGCCATTTAATTTTTCAGATAGATCAGAATTGAATATATTGAATAGTAGTGGTCCTAGGTAACAGCCCTGCGGTACACCTGAGGTTACATTGATTTATTTTAAAGGAAATACTGAAATCTTACCACCTGAGCTCTCCCGTTAGGATAGGGTGTTATCCAATTCAAAAGGGGGTCGTATATCCCAAATCTTAATAGTTTCATAAACAAAATTTGGTGGTCTATCCGATCCATTGACAGCCTTTATTATATAAAGTAGAGTTTTGGAATAGGTTATTGCGAAGTCAGCCATAATACGCCAATTTTCAACTAGCGATTGACCCCAAATGGTTCTGCGAAGAAATAAACCTACATCCCTCCCGTTGTTACGCTCCTGGGGTCTTTGGTAACTTCCACCAAGAATTTTATCTATTCCACAACACCTTCTATCATTTATAATGGGGAGGTGATACCAGAAAGCAAATCCAATGCCAATTGATTAACACCTCTGTTGGCCAAAAATTCTTCTTTAGCCAAAACTGATATGCCAACCCTTTTCTCGAGTAGAACGCTCACTCAATGAACGGAGTTTTGTTCGGGGCTCAGGAGTGTATAAATGTCTCAACGAGCTTGACTTAAGCCTATGGATAAATCTACTGGCCTTGGGGACCGCTGATCTATATCCTTAAATAAAATCAAGAGAGAGTGTCTATCAATGAAGAAAATGCTGTGCTACGAGGATTAGAAATAAAATTGATCATTTCGGCAATGTTCAAGGGGTTTCTGCAATTAAAGTGTAAACTAATTACAATTTCTTCGCTGCCTTCTGTTTTCCAGCAAATTAATTCGCCAAATACTCGTGAACTACCTTTAACGCGTCATGACCCAATCACACACGAAAAGGAAACGTTCACCTGTGCTCCTCTAAGTCTAAGCACATTAAGTATACATAACGCTCCTCGGCCTCGAAATAACCATTAGTCAGACAATTGTTCTGCATGTGTCACAAAAGCAGATTAGACAACCTTTCACATTTCCTTAAAATGGTATCTCTTCATATTTATAGTTGTCACGCCACCAGAGCGCTCAGCTCAGGCAGTAGGTCGGCTCTCAGCAAAACTGCGTAGCTTACACAAAGCCCGGCTCTCATTCACTTGCATATAATTACCGGGCAAATCGTCGAGTAAAGCGCCCTTAAACTGCTCACCCTTGAAAGGCAAAAGCGATTAGCGCTCGGTGCCGCCGGTTGAGTCATTAATGGTCGGTCAAGTCACGTGTTCCGAAAGCTCCGCTAATTTTAGACGAAGCGATTACGGGCGACAAATTCTGTAGGTGAACACATTTTCACGTAGTGCAGTCCCTCCACCGACGAGGGTAGTCAGTAATGAGGCACCCACTTTCCTCCCTGTCGTTCTGTCATTGCGGCACTGTGGCATTGCCCATAGCCGGGCCAACAGCAAAATGGCAGCGAGCAGAGATAAACTTCTTTCCTGATTTGGTGATAACGCGCGCGGCTGTTCGTGGCCATGTAGAATGGTGTGTGCGTGTTTTAAATAAAAAATCTAGAGATTGCCTTAGCAGAAGCGTGGACGAGGAAGATAACTTCTAGAATGAATTCTTTACGGTGGAGAGTGACATTGGCCTCGAATTGTGCGCCAAAAGCTGGAAGTGGGGCTTTATCTCGCTCCGTTCGTGGTCGGTTCATGAGAAGTGGAATGCCTGCGATAGGATGACCTCATATTGCACGTCGTTGGTTATCAACAGTCTCGAAAAAAACAAAGCGAAATGAAAAAAAAATTTCCTCTTTCTTGTCTCCGTATTCTGGCGATATGTTTTATCATCAGCTCTGATTGGAAAAGCGACGAAAAAAACAAGGAAAATGTCCATGTTTAAAAATTGCAGCGTTTGCTCGATTTCATGTGATCGGCTGAACTAGGGTTAAGTTAAGTGACAAATGAGTCCAATAAACCTTAGTTAAGGCAGTTAAGATTCGTTTCGCATGGCTACAAACGAGACAATCAGGCGCTTTTTTTTTAAGATTAATGACGGCGCTTGGTTTTTACGACTATTTCGGTGATTTTCGGGGATACCAGATCACAGTTGACATAGGAGCAATGTGAGAATGGGCAATGACTTTATTGAGTTACATGCAGAAGCAGTAAATGCATGACGGACTCGTCAGAAGTTGATGCGAATATCAATCTAATGGAAACATGTGTAAAAAAATTGAATTACTCATCAACGAAACAAAAAAATGTTGAGTTTACATTGGGAATATCAGGCATACATCCACCGTTATGTTCTAGTCTATCACGAGAAAAGACGATAAAGATTGATAGAAATTTGTAAGGTCATCAAACAATTTGTGCATACGAGGGTTAGATTAGGTGTAGAGTGGATCCGATGCACACTGTACAGGCCCTGTTCTCATAGAACGGGAACACGGACAGCCTGCCTGCAGTACACGTAGATGACGCAAAAATCCCAAAGGTTGTGGAGGAAGAAATCGTAGAAGCCGCGGAGAGGATTGCCGTTGGAAAAGCCCTTGGAGTGGACGATGTGAATAAAAGTTGCGCATTGATAACCCTTGACATAAAAAATGCTTCAACACTGCGAGGTGCCCATTGTGATAAAATTCTTTGCAGATAGCACTCTACACTGCGAGTCACATCAGGGAGTGCAGGACAATAAGAATAAATTGATCAAGATATTTTGTATTTTGTTCAAAAACTTTTCGAAAGTACGACAGTCAAAATTATCTAAAATGTTTTTCCAAGATTCGTGGTCGTGGGTCGAGCCACACGTTTTGTTGGCCACAAATCTTTCATCATTTCCAAGATTCGTGGTGGTGGGTCGAGCCACACGTTTTGTTGGCCACAAATCTTTATCATTATTTTACATTCTTTTTTGCCCGGCTACTCAGCCGATAGAGCTTGAGACTCCAATACCATCTGTTAAACATTTTAAATACTATTTGTGGTGATCGTCATCCCAATCGCTCATGATCAACCAAGAGTCGACTGTCGATCGTTTCATGGTGGCAAATGTACAGCGTCCAAATCGAGTTCAAGTTCGATGGTCCAGATGACGACAACAATAATTGCCCTGAGTACAAGGCCCACGGACATCCCTGACGTTTTCTTCCACCTGCTCCCTATCGACCATCACATCAAAAACTAGTAGCCTCAGGTGGTCATAGCAATACCTTTAGTCTACTAGCCGAAGGTGTAATCGTTACAACAGTGAACTACCTTCTTTCTAGAATAGCATCAAGAATAGAATTGAGAAACGGGGACGCACAGTGATTCAAAAGCCCAAAAACGTGGTCAAAATGTAAAGGTTTGATTCTATCACCACCGAAATTTAGACGCCACGCATATAGCGTCCTGATTCCGAATTTAATATCCGTTCTTCCAAAAACAAAATGGCGGATCAAATATGGTGGACAACTTTTGGATGACCTGACGCTCCCTTTACGCTGTGCGTGGCCGGCTGAAGTATAGGCCTGAGGATAAATTTACAGATAAGTACCTATCCCTAGTAATATTTTTAGGGTAATAGTGATCCACAAAGTGGCAGTGACCTATGCCCGTCGCTTCCGGGAATTATTCTCAACCATCTGGCGCCTTGGTGAAGAGGGTCATCGGCATCGTGCATCACTAGGGGTAGAAAAAGAAGGAAGTTAAAAACGTTAGTCGGAAGTCCTATCGGCGAGCGTACTCATGGTCGCTAGACCGTGGCGCGACCACATAAAGATTAATCCCGGAGGTCGGCAGCACCCACATAGGGAAAACAATTAAGGTGAGGCCAATGTACGAAGCTGGGTGGAGGTTTGTTAAGCCGGCTCTACACGATGCGGTGAACACCTTCCAACGTTGGACGCTTGATGGTAGGACGCATCGTGTGGCCGATACTCGAGCTACGAGTGGCCAATGTCAACCGTCCAACGTTCGCGTTTGGACACATTCGGGCTGTTGTCGGTATTTGGGACAAGTCAAACACTTTTTTTCCCACTCGGCCCAACATTTGGAAGACATTTGGCACACTGCTACACGATTCGGTCATCAGTTCATTCTGTGATTTGGGTTTTGACAGGTATGTATGTTTATTATTATGTACGTATGTGTATTATTATTAGTTAATAATTGATTATTTATATTATTAATAATTATTATTAAAATAATTATTATTAATAATTATCATTAAAGAGTAAATTTTATTAAAGAAAGCCAACAATTATTCTAGCGTGTTACGTGACATGACTTGGCGAACGTTTGAATCAATTGCATTGGATCAAACGCTCGCTCCACCGTGTAGCAGGACATTTGCCATACTAATCGTCGAGTCCATTTGACTCAATCATTCGAGCCAACATTAGAATCAAGCGTTCACCGCATCGTGTAGAGCCGGCTTTAGCGTGAGCCAGTTGTAGAGAGGAAGATGGGACCGCAAGAGGACTGGATAGAAGAAAGAGCCCCTTTCAGGAATCTAAAGGTAGATAAAGCTCCCGATTGAAAAAAGGAAACGTCTTACTTTTGATTATTAATTTTAGTGTGATTATTGTCTATATGGTTTATGTTATTCCTGCATTTGTAATTTGTTTGCTCAACGGCACCCACGTGCAGTTGTGTTAGATTGGGGTTACGGTGAACGTTGGTGTCAGTAAGGTATATCCGGAATGTTGAGGCGTAGTATGGAACCAGGCATGAGTCCGTAGTTACTCCAGTCAGTTGTGTGTAGCGTCAGGAGTTGTAAATTTTTTTGTTGTGTGCATTTTTTTCATTGAGTAGCGTCTTTAACCATTGCGATACGTAATTGAAGACGAAAAACCCGACCTGGTACCAAGGCGTGATTTTTCTTTGTTGTTGCCTGAAAGTCTTATTGGTTTAAATTTTAAAATCAGTCTCCCTAGGCGAATACCACGGCCCCTAACATTAAGGACCAGCTTTAGCTACTAAGCATTAGTTACCAGCAAAAGGCCAATTACAATTGCGAAGGATTAAAGGGGTTGGGGCATCACTGGGAAGTGTTTTAACTAAAAAGGAGGCTAGGTGGAAGAACAGAACTACATTTGACCGAAGAAATAATTGTTTTTAGGCGATTCTTCTTAAGATAATGAGTTGTTCTGCGGGACTGAGAGCATATTGGACAAACTGAATTTTTACTGAGGTCTTTCCTACTATCGCCTATTCAGTATTTTATTAGCATTATAAATTTATTCAAGTGTAATAGAAATTTTAGTAGTTTCAAGTATCTAAACTTGGATAAGACTAGATTTTGTACGATTGCTAGCTAGGTATGCGCTATAGCACAGTCAGTGTATAAAGAAAGCAAGAAATACCAAAACTTATGTTCTACAAATAGCATGTTCCAACTAATACATTAACTTTTAGATCAACGATTAATTTTTAAGAGGCAAGACATGTTTTCCATGCCTTATTTGCAAAAACCTTAAATCGATATTATCTATCGCATTTTTTTAAGCCCAAAAAAACGAAATTTTTCTACTGAAACTCTACACAAACCAGAAAATACATCACTAAAAAAATACAAACTTATAATAATGCACCTAGTGATATCTTTTTACGAATAGAGAAACAAGTTTGTAACAAGTCCAAATTTAAATTTCCTACATTTAATTCTATTAAAGTATCGAGAGACAGCCCCAGCTCTAGCAACCACCAATCACCTATCGTGATTTATTGCCTTAATTTGCGTCATGTGAATCATTTCGCGCACAGAACTTTTGCATCAGCACCAAGGACGCCATCTGTGTGCCATTCTCTACTCTACTGAGGCGCGGACTGCTCCCCCTCTTGGTGTTTGTCTCTCCCCAGATTCACCAAGCTTCTATTTACATTTCTGGAAAGACGTTTGGCATTGAGTACGGGTTGAAAATCTGATTTTAAACGCATTTTGTGTGACATGCAGTTTTGTTACCTACAACAATTGCCAAGGTATTGACTGACTCTAATTTATGGCGCTATTCTAATTGAAATGTGCTTAACAGTCTAAGTACGTTGCTGGAACGTGTGGGGGAGAGCCCCTGCAACAACTGTACTTTACTCGAACTGAACTAATTAGAAGAATGAAAAAAAAACTATTTTCAACATTTCCACGCCATTCTCTCATTATTTGCAATTAAATCAATAAAAAAAAGAAGAGAGAGAGAAGAAAAAACTAAGCAAATTCCAAACTGTGATTGTATTTTCCCGCTGCCTAATTAACATCTTGACGTCAAACCCCATAAACTAACAAGTTCCAGTCTGGATTGTTTGCAGTAAAGATTAACAAACCAACAAAACAAAGCTCCGCTCCTCCGGCCCCGTAAGCGCGCGCGGTGTATTTTCGCACAAAGCAAAAAATTGCGCCAAAGATTCCCCATTAAGATACAGTGTGTTCCACAACAGGAGAGCTCGCGCAGCAGCAGCAGCACAAAGAGAAGGAAATCCCAAACAGCAGAACACACCACATAACAGAACTTTGTTAATATTCCGCCACACGTTGGTATTCCGTAGTAAAGAAAAAACCGGTATCTCGGCTACGGGCCTGTACTCAATCCCGCCACAATAATGATCCAAAAAAACGAACAACAACAACAACGAAACGTCTTAAAACTGCACAAAATGTAAAATGCATGAGGAGAAGAAAATGAACCGGATTGCAATCGGCGCGCATTCGGCATGGCGAATTGTGTGGTGGCGCAAGCGCAGAAGGCGGCTTCAATTATTATTTAAATCTGATGAGCCTGCGCAATCGACTGTGTATTGGTGCTTGCGCGTTTCGTTGAACCAGGAACAACCTATCAAAGTACACACATGACGTTCGCTTGCACTACGGCGGCAGCGCGATGAATCAGCGTTTTGCGATCCCACCGCGATCTACTAACAACGATCCCCGCGCGCACACCGAGCTTGAAAGTAAATAAATACACAAAGCCAAAATGTTAACGACACTGGGGATTGCACTGGCAACAAAAAAAAATTGGAACCTTCTTAAGACCGTGAAACGCGCGAGACACCGCAAACACTGTGTGGCAGTAGGACCCCAGGCGGTGACCTTTCAAACTACTTAACTGCGATTTTAACGACGATTTTACTGCTCCGTGACTAATTCAGGATTTTGTTGTATATGTCGATGGTGCAGCGTTCGTTATAACGGTATTATAAGAACTGCAGTGTGAACATCGCCATGATTTATGAAGTAAGTCGTGAATATTGATGATGGCGACAGAACGCGCCAAAAAACCTGTTGAACTTAGTCCGACCTACAAATTTGGGACAAGGAGAAAGAGCAATATATTTTTTTTTCTAAAGAGTGCACAAAACAATACCCCATGTTTTTATTATAGTTCATCGGTAATACAGTTCTAGGGTTACAAAAATCTTTCTTACGATACTGAACAGTGGTCCAATATAGTACCTCCAGGCAGAGCGTGATTAGTCGACATATGTACAGTTTACAAGTCCTTTGTTCCTCGCGCTTCCCATACTGCGCTTGCATTTCGACGATGGTAGTCTTTCAGTCGTCGTCGTGAGATATTAGCGCGCTCCTCCGTCTCCAGCCCCAAGCAAGAAACGCTGAAGAGATTTGTAAAGACGCCGTGTAGTAGCCGCACCCACGACTTAAATGTCAATATGTAGTCGCGGAAGGCGCTGATGCACGTTTTCAGTCGTTTACTTTGTTGCTTGTAATTTTTATCATATTTTTTGTGCAATAACGATGGACGCAGCAAGCAGAACGTTGGTGGTGTAGAGCATAAACCCAAGTAGATTTCATTCCTGGACCGGCGATCAGGATTTTTCTTCAAGGATATTAAGAAGGGAGAAAAGGCGTTGTAAAACTTGTAAATGAAGATAAAATAAGAAAAAATATATTTCTGAGTTGTCGCTGTTAAATAGAGAAGGCCAAGTGCAGTCCCTGCGACTGGCTCTGCTTCCTACGTGAGCGTCTTAATCATTTTCTGGAGATATGCAAGACGGATACAGTGACGTGTAACATTCGGTGCAGACTTTTATACGAGCAGATGGAATAGTTAAGTGATGAATTTTTTTTAAGAATGCAGCTATCAACTAGTAATCGATATTTCATTGCAGTTTCGTCCAGAAATTTCTAGTTACATACACACATACAGTCAACCCTCATAGAACGCGATTAACTCGTTCAAAGTTGACTGTGCTATTAATGGATCTTGCATATTTAGCCGGTAGATGACTTTAAAATCACGTTAGGAATGAACTTTTAATCGAATCGGGTAATACTAGTGTTCATTAGTTGTGAGATCTTAGCTTTACTTTTAAGACAAAACCATCCATTGAAGTCTATCAAAAGTTATTCCATTTTAACTAAAGGAATCCCGTTTAAACACAGTTGATCTGAAAATTTGAAATAAGTATTAACATATCTCCTGCTTTGTTATCATTGATTCTATAATTGGTTTTTCGTTTTTAACAAAATTCTCATGCCTTCCGTCAATGTCCCCGAGTAAAAATAAAAAATGACCATACAACGGGCAAACGCCGGCCGCTTGGGTTTTTAAGGGACATATGTATGATGGCCGACGAGTTTTTAACAATTTTTAACGGAAGCGCCCACGACCCCAGGACAGCCAAACTTGACCAAAAGATTTAAATGGCCGAGAAACTTAGCTGTACGCACGGGCATATAAGGGCCAAGTGCATAACATTTGCGTTATGTAGAATCATACTTAAATACTAACGATGCACAAAAAAAACAAGCTCGCTGATCGTCGGTTTGTTGTAGTGATCTGATGCACCGCACTGCACAGGACTGTGTTTCAATCACGGCCAGAGTTCGCCCGTTGTAAGGCAATTTTTTTATTTTTACACGGGTCAACAGAGATTTTCAATATTTTGAATTTAAGATTATCTTTAGCTGCAATCCGCGATATTTTTACAACACTTAAACAGCAACCAGAGTAAACTATAAGAATTTTCAGGTTTGTCAATTTGTTTCTAATAATGGATTACCTAAATGTGACGGCATTAGCACTGTATGGGAGCGATGACTTTCATTCGGCAGAATGAAAGGCGCGCGGAAGGAAATTAACGAATGGATGGAATAGTTCGCCCATCTTCAAGTCCATATGCGAGTCCAATGCTTATGCGTAAGAAAAAGAATGGGAACTGGAGAATCTGTGGAGATTTTCGGCGATTGAATAAGATAACCTTGCCAGGTAAGCATCCAGTGCCGAACATTCAAGATTTTTCGCTTCGACTGCATGGGTGCACTGCACAATAATGGATCTAGAAAGGGCGTACTTTCAAATACCAATAGCACCCGAAGATAAAGAAAAGACAGCGCTGATAACGCCGTTTGATCCAAATTCAGCCGTCACACGAGGAGAGTACCAAAACATATAACAGTACCCGGTAAAAGGTTCTACCATATTACGTATTGGCGTAGTTGGACCGATGTACGTGTATATGACAAACGATCAATCCAACTAGTACAAAGCAAGATCGCCGATTCACAATCTTCGATCTTCCCCTCGACGGCTCTATAACCGGTATCCGGTCTTGGCCTTTCGCAGCTGTTCTCTCGACCGGTGTTGATTCTCCCGGTCCCACTCCTGGTCTAAGCCATCCTTCCAGCGATGATTGGGTCTCCATTGCTGTCGCACCTCGTAGATCTTACTTAGATCTTATCTCTATTGTCTACCGGTATGATTTCCTAATTCCCATACTTTTGGATTCTATTCGCACGTCGAGCATGTTCCTTCTTGTATGTCTCTCCCCAAACCTTCATATTTCTGAACTCTTCATTTCTATCTCACAAATGCACAGATTCTATGATTTTACCTTTACCAGAAGGCTGGAATCCAAGCGATAGTTGAATTTAGGTCCCTATGCTGAAAGTCGAATCGTGTTTCGTGACAAGTCGTTTGAGTTGGAAAAAATGACGTTTCAGTCGAATAACGACTCTCAGCACAGGGGCCTAGAGTGGAAATGATAAGTTGTACTGTACTGAAAACCGTGATTCCATTGAAAACTCACTTATTTCACCTCAAACGACTTGTCGTCTCGTAACGAATGTAGGCTCAAATGGGTCAGGTCAATTCGCCACAAGAAAGTATTTCAACATATTCCGATAGCGATCATGAGTAACTTTAACACCATGGCCTCTAGCATTCTCGAAGAACGGCCCCATGATGGCGCCGACACAACTGTCAAATAAGAACTAACGAATGTCAGCCAATTCAAAATGGCGACCAAACAAAGTCGTCGTTTCATAAACGGTCAAAAGACGTTTTTCGAACTGAATGGCCTTGAATGAGCTTGGACCACTGAAACATTTGCTGGTTAAGTCAAAAATTGGGTATGAGACTGTAATGATTACTTTTTTTTAAATATTTTTAACAGTAAAATGTAAAAAATCCTCATGCTCTGCATAACCCGTCATAGTTTCAACATCGCTACTAAACTTTGGTTAAAAAAAAGTAACAAAATAAAATATGTCAGCCCCAGTTTAATCTCCTTTCCTTAAAATATTTCTAGTTTTTAATCCACTTCATTCTTGTAATAAGGAATTATTAAAAAAAACTCCCGGGTATTTCTCCTGTACTATTCCGCACGAAACAAGACCCTGCTATCATAGATTAAGCGAAAATCCAGGCTCGGAGAAAAGGAATATTGCACTTGAGACTAGTTGTCTAAAGCAGGCAACTCTCAGCTTGATTTACAGCGTCTGCAGAGTTACTCCGGGATGAAGATTAAGTGAACTTTCTTCCAGCCCGCGTCTGTAGCAGCATCTACTATAGGAGCCTCCGCTACAATACATCGGATCCCTCGCACTTAATTCGTGCCGTGTAGGGAGGTACATCTGGAGGGAGGCAACACACCGCATAGCGCAAGAAAAAACCAACATGCAGGAGGCGGGAAACACTCTTAAAAGATGGGAGAGCTGTGAAAAATGATTTCAGGGTAGTTTGGAGGAGGATGGCAGCGCTTGAGATGCTTTCTGTGTATATAGTTAGTTATCTCCTCTACTATGTGCCTACCATGATTTCAATTTTCGTTCCCTGTTCAATTTGAGAACCTAAAACAATATCAACATTTTTTCTGGGTGGAATGGGCGATCGCCCAGGGGGCCTCCTATACGCTGCTGAAAGATTCGAAAAATATAAAAGTTTTGGGAACGATGAAGTTTTCTTGGATATGTAGTTTTTGGGCATAAATTTCTTTCGCGAAATTTTGTGGGTGCCAAGAGGCGTGTATTTTGTTTTTGATCAGTTCATGTCCATTTCGCAGGATTTACTACAATGCGCTCTCAAAAAAATGTTGACTTCTTCCATATGTAACATCCTTTATATAGCGCCAGCTAAATCTCATAAACTTTCATTAGTAATACGAGTGCGCCATCTAGACCTTCGGTATTTCAATATTGAATAACTTGGCAGTTTTTAGCCAATTTCGACAAATGTACACGTTTCTAAAACGTCATTCAGTACCATTTTAGCTATGAGTGAATACACATCGTTAACAAAACAGCGTACTCTGCCCAACAGCAGCCGATACGATGAAGTTATTGCTGGGAAAGTTCCCAAGACGCGTTGTGTCGAAAGATGATGATTTAAAGTAGCCATATTATTTCTCCTTATTTTTGTGGGTTTATTTAAAAACTACAGTTTATGCCAGCAAGACGAAGGCCATTGACGAACTCAAAGGTTAACATACGAGCTAAACAAGCTGCTATTACGCCCGAAATGTTGACTAATGCCGGATTCCGAAAAAGAGCTTCTTTTCGCATATCGAATGGTGGTTATGAAACCCTTAAGCGCCGTTCTGTGCCACCAAACTAAAGCTCTATAAGTTGTCATGGCCCCAATGATGGTGGTGTATATCCAATAAATGGTTTTCTGTTTCAAGCCCCATATGGAACCACAAGCTCTGCGGCAAGCCCACCGGGATCTGCGTGTTCTGCTTATCAGAGTGTGTATGGCTGGTTCCAATTGAGCTTAGCATCCAACGCCACTCAAATTATGAGTATTTGGCTTGTTGTGAAAAGCCTATAGTTCTGCCTGCGAGTATAGGTTCCGAAAGTTCTGGTAGTTATCGTTTTCTGGTGGAGGGAACTAAAGCCGTTTTGTCGGAATTGGCTTTTAGTCCTACGCTCTCGCACCAGCTAGAGACCAGATCTAATGCCTGCTGCAGACGCCTCGAGGGCTGCTTCAGTTTCACCTGTAACTACTATGACGACATCTTCCGCGTAGCCTTGGTCGAAAAAGCTCTAGAAGTTCATCTACAACAAGGCAACAGAGAAGTGGAGATAAAACTTCTCCCTGTCGATAACCTTTTGCTATAGTGCCCTCCAGAGACCCCTCAACATGGGAGACCATTAGTTTGCGAGCATACAGTTGATCCAGTTGCAGAAAGTGCTACTTAGACTATGGCCCCTGTGCTGAAAGTCGAGTCGTCACGACACGACAAGTCGTTTGTAGTTGAAGAAAGTGAAGTTTCAGTTGATTTACGACTTTCACCACAGGGGCCTAGAGTGGAAATGCTAAGTTGAGTTTAAGCTTCTGTACGGAATGTCGTGATTCGACTGAAACGTAACTTTCTTCAACTCAAACGACTTGTCGTGTCGTGACCACTCGACTTTTAACACAGGGGCCTACGTATACTTAGAGCCCTAGCTATAGTATCAAAGAATGTAATGTCGAAGTTTCCCTCGATATCGAGGAACGTCTTCTGACGCAACTTCTTTGTTTAGTTTGTTTCTGTTCAGGCAGCTTTGGTCATGGGAGTAATGGTGACCGCCAAACCTGTGAATCGCAGAAATCTTTGCTGCATTAAGAGGTATTTTGTTTTCGTAGATTTGCGCAACAAAGAACTGCCCCCCATGGCTTCTTTGAACCGTTCGTTTTTCATCTTCGAACTGCATTCTAAATGGACTGTGTATGTAGCTCCAAATGAAGAAGAAGAAATAATTGATTTTGGATATAAAATAAATTTTTTTTATAAAATAAAATCAGCTCAAAATTATTGTTTTTACCTGTCACCACCCAATTTCAATCAAATAATTATTGGTAACATAAAAATAACATGAAAAAAACTCGATGATGACAAGTAAACGTCACAACCATTGTCTATTCTTCAGCGATATTTACTTCTTTGCTTCCAGCCAGAAAACTGTTCACCAAAGTTGAATATGTATCACCATCTGATATTTTTAGATATTATAAAAAAAAAATTAAAAAAATATTTATTATTTCTTTGTTAAAAATTATTTCATAAAAAGAATTGAACTATTTTAAACGTGTTTCATCAACAATGACAGTCACCTTAAAAAATGCATTGACAATTCACATTTTAATTCTACCGAATTGTTATTCACAATAATTTTGCTCAAATGTCAATATTTGTTCAGTTAAATTGAAACTGACTCATAGAAATAAGTTACGAAATTGGTGTTGAATTTCTGGTGGAAATATTTTTTTTTTTGCTTTTTATTAAAATATTTATATATTCACAGAAAAAGCCAGAAATTATTTTTGTTTTTTTTTTTTGGTGAGGAGGTTCACCGCGGCGAAATGAAGCTTGGAATTGTCACAGGTTATTATTGTGCAACGAAAACATCGCCATCGGAGTTGGGTTCACTGCAGTTCGAATGTGTCACAGGAAATTTTCGCCATGTTATGGTAAGATGTCAATAATGATTGTTGATCGCGTAACTTTAAGCTATATCGATATAAGTATAAGGCGATGATAACCGAATCAATGCATTGATCAATTCGAACTGTTATTTGTTAGTTTATATAGAGCAAGTGAGGCTTAATCCCAAAAAACTTCACTCCGATCCCTTGGCCTATCAACTGACTGACAAATTAGAATTGATCAATGCATTGACTCGTGCATCATAGTAAATTAGTCGAATCTAGGAAAGTTCCGACGAACCCTATTTATATTACGCGGGATGAACTAAAATAGAGTTACAAGGGTACAATGGCCGTCCAAGGAGGTGTTGCCAGAGAAGAAAGAAGTCGGCTGTTCAACTTCAAGGTGGTACTCCATCATCTCATCTCATCATCATCATCCACCAATCTTCGATGTTAATCTATTCAAGACGAGATTGAAGAAATTGAAATTAAACAGAAACTTCGTATATTTTTTTCCATGCTTTTTTTCCGTCATGTTTTTTTCCATTATTTTCTGTGCCCTCCGGTTATGGGTTCAACGTACTCTTACAACTCTGACTCGTGCTCTTTTTTTTCTGTGGTGGCTTACATAAAAAAAAGATGAAAATGTTTTTTTTTTCTGTGTGTTCACCTTCTTCCACATACTGCGCTTTTTATGGCTTTGCCTTAGTCTGGCATTTTTTTATCCGCTTTTCATCATAGGCCATCGCTCAATCAAAGCTATTGAGTGCTAATAAAAATATAATGCCGTTAAGGGGATTTTTTTTCTTGTTTTTCTTCTTCTTCTTCTTCTCTACTCCCATCCATCGTGTGTTATTATTACTCAACCAATAACCAACCACCGTCCAAGGTACAGCACTAAAGTTAATTTTTTCTTATTTATACACAATTTTTTTTGCTGCCGAGTTGGTCTCAATTTGATGGAAGAAAAATGAATCGCGCGCCGCTGCCTTAAAGAAATCCCCGAGAAGATATAAAAAAAATTCACCTTATGACGCAGTGTTGCCAAATTGTGGAAATGTTTCAAAGAAATTTAACAACTCTTCGAAAAAAGTGGGGCTATGGGTTTATGAAATTAACCGCGGTACCAGCAGGGTTTTTTTCGTGTGCACATTATTAGCAACTTCATCGAAGTATTTTGAGCAACAAAAGAAATTAATTTCGTGGTATTTATTCAGCAAAAAAAAGAATGGATCAAGAAAAAAACAGTTGCATTTTTAAAATTGTGTGCAACAAATAAGATTTTTCTTTTCTTTATACAAAATGCAAATAACAATTTAATCAACTTGAAGAATAAAAATTGATGGTACCACGAGTGTTTGCAGTTTGCACCACCAAATTACAACAACAAAACCTTCTCTTTTCAAGTGAGTGTGTTGGTGTTCTTGTCTTTTTTATTTATAAAAATAACTTGAAATACTCTATTTTCACTTGAAGTTATTTTTAAATCTCGCGCGTTTGGACTTTGATGTCATCGTTCATTGGCTGATCGTCGTGTCTTTTTTTATTCTTCTCGTATTTTTAAATTTTATTTTAAAACTTTGCACAAAATATTTCTGCTAACACACAGAAAAAAACTTGTTAAATTGCTTGAAAAACATGAAAACTAATTTGTTTATTTTTAATTTAAAAAGAATATGACATTAAAAAAAATTTTATACAGAAAAAATCATAAAATTTCTTTTTCCAATTTTCTTCGTAATTAATTTAAAAATTATTTGAAAAGAATTTTTTGTTTAATGAATTTTTGTGTATAAAGTTTTGCTTGTTGTAATTTATTTTGTTTTTTTTTTAATTTTGGAAAATTAATTAAAATAAAAGAAATTTACGTGTGGGTTGCAATTGCTGTAAATGTGCGTTGTATGTAAGTGGATTTTTTTATTTTGCAGATTAATCAAAAAAGAAATTTTCGCACAAGGCAAATTGAATGCAATATTTTTTAATTTTTTTCATTCTAGACAAATTTATTTATTGGAGGATTAAGAGAGGAAATGAGATTTGTTGTTTGTGAATGGGTGGCTTTAATTGTGATATATAGAGACCATTCCATCATGACTGGTAAATAATGACATAAGTAATTTTAGGATTAAAACAATTGTGAATTTAACGGCAGGCGCATAAGTAAGTTTATACGACGTACCCGCACCTCCAACTTGGATCACAGGAGTCGTTATAGCTCATCAACATCATCCGCTGCTCCACAACCTATTTACCCTGTTTATGACTAGCTTGAAAAGTTGAGTCGAGGTTGAGTTGAAATTTCGATTATCGTATATGATGTCGAGTTGAGATCACTTTGGATTGAAATTAAGTTGAATTGATATCAAAACAAAATCTCAAATTTTTGTGTGAAATTCTCATTTATAGATATTTAAAAATTCAGAACGAAATAATTTATTGTTCTTGTGCCACAAAAAACACCGAACACAAAATTAACGCCGAAAGCGGACTTCACGGATGGTAAACAAAAAAAACAAATATAACTTCAACCCAATTTCAACTCAACCCGCGTATATGAGGCGAAATATCAAGTCAATCCAGGTAGGAGAGCTGAGTTGGATTGAGTGGACCCATTTTCAACTCAACATACGTTTATGACTGGGTTGAACTCGTGTTGAACCTGGGTTGAACCTGGTCATAAACAGGGCAATTGTTGGCCTTGGCTTCCTCCAGCATTCGCCTCTATGATTCTCGATCCCTGGGCCGACTTTTCCAGTTTCTTATAACCAACTATCTCAAGTCATCCTCGACGTCATCTATGTATCTTTTCTTAGGACGACCTGGTCTCCGTTTTCCTGACGGTACTTCCCCAGCACTATCTTTGTCGGGTTCCGTTCCCCATCTAGTTGGGCATGAATAATCCGTCTGTTTATTTTGATCACTTTAACAACGTTTGGAATCTTACTGATTTCATACAACTCTGAGTTGTATCTTCTCCTCCAAACGCCATCAACCTGTATTCCTTTGTAGATCGAACGAAGGATTTCCCTTTCGAATCTTCCTACCAATGCTTCGTCTGCGTTGTTCAATGCCCACACTTCTGAACCATATAGTAGGACAGGCCTTATTAGTGTTGTGTAAAATGTCGCTATGTCCCACTCTGTATTTCGTCCATTCATCTAGGAGGATTTTTAGCTGAGTTGGGTTGAGTGGACCCAGTTTTAACTCCACATACGTTTATGACTGGGTTGAACTCGTGTTGAACCTGGATTGAACTTGTACAGTACTCGTAGTGTATAGCGTTCTTACATTCCATGAAAATAAGTTCAAATCGTTAGCTTTGGTACCGGGTCGTCTCCGTGAAATCTCTCCAGTCCGAAGCTCTGCCGTTGGTTCCATAGCAAAATGTTTATGCCGTTATAGCTCAGTTGACGGAATTCTGTATACCTTATGAGGCATTATACTACAGAACAAGAAGCTTTCTGTTAACTCCGATGATTACCACAATGGCATTGCTTAGGTGTACAATCTTGCGCATGTGGAGCCCTGATATAAAAAGTGAAAACCAAATTTCAGATATTGACGACTCACATCGTTATTAGGTTTCTGGGTACACTTTTTTTGTTTTTGTTGTATGAGGTATTGGGTCCAAAGATTCTGCGACCATTCGTTCGGCCTATTGTACTACACCCCTATATCTTATATTTGTAAGCCAGTCCGCTTGAACTAATTCAGCAGTCTGCCTAGTGCAGGTGTGGCGAACCCATGGCACGCGTGCCAGGGATGGCACGAATGAAAAATTTGCTAGCTTTGCTTTTTTTATATATTCTATTTCTTTGCTCCTGCTATGTTTAGGTACTGATTAACTTGCCATTGAAGTGAGCGAACTGTCAAATGTATTATATCTACTTAAGCAATTTCATGGTTTCATTATCGAAACTGAGTATAGAGATTTTACCGACTATTTGACTTCCGTGTACACAGATCTGTGTTTATTATTTTACATATTTTTGCTAATAAAATCACAAAAATAAAATTGGAACGAAGCTGAACTGAAACAAATGTCAAAACTTCATAAAAATGGATAGAATGGAATTGCAGCTGAATGCTACGTTTACATGAAGCCTAATCAGTTTCATCTAATTTGAATAGAACTGACTTTTTCTTCTTTTAGACAAATTATGTACATACATATATGGAATTTGTGTTTGTATGAAAACTTCTACTTCTTTGCTTGCTTACTCAAATATAAATTTCATACTCAATGCATAAAAGATGAATCTAACAATAATTAAAGCATATATCTTGTCTCGCATTACCCTTTATTACAATCATGGACCTTTTGTTGAATTCGTTACGCGTGTGCTGCCCAGATTCGCACCGCCATTTCACCGTGCTCCGCCAGCACTCTCTCCACCATGTTTCGCGATCAAGGTCGATATATTGTGCTATAAAAGCAATTTATAAAATTACATCCCCTAAAAATTTCCTCGAAAGATGAACACGAGAGCATGTAAGAGGAAGAAGGTGGCTAATTAAAGCTTCCCGTGCTGCTGGTGAAAGCTGTCGCCATTGAGGCGCATTTTTATTAATAAACCCTATTCATGTTCGGATCTGGAATATCTTGGAATGAAGCTCTACAAGAATCGCTTTTGGCCCCGCACAAATATAGCAGAAGGGAAATCTCTTCTATAAATTTCTCTTCTCTCTTTACTTTCATTTTGCGTTCGTCGTGTCCTTGCTCCTTGCTTGCTCCTTACATAAGAAACCTTATCTGAAAGCGGTGCTTTCGGTTTTGCATTATCTGTACGAAGAGGGCGAACCGAAAAAGGACAAAAACTGCTGAAATAACACACAAGAAGCGCGTCACTCTTGGCAAACTTTGTGAATTGGATATTATGCTATGTTTATCTAAGAATTCCGTGGAGCTCGATACCCATCTACACGAGTGTATGGCGGCAGTACACAGGTTAGGGGCGCCCTTCAAGTGGTGTGCGCCTTCGCCCCAAACCTCTGCTCAATGATTAAACAATTCGTGCCGCTGTTACCTTCATACACCTGTTGTCAGGGGGAAGTTTTGCCATAAATTTCTGTTCAACTTTTTATACATATATACCAACAGAGAAGACTCTCTTCTCTCCGACAGAATCGAATTTCATGCTGAGGAAGTGGCAGCGATAAAAGGATAGACTACGACGACGACGACGACGGCTACGTGTACAAAGGGGGCCAGGGCAGGGTTGATAAACTTTCTACACGTGTGCCGGGGATATTTAATGCACATGATTATACATTTTTTACGCCATTAGCCGTGCTCCCACATTACATAGAATTTACAAAATTTCGAATTGAGTGGAGATTAGAGTGTTTGCTTTAGAGCGTCTTGTTCTTTCGATGAAAATACAGTGGAAGATGAAGTTGTACTTTATTGATGGCGTAACTAGATAGCCGTTTTTATCACTCGCTCCAAACTAAGGGGAGTCTATGCATGAAAGTATTGGTCTCCTTTCTGTTCTTTATCTTAAAGCGCTCATAGTATGTTCGGTTGATCAAAAATTTGTACTAGAGCGTTTTGATAGTCCGTGGATAATTGTACCGCTTTAACTTTAACAATAGCAGTTTCCTTCTAACCTCATCTAGTCTGTTTGCCCAGAGCGATATTTTACAGCAGTTTGAAGGTATAAAACTTATCTTGATACTCATTTTCTTTAACAACCCTTCAACTATAACTTCTTGAAACTGAGGTTACCAATTTACCAGAATGCACCAAACCCGAGTAGATTACTTCTTAATATGCGATATTGGAATAACTTTCAAATCTCCCTATTCAAATTCGTGGTCTTTCTTCAACCCTTTCCCCGAAGCAAAATGTCATCCAATTTGACAGCAGCTGTGTGCATCTTGGTCTACGCTAGTACAATGACATTCGACGCCATTTGCAAAAATTATGGCACATTCACATTTAGGCAAAATTATGGCAAATTCAAATTGTGAATTTAGTAGACAAACACCTGGTAGCAATAATTTACTTTTCACGACTAGCCATCGCTAAAGTAAGCTGTCAATAAAATCAATTAGCTAGTAAACCATCATGATAAGGACAAACACTAAAATACTTGGAATTTTAATATTATAAATTCTTATCGCTTGACCAAAACGAAATCAATTGGAGAATGTGAGATATTTTGAGGACGTCTACGTGTGATTGAGAGTTTTCCATTAACTAATCTTTACCTGATGCTCTTCGAGATAAAAACATTTTAATAGATTAAGCCAGCCACCAAAAATACGATTGATATTGCATAATCGCTTCGTGTTTCTTCGAGGGGAAGACTGTGTGTAGCATGCGTCAATATCGTATGATACATGTTGCCTAAAAGTCAGTGAAATTGCGCCATTATACTAGGTGGGGCAAAAATAATGTCATAATATAAATGTGACATAATTTTGACAAAAGTAATGTCATAGTGTGAATGTGCTATAATTTTTTGCAAATGGTGTCAAATGTCAATTATTCGCGGATGAAGCCATATCTTTCTATGAACGAAGAAGTAGAAGAGTGAAAAACGTCACGAACATTTATTGATCTGTGAAACATACGAAAAACTATGATATTTGGAGACAACACAACACATTGGTCCAAAATCAAATATGAGTTTGACTGGACTAGGCTTCACTCCTATATTTTAACTTGATCCATTTGTAGTCATTATCGTAAATAAATGCCAATATACGATTTTGGCTTCCTCGTGCATCATTACAACAATAACTAATTCTAGATAAACTTAACACGTTTTGATTTAACTTTTGAGATATATGTAAAAGAAATACTTTCTTACAAAATCAGAATCACTGACAGCAATCTATAATATTATTTGACTTACGTCAAAACCCAAATTATACCCCATACTTATGTAAAAAGTCAAATAAACACAAAAAAACCCTGCATCAATAACAAAACCCTTAATTATAGCCCTTAAAATCTTGAATAACAACCCGAGAAACCCTTTCCCGGGCATCGCCTCTTCATATCCACGAAGGTACAAGTCCAACTTCTGAATATTGGTAATAACACGACAATACGACCTGCCTACTTTTATTATATTTCTGACTCTACTGGTTTTCGTTTTTCTTTCATTTTTTGTTGTTGTTGTTGTTATTGTTATTAATATAACGCAACTAGTCCAGAACAGCACAGGCAACACCAACAGCCGAGCCACAGAGTAAACGTCATCGGTAACTCGTTTTAATTTTTCCATCCACGTAAAAGGCAGGAAAAACTGGAAATTCTGAATGACAGTACTTAACTCGACTCTCTAACCTGTAGGAACGCGGCAGCCAACAGCAGCGGCTCCACAACAACGCATGGTGGTTGACTTGCACAGACCGGAACACTTGTTAAAGAGCTGTTTCATGTGTGCATTTTTATAAAGAATGGCGCGGAGGCTAGAGACTCGGCTTCATACTTTGTGTATTTAGATACACGCTCTTATATCATATCATATCTGAATTCAGCACCTCACCACCACTGCGGCTGGAGACCTCATAGCCACAGAAAAGCAGGAATAGTTTCTATGATGACAAGATGTGCCCTTGTAGAAGAGTTGCTTTCTGGTGTGCCTGTGACTTTAGACCAGTTGGTTTAAACAAAAAAAGTATGATAAAAAAAATGGATAAAAATGAACACGACCAAGAACAGCGGAGTAGTAAATACACTTATGCACAAAGCAGTAGGAACGAAGGAAAAACCCGTCTTTCGAGTTTTCTAAACCACAACAAAAGACACGGCAACAACAACATCGAGTCGTAGCCTCGAGTATAGACAGGTACATCTTCCAGGTCTTCTTTCATTCTTCTTCTTCTGCTTCTCATTTTTTTGTAATCTCTTGTCATCATCATCTGAAGAAGAAGAAAAAAGATACCCAGGGACTCTAACACGATTTCCTAAGAAGGGAACAGGAGTGAATCTTAAGTCTGCACGTGAAGGGAGAGAGCATATCTAAAAGGTCAAAGTTGGACTTCGTGCCTCTAGATTGCAGCCATAACTCATGCTGCCGAAGAGTTCTTTTTCGAGAGGGAGGCACAAAATGTCAGATAAAATTACTCCCAATGGGGCTATTTGCGAGTCACCGAGCGGGGGAGGCGAGAAACTAATAAATAAAAAAATTCTTATCAACTGAAATTTATACCAGAAACTTTTCTCCTTGTGATATCGTCATTCTGAGCTGCTGGTGATCAGAATGCGAACATGTGGTAGGGGACCCACCCCGGCGCTGTGATCAAGCAGGAAAAACATGGACACTTCTTAGTAACTACTATCTTCAGGATAGAGAGCAGTTTTCCCTTTATAAACAGCCGAGATTAACTACCTGCTATCATCATCAGCAGCAGCAGTTGCCTGGTCCAGTTGATTGCGTTTTGTACGGAATTTACATATGTGTACTCGGTGATGTCTAATTGATGGGTGGCAAGACGGTAGGGAAACTAGATTCGGTTAAGAGGATGTGTTTAGAGGAGATGTCTTCGGAATAAAAACAACATAAAAAGAAGAATGGAAGATGAGGAGCCCGGGACTGACTTTGTGGAGGGTAATTGGATCTGATTATAGCATGTTTTTCCCTGGGAGTTCGCCTTATTACGGGCATGCAGATTGCTTTTAATTGTCCAATTAAGTAACGACAACTTGACTGATATTTCCGTTAGAAATTTTTAAGAGTAAATTAAAATAGATTTGGTTTAAGCAGTTTTTTTCTGAAAATATTGAGTTTTTTAATTCTTTTAATTAACCCTTACACAGAAAAATTAAACATCATCAATGAAATCGGTTTTGTGCTTGATAAATAGAACGTTGTTGCAGACTACTCTATAGCAACCGATAACGCCGACTCTGACAACTACAACTGATGCAGTTTTAGCTCTCATAGAGAATCTCATTTTGCACTTCTGCGTAAAGGTAGTCCTTATAACTATATTATGTAATGAGTGGTCTCGCTGTTGCCTTGGTTCCATACAACATGTTCGACAATATCGAATATGGTGAGACTTCTTGCACCAACTGCACCAATCTTCACAGGCAACTCAACTCTCCCTTCGCTCCGCTAAACTGGAGGAAAAAATGCTTCAAAAGAGGCTAACTATATCATCATGCTCTCAGGCTCTAAAGGCGCTCCTCCAGCAAAAGTGAAGCACCAAAAGCAACATAGCCCCCGAAGGATTCTTACTCGATTCAAGGGAGTTACGAAGGGTGAAGTCACCGAGAGGCAAGAAGCGTCAATAAGGTGGGTGACGAAGGATGTCAGCGAGCATAGTTCGCAAATTGGAAATCCAACACCGATTTGATTCGATTTACCCCAATTTGACTCGATTTGAACCGTTTTGGTCCAATTTGATCTGATTTGAACCGACTTGATCCAAGTTGATCAAGTTAGCTCCGATTTGGTTATATTTCAACCGATTTAATCCGTTTTGAACCGATTTGATCCGATTTAATCCGGTTTGAACCGATTATATTCGATTTGGTTCGATCTGAGCCGATTTGGTCCAATTTGGACCGATTGGAGCTGGTTTGATCCGAATTGATCTACTTCCTCCTACAACTAAGACCTATAGACGAAAGCTATCCAGGCAGCACCATTTTGCCTAATAAATGGAGGAAAATTGAGGTCACGCTCGTGACGATTTTCCTCCCAAATCTTCCTGACACAGCTCCTTACTGTGGCTAAACTCAAGGTCGTTATGAGGAAGGAGATCCCTCAGGCTATTCTGGATATTATTCGGTTGAGCAAACCACAGCTACAGGCGTCATCGTGGAAGATTACAAAACTGGAGGATCTGAAAGGTGATGGTCGGTCCATTACACTCGTAATTAGCAAGAAGTCGCTAGGACCTTTGGCGAAATCTGGTGGCGTCATAAGTCACGGTTTCTATAACTCTGAGGCCTTTCAAAAAAGTCATCTTGCCCCACAAGTAGAGCGAATCGGCTTCAATTGCTCCTCCTGTAGGAGCACATGGTGAGCAATCGGGCAATCCGGGTAACATAGGTACTCACCTATCAACCCTGGGTCCTTTTCTTAACCGAAAAGGATTTCCAAATCTCAGGCGTTCCTTCGCCGTCAACGACGGAGGACGAACTGGGGGGCTTCGCTCAACTTCTTTCGGTGAGACTTAATGCTATTACTCTCACATTGGAGGAGGATGAGGCTGACATAACGGTGATCAAGATTGATCCCAATGGTCGCAACTACGATGTTGCGAGTAGCACGAATTAACGTCCATCACAATCAGCTTTCGCCTGAATTAGATATCGTCCTGGTACAAGAGCCCTGGATTGTTCGAGGCCTTGTATGTGGAATCAGGGCTCAAAACAATGTAAGACGTGGGTTACCTTTTACTCCAACATAATCTCTTGCTGTGCAACGGGGGAAGTGCGCCTACGTTAGTTACAAGGGTAAGACAAAAAGTCTTGGACTCTTGTTTCCCAGACCTGTAATTACCCACTTTTCAAATATTAAAAATTAAAAAAACGCCCCGATTAATTGATATTAAATTTTTTAATTTTCATTCTCATGAAATACATGACTGTCGTCTAATGTTTTTTTAAATAAAGATAATAATTGTCAAATGAAATCCATGAATTGCATTTTGACACACTTGGTAATTTCCAAGTGCTCATAATTATAAAGCAACAAATTCTAAATTGTAACTTGACAGCTAAACTTAGGCCACTTTCAAAAAGAACGGCTTATATGTATGTTTTCCCTTTAATATAAACAATTAAAACCAAGCCCGTCAAATCGTTTATTTTCACCATGACGAAAACTTTCCGAAAATAAAAACCACAAAACCACATCTAATGCGCCACCTTAAAACATGGCCATATCAGAAATCAACTAAAACGTTTTTTTCGAAAATATCAAACAAAATCAGTGTCAAATGCGCTACTACATCCATATAACTGTTTCCCGGAGATGTGAAGTGAAAATTTTCCCTCAAACCTCTTAATCTTAAGTTAAACTTAAGTTTTTGCTTTTTTGTGGGTTTTTTTTTGTTTTATTAAAAATGACACTTTAAAAAAAGTCAGATTTTGTCACAGGCCGTTTGCCGAGGGCATTGACAACAACAACAAAATCAACGAAATTCAGCACTCGATGACGTCTCGGAGTGACATTTCCCCGCTTTCACCTTAATTAGGAGGTTGTGCGTGAGGCTTTGATTTTCTTTTGTCTTTTTCCGTTGGTGTCTTTCTTATTATTTTTGACGTTGTTGTTTTTTTAGTTGTGTTGTTAGTGTCGTCTCTTCGCAATGTACATTAGCAGCCGCGTAGCCGTAAAAAGAGTTTTGTTTCAATATTAGTGAATCGATGGGGGCCTTTTTTTTATTTATGACAATAATTGCGGTTTTGTCGCCCCTGGTTGCGATGCGTTACAGTCATCGCCAAGGTATCGCGTACACCGCCACCGCAGGTTCGCGACGCCTTTCTTCATTCCCATGATTTAAAAAAAAAAACAAATCGTCGTCTTTGCATGATACTATCATAAGATAATTGTATATGGATATACACGCCGGAGCTATGGAGGCATGTTTCTGCTTGTGTGTATATGCACGTGGGTGTCATTGACTCCATCGGGCTTGAAAGAAATTGTGAAGTATCACGTATTTCTTTTATTTGAATTCGTATAATAATATACCCAGTCTATCACTGGCTGGCCAGGTTTCTTTCTTAAGACTTTCTTGGAGGCAACAGCGATTCCCTGCCGCCCCTCTGGCATTCACCGGCCGTCCCCCCGTTTCGTCGCTGCACTCGATAGTGACAATACGTTTTCGAAGACGTTCATCAAACGTCGTCCCCGTTGAACAGCAGAGGATGAATCTTTGTACGAACTACCAAACAGCAAACTCTTCCCAGAAAAGAGCGCTCTTCATTATTATATGCCGTGCCGTCTCTGATCTGGGCTCTGCGCGCTGCACACAGGTGATCTCTCCGCCAGTGCAAAGGCAATATCTTTTTATATTAACATCGGCGGTACGACGGCGGCGGCGGGAAACCAGTTTTCTAGGTTTATTTTCTCCTTGAGGCAACATTTTGCATAAATTATCATTCATTACATAAAGCCTAAAAGAGTTTTCTTTGTGTGTTTTTCCTGGTTTGGAGCACTCGGGCTCCGCTGGCTGAGATTTTCCTCCTCCCAAGCCCGAAGGTTTTTTTATATATTTCTTTTATTAGATCTTTGAGGACAGCCTACGTCTGTAACCGAATAGCCTCCACACTGCACGGGGGATAACAATGCACGAATCTAGACATTCGCGATATTAATTCAGCAGGCAGCAGGTAAACGAAGGAGGGGGAATTTATAATTTAGAAGCAGGTGAAAAAAATTCTAATACATTCCAAAATGTCTTCTGGATAGAATTTTTTTATTTTTCATTTTCTGATTCTGTTACAGGTAAAATGGCGAAGAAAATTCCTAATTAACTTCGTTAATTAACTCACTCTGGCGAGTTCAGCAAAAATTTCTGAGGGGTCGTTCATTAAGTGAGACGTTTAGGGGGAGGGGGTCGAGCCGAATCTCACCCAATTTCACGTGGAGAAGAATTTCACGTAATTTTTTTTCCTCAAGCAACAGTGCAAAATTGCTAGAATTAAGTAAAATATATTTTTAGACTAAAGACCCCATTCACTTACAGGCCGCCGGCAGGCCAGGACGGCAGTCTCTGCCCGATGAAGGCCACACAATACTCAGACTGACTGAGGAATGAGGACTTCAGTTATCCGCTTGACAGGCCGTGGCATGCAGGTGACTTCATTATTCCCTACAGATCCACAGACGAAGGCGACAGTTTAGACAGAGCGAGCAGTAGTAGCAAAAGGGATTAGGTGGAGCTCAAGGACAAGTAAAAGAGTTAAAGATATGAAAGAAGAGATAAGCAATTCCAAAATATATTAACACACGTGCGATAGAGATACAATTTATGCAAAAAGTACAGAACGATACAGTAGATGTTCCTTGATTCCCCTATTCGAATGTTTACATTCAAATGGAAGCAACATTCCCAGCGGGAAAAGTGGAAGCAGCTTTCTCTAGAATCAAATTGGAAGTGCTTCTCGGTCGCGCTTCAGAAGTATGATGGAAGATTTCCTAAGAATCAAGTTATGGAACAGATCATTGACTCACAGCTCGCGTTCAAGCACCTGAGAGTGATGAACAACCAGAGGCTTAATTTTATAACACACTTGGAGGGCATGGCGGATAAAGCTTCTGCTATTTGTGCAGCATTTCCAAGAATGCTATCCAAAGTCCAACCCTAGCCTCTTGATAGCTCAGTCTAGCTTTCGCAGTACCAGTGTGGCCAGTAGCATTGATCAAGAGGGCTAACATTAGAAAATGGAGGATCGCATACCGGTTGAAAAAGTTACGTGCGTGCGGGGTATGCGACAAATTTTCGCTGACAATCACTTGCGTGCTTGAATTCCGTCTAGTCGTTTGCAAATAGCCAAAAAATCTAAGCGACGAGTGCATGTATCTGTTGTGTGTGCTGTATGTTTGGGAGACTATAGCGAATACGGCAATGCAGAAAAGTTGCGTTGGAAGTAGACAAACTTTTGCGTTGCGTGCGTTTCGTTTACGTAACTAAATGTCAGTTTGCATTTGAATGCACGTTCTTCTATTATATCAGCATGTATCTGTATCCAGCTTAAGCGTCCTTCGCGCGTGTTGCACATAGAGAACCATATTCAACGATGCGGCGTACGTGGGTATTATACCCATAAAGATATTGGCGAGACAAGGCATGCGTTACTAAGATCCAGAATATGTTAGAGGGAAGACAAATTCAGAGCAGATGTTGACGCGCTGCGAGTCTATAAAGTAAAGCCAAATGAAACAAGCCAGTTAGGAGTCGGTGGACCTCAGACCTATCCCAAACGTAGATGGGTTACGAGGGAGTGTGGGGAAGTAAGTTACGATCTCACGCTTTTCTTGAGTGAAAATAAAGGATATGAATTTTTTTTTCTCGAAAATATCAGTTTTTGAGTGAAATTTTGGCCAAAAAGTGATTTTCGAAAACTTTGATCTTAAATAACTTTCAAAAGGTTAATCGAGTCAACTTTTTTGTTAGGCTTAAGTTGTAAAGAATTTCATTGTCAACATTTTGGGCCCTCGCACGGAGTTGTATGACCTAAAGAAACCGAGATACACGAAAAACTCAGGATAAACGCGATATCTCCGGCGGCCATGTTTTTTTTGGTTTCCGAAATTGTTTTCTTAAAAAGTCACACATTTTCAGCCATTTTGGAAATTTGTCTCTTTCCGTGCATTTTTTTTTCTAATTTCCCCGAACTATTTGTTTTTGATTCACTTCAATTCTGGACTTCGTTCGGGAAAGATAATTATATATTATGTACATTAAATTAAATAATTATTATTAAAATCATCAAACATTTCTTTAATTTTTCATTCTCTGACCCCGTTACAGGTAAAATGGCGAAGAAAATTCCTAATTAACTTCGTTAATTAACTCACCGCGGCGAGTTCAGCAAAAATTTCTAAATGATATTACAAAAACCAGGTAAAAAATTGTACTTTGTAATTACCTGCTGTACATTTTTCCGCCTTCTTAAAATTCTTAAAAACAAAAACTTCTAATACACAATTTTCTTGTGTTTCCTCCTTTCGGTGTGTCTTGACGTGTTATTAAAACCCCCAAATAACAATCGCTTGATTAATGGAAAATTTGTTCTATTTTCGACACATCTTTTACCTGTATTTTCGAAATGTTCTTTGTTTCTCTTCAATTTTCTTACATTTTCAAGAAAAGACACATGAAAGCGAACAGGTGTTTACTTTTCATTCCATGTCTCGCGCGACTACATAATATGACCTTTGTATGAAAAAAGTTACAAGCACTTTACATACATAAACCGCCTTGAAGATGCTTGTTTTTACTCACTTAAAAAAAAAATATAAAACACACAAAGGTGTAAATATTGAGTCATTTCCTGTTTGACATTCCAAGATTTTTTTCTTCTATTTTTTCATTTATTATAGCAACATTCAAAAAGTCAGATCCGTTTTCCCGAAAAAGAGAATAGTGGACGTTTTGAGTCATCATCACTGTAGCATCATTTTTTAAATTGATTTCGATCATTGACTTTTATATTTTGTTTGTTTTTAAAAATGGTCTAGGTCAAGACAAGGACAGGATAGAAGTAAATATTGATTGTTTTATTTTTGATTTTCAGTTTTTGGCGAATGTAGGTTGTCAGAGAGAAAATTTATCGTTATTGCAGATTAATGGGAAAATAGTTTTTAATTAGGGCCTATTCTATTAATGAAGAATGAAGGTGCCTAATAGATGACATTCATTACTTATAAGAATTACTAAGGGTGGGTGCCAAAATACAATTCCGAATTTGCTACTTTCACCACGGACACTTCGAAATTCCAAAGTGTGCCAAAATACATTTCACGCATCTCAATTGACAATTGATATTATTTGAAAACATGGATGACAACATTTGCAATTTATAATGTTTTAAATAATTTATTTTAAAGCAGCCCAGGACCACGCTGTTTTATGTTTTAAAATTATTGAAATGAAAGAGCTTCATGAGCATCTATTCAGTAAGGGTAGAATGGAAGCATCAGTTATGTACATATGTATTAGTAAAGCTTTGAAAAAAAAAATGAGTCAACTCTTTTAGGAAACTTGGTTCATTTTATTATTTTTTTGTACGTCTGTTGCAACGTCCTACAGTGTAGCAGGATCAGCCTTTAACTTATTAACGGTGAGGACAATCGTGCACTGAAAATTGCAAGAGTTACACATATTGTTTTCCAATAATTAGAAATGGATTCAACTAATATGGCCAAAAGTTCAAGATTTCATAACACAATAGGGCCAAAGATTTCACTCAAATCAGGGTTAGATGTCCTACACATAGCATAACTAGTATACCAACAGGAAATGGTAATGTTTAATCCAAATGCAAGCCTTTTGTAATCATTTAGAATGTTATCTTTCACAATGAAATTGAATTATAACAAACTGTCAAACGAATGTTTGCATAGAATTTCCCTACAATTCAAAAATTTCCTTCCATTTCCAAAGACACAAACCTTCGAAAAATGAATTGTAAAACTGAAATGCGTTTTTCATACAAATTGACATTTGAATTGTATTTTGGCACAGGCCCTAAATCCCTTTATTGAAACTTACTTACTTATTCCCCTTTAATCCTTCATGGGACATAGGGCGGGAACAGTTGCCCTATAGCGGATTTTGTTTTGCGCATCAGGGGTGGTAGCACGTAAATTGTTTCAATCGACCTCTTCATACAAAAATCTTGAACTTTTGTATGAAGAGGTCGATTGAAACAACTTACGTGCTACCACCCCAGCTCTCATACCCCATTTATGACTAGGTTCAACCGATTCATAAACGGCGATCGATTGAAACTGGATGCACTCAACTCAACTAGACTCTTTTATTTGGGTCGGGTTGATATTTTGTCTCATATAGTCGGGTTGAGTTGTAATTAGGTTTAAGTGACATTTCTTTAGCTGCTTTACACCATCCGTGAAGTCTGCCTTCGGCATAATTTGCACAGAAATATAATATTATTTGATTCTGATTACCTTCTATGTTTTAAAAATAAAATGTAAGTCTCTATAAATGAGAATTTAACATAACAATTTGAGGTTATGTTTTGAAGTTAGTTCAACTCGATTTCAACCCAAAATGAACTAAACTCAACATCATATACGGTGGTCGAAATTTCAACTCAACCTCGACTTAACTTTTCAACATAGTCATAAACGGGATATCAGCTCCGTCCAGGATCTCCTAGTTGTTGCGGCCTCTGCTAATAGAGTTCTCCTCCACGTTGTTCTCGGTCTTCCAGCTGAGCTGAGCTGAGAATCTTTCACAAAAAAACAGTCCAAATCGAGTCCTCCATTTTCGTAGGCCCAACAAGTATGCACCACCTTCTTCGACGGCTTCAAACCATTTTTTCCTCGGTCCTCCTGCTGGCCTGTCAGCGATTGTGATTCCCTTTTATATCTTTGTCACTGCTCCGTTTTCCGGCATTCGCATGTCCTGCCCATCGTAGTCTATTTATTTTGATATAGTAGACCTGGATGTCACCGGACGAAGGGACTAGCAACCAGACCAGGTGGAAGTTTAGAGCAGGACTATCAGATCAGCATTTACAAAGAACTCCCGGGGAACCAAACTTAACATTAATAAGTTTAAAGTTCCAGATCAGAAGGTCATCCCCGACCAACTCATCACACTAAAACAACTCCTAGAAAAATACTGGGAGAGGAATGTTAGCCTACTCCGACTGCATCCAGAGAAAGAAGTTACTTCAGAGCTTACTCGAATTAGGTGTACCAGCTAAACTTGTACGTCTTATACACTTAACTCACCTCGACACAAATGCCCGAGTAAGACTTCAGAACACTCTTACAGATGCCTTTCAAGTTAATCAAGGGCTCAGCTGAAACAGGGGGACAGACTGGCGCCTATGCTATTCAACCTAGCCTTGGAAGCAGTCATCAGAAAGACGTCAATTCAGCGAAACTACACGCTGGTAAACAAATCCGCTAAGGTGATTGGGCATGCCGATAACATCAACATATAGTAGGCAGGTCAGACAGAGCATTTAAAGAGTTCTACCAGAGATTGAAGAAGCAGCCAAAGATGTAGGCTTTAGGATAAAACCAAGATTGCATACACGAAAAAGTAGAGCAACGATAAGTAGCAACCTACCGATAGATACACATAAGTTAGAAGTAGTCGACCATTTCGCATTCTTAGGCCCAGCCGTGACGAATAAAAACGAAGAGGTACAAGAAATCAGTAGAAGAATTCTTTTGTCAACTCAACCGACTTTTCACAAAACACGACCGACTTTCAGGCTAGCGGCCTCATAGCGTCATCGATTTAGGTCTTTCTGTTTTTAGATAGAGCACCTTTTGACAAATCGATGACAAAAGCTTGGTTTGTTCTTAGAGTGAGCGACATATCGATGAAACAAACCAAGATTCCTCCAGAGACAATTGCTAAATCGATGAATCTTGAAAGGGAGCGGTAAATCCATAATGCAATTTGCAATTTGCAAGCATAAAGGGTAACAAACCGATAACGTTATTAGGATCTTGCTTAGCTTGGTTACCTGGTTCTATGCGACCACCCTTACGATGTTGAAGTATATACAAAAGATGATTTTGGCTGAAGATGAATGTGGTTTCACAGGTACTGTGACACAGATCTATGCGTTCTTTTTAGCAGAAGATCCATGTGCTAGCTTCAATGGAATTTGGCTTTCAATGTCCCCTTTAGAGATTTAGGGTCTTGTCTTATAGAATTTCAATCTTGACATGTTAAGATAAGGTTTGACAGTAAAATCGTTTATGTATTCCCACAAGTACTTAGTTGTACAGCTCATATTGGTAGATACAAGTCCTTGTCCAATTGTCAGAGTAACTTATACTTTCACAACAAAATCCGTTGATTGCAAGCCCCATGATATACTAGTCAATGGATCGATCAATTCGAACTGTCAATAGTCAAGTTGATAGACCAAGGAAGGGAATAGGTTACTGACGAAAGGAATTAAGCCAATGCATTGAGCCCTGTATACCAACAACTATACTAATTTGAATTATACGCAATACTAGGGTGTGGTCCCAGCAATATAATATGTAATCATTGCTCACACGTCTGAACCAAATATGATACATTTTATTATTATTGACTGTTGGTGATTGGATTATCTGAAAAAGGCTTCATAGGCTAATATGGTATACCAACGTTTTTCAGGTCTGTCCTCTCTTTTTGCTAAAGCTGTACTCAAGCTATATTCGATATCAAATTCAACGTCTTCACAAAACCCAAAGAAACGATCGCGTAAGCAGTGAGTAAGAAAAATATTTATTATTATTTTGAGGTTTTTTCGTCGTAAACGTTTTCTTTGTTATATTCCAAAAAAAGTTCTCTAAATATTTTTATCAACCAGAGCAGCAGAGTATGATTTATTCATAAACATTCAGCCAATTATTTCACAGTTTTTCTTTTTGGAAATTTCGCGATATTTTTTTATTCAGAAGCAGAATAAAAACAAAATAGTTTTTTTTCTGCAGCAAATCTGTATCATCATCATCATCATCGACGTCGCCTTATACTCGTGGAATATTAACGGCGAAAAATCTGGCATCCGTTCAAAACGTGATTAATAAGAAGAAGAAGTAAAAACAAAAAAAAACCATTGCAAGACGAAATTTTCAAGACGACGACGACGGAATAAAATTAAATCAAATAAAATAAAGCGAAAAAAATCGGTGGAAACTAAACGACAGAACGTCTATGCCCGATGACGTTAAAACGAATTTAATTTGGTGCAGTTAACTTAAAGCCAGAGCTGGAAACTGAACAGGAAAATAAAATAAAAATAAAAATTCTTTTTCGTTTCAACTCCCATACCAAAAAGGAAGGAACACGAAAAATAAAAAGAAGAAGAAGCATCCCAACCCCTCATCGGCAAAAACGTACACACAGTAGAGATGATGACGGACGGATTTTTATGTAAACACTAACAAAGCACAGGAAATTTGGCTAGAGCTGCGAGTGCGACAAGGACAGCCCGGGAGACAGACGAGTGCAAGCGAGAAGGGCACAGGTCGAAAACATCGATATCCAGAAATGTGGCAACAGTGGATTTCGGGCGAATTGTATGCTCGCTGAACAGCATGGAAATGAGCACAAAACACCAGAAGTTGGTTGATTTGACGGCCCGGAGCGGGGGTGGAGGGAGCGCCACAGCACACAAACTCGTGCAAACGTCTTCAGGTGAGGCCGAGTAATGTTACAGGCAAAAAATCGGTTTTTCTTCATCTTTTTCGTTTTGGGAGGAATGTGTGTGCACAGCCACACCACCCGCACCCGAACCAACATCTGCATACAGCACGTATACAGATTCAACACACACATGCACAGCGAGGGACATTGCGCAAATCATCTTCAAAAAGACGAACAAGAAAAAAGGATCCACACCCAGGGGCGCACAGGGCGAGGGAGGCGTCCTTTGGTTTGGGTTTTTTTCTTATTATTATTCGAATGTGTTCTCTCCTTGGAGCTGTCGTCTCTCAGCCCTGGGAATCCGCCAGCCGAACATAAAAACTGCTTAGGTCGTCCGTTAATGTGATCCTGTGTGAATATCACACACACTCACAGCACAGGACCAGGCAAAACGATATCCATTAAAAAAATACAACAGAATTTCAAACGAAAATGCCGCACATTCCTAAATTGCAGATGAAGGATGAAAAAAACAACATCCTAGAAATTGCAAGAAGAAGAAGACAACACGCGACTGCGAACCACGAGAGACTACGACTACGTCGCCATCTACCTCCCCTGCCTGGCTCCAGCTCGGATGGCGTTTGTTTATATTTTTCATATATCGATTTTGCAAAAAAAAAACGGGGTGTGTTTACGGGTGTTGCCGGGGTCGTAAAATTTTCTGTCAATTCACCGCATTCACAACATTTCACAATTTTATGACGCATTTCGTGGCGCAATTGCAGTTTATTTCCTATTTTGAGAATATTCGAATGTAAACGTTTTTAGACGCCAGATGTTGCGTGGGGATGGGCCCAAAATTAGAACGTGGATGATGTAAAAAACATTTGGGGCGAACATATTTAGGTAAAATTATCGATTTTTTTAAAGATATTAATTTGTGTTTTTTGGTTTTTCAAGCAAGGTGGAGGAAATTTTGCTTAATCCTGTTAAGGAGCAGCACTTGACATGCACTTGTTGGCAATTACACTCCAAGGCCAATGGTGTCCTAGGCTGTGTCCGAGGGGATTCTGTTTTGACGCTTTCAGTACTGATTCTATACTACAGAGTTGAAACTATAAATAATTCACGATATACTTGAACACGTTGGTAGCAAAAAAGTAAGGGTTTTGTGTAAAACGTTAGACGCGTTACAGGTGAGAGGAGAGGGGGTCAAGCAACTTGGTACGAAACATTGTTTTAGAGTGACAGATAATACTTTCCGTTAGAGGGGTGCATACACAATAGGACTAAAGCCAGCTTCACATAATCCACAGTCGTTCGGAAACCTGGCCAAAAGCTTGGATTTAATATTATTGAGGATCAGCGTCCTCGAAAACCCCTACCCCATGTAATGAGTTTCTTGATATTTACTTGATTTTTAGGCAAAATCGTCCACCATTTTGGATCCGACATTTTGTTTTCTTGGAGAATTGATAGTGGATTCTTAATCAGTGCCCTCGGAAACCCTGATATAATGAGTTTCATGAAATTGGGATGATTATTATGAAAAATTGTCCGCCATTTTGTTTTTTTGGACAACAACGGATTCTCAATTAGCATGGTTAAAAACCCCAAGCACGAAATATTTAAAAGAGCTACTTTTAGATGTTATAAAAACTTTTGATCAGATGTTCGCGTTCTGAATCACTGTGGGATGAGGTTTTATGGTAGGACACATAATGTGGCCGATATTCCAACTACGATAGTCCAATGTCAAGCGTCCAACGTTTGTGTTTGGACACGTTCGGGAAATTGTCGGTGCTGACTTAATCGTTGGAAGTCAACATTCGACATAAACGTTCACAGCATCGTGTAAAGCCGGCTTAACTTGACCGTAGTGCACTGTGAGTCCAATATAGCATCGAACTGCCAGAGCCTAACGATCGGACTCTTAGCTGGTAACAGATACACTATACAGAAGCATATAACTGCGTTGAGCGACGTATGGCCGCTGTCAGCAAAGTACTGTCAGACCTCATTTTACCGCATGGATATTTTGGTTCTCAACTCGACAAGGGCAGGAACGATTATTATTAAAAAGATTTGCTGCTAGAAGTGCAAATGAATTTCTATACACATTGTGCATCGCTATGAAGCTAGGGCTCCGACGAAGCGGAGGAAAGTTCAGTATAGCCTCCATAGCCGCCGTCGGACAGCGCTTTTAGCCCTGGTGATACAAAGACAGGCCAGTCTTTGCACCCTGGCCAGCTTAGTCACAGCACCTTTTTGTTTGGTCTTGACCCACGTCGTGACCATGGGCCTTATGATCGTCGTATAGAGCCAAAATATTAATCTTTGAGGCCCCTTGTTTTGCCTATAATTGGAGGACAAATACGAAGAGATGTAATTGGCTTACTCTTTCAATCGGGGATGCCCAGGAGATCATTTCATCCAGGATTATGCCTAGATATTTAGCCTCCTTTGAGAAAAGAAAACCATTTCTTTACCATCCAAAAAAGGAGCATTTAAATTTAGCTTCCTTCTATTCGTAAATAGTATAATGAGTTTTTTGTGGGTTAATACCTAAGTTATCGCTCCAACACCAGCTATGCATGAGGTCTGAAATGATACCATCATGAGCACCGCTAATCGTTATGACGATATCATAGGTCTGTGCTTTAAACCCTCGGCTGGGAAAGAACCCCCTTCCTTAAAGACAGCCTTAATAAATATCAGCTGCTGAAAAGCAACGTCATCCCTTTCACAGTGAGGGGTTGAGTGCTTTTTTTTGCTGCGGCTTCGAAGATAACGTCAAACGCGCCCTCAATGTATGCATGTATATTATGCAGCTCATGAATGACAGTCTCTGTAGACCTGCCTGGCCGGTAGGCAAATTTCAATGAGTGAAGTGGGCATACTCTCTAGTATGCCTGCCGAAAACCTTCTCCATCGTTTTCATTAGAAAGGAGGAGAGGCTGATAGGTCGATAGGATTTTCCTTGCATACACGATCTTCTCCCCGATTTAGGGATAAAGTCTACCTTGGAATATTGGCCAGCAAAAAGCTACCCCGAAATAATGGTCACAGGATTAGTAAGATCTCTCCAAGGCTAACTGCAGGAGAGCCGGGAAGATGTGATCCTTTCCAGCAGCCTTGAAAGGCTTGAATATGCCAATGGCCCATTAAATCATACCCGCAGTGAAAATCCTGTTTGCCAGGTCTTTGCTCCTATTGTAGGACTGGTGGGCAAGTACTACCTCCGATCCAGCGTTAGATTCTAAGGTCAATCCAGGGTCGGTTACCTGAGAACCCGGGAAATGAATGCTCATTTATAGCTCCATGGTATCCCTGGTATTCTCGGTAAAGGACCCTTCGGGAGTCTTAAGGGAGACAATGCCATTGGAGTGATCCCTAGATAGGACTTTGTGTAACCTCGTGGAAGCTTGTCTATTCTTTTATTTGTAAAGTAAATCCATTTCAAAGATATGTAGCAAGTCAATATTTTCATTGAACACTCCAAAATTCTTCGTTTTATAGGATTTTTCTTAGAAAAAAGCATTACAGCAAACAATATTTTTTCTTAGGTTTCTAATGCACCAAACTGTTATCTAATAGTATATAATCTGTAGCAAGTTGAGAATGATGCATATTCCCCGCACAAATGGAAGTTTGCAGACTATAACATTTCTACACCTCTAATAATAGTTTTTATTTATATTTTGTAAAGAAAAACGTACCTATCATAGCTAATGTAAAGCTATTGTCAAAACTATGTATATAGTATAAGGCACAGCAAGATATTTTAACACTAATTAACATATTAGTAGGAGGTCCAATCTATTCCTAATTAAATAATTTGATAATAGATGCCACGGCAAAATTTATTAAAAAAAATGCTATTATTTTCTGTAATTTAAGAATTGAATAGTTTATTTAAAACAAAAATAGTCTAACGGAACATCATTGATTGTTTATTATTGAAATAATCCTTTTTTTTTCTTTAAATAATAGTTCGTGAATAAAACCATATTCTTGGATTACGAGAGACAGATGTCGCCACTAACAAGTGATGGAATGAATATTCCACACGACTTTAAGTAGTTAATTGTAAAAAAGTACACTTTTTTAAAAGTAAATTTATCTTCACAGAAGAAAATAAAAATAAATTTAAACAATAAATGTATTACTTAACATTTTAATTAAATCCAGTGAATGTATGGTAGGTGTTTCATTGCTGAAATGCATGTCAAGTTGAGTTGATTACATACCTGAAATGAGAAAAATATAAAAAAACATTAAATTAAATATTAATTCCGAATGTTTTTAATTAAAATAAAATTAATTTCATATATTTATATATGTATGTATATTTGTTGCATTCAACAAATATGTCCATACTATTTTGGGCAAATGTTTACATTTAATTTAATTTCATGAAACAATATCGTAAAATGAGTAAAAATATTGTCATTTTCATTCACAGCTATAATTATTGAATCTTTCGAAACAGTAAAAAAATTTGCTACAATTCCAGCAATCAATAATGTCGAAAATAAGTAAGAATAAAAAATTGTAAGGAAATTACCGTGTGTATAAAGTATGGAGGAGAAGAGAAGGCCGACAGACAGCAATCACTAAAGTAGAGAAAAAAATGTACATCACCAACGTCGTCGTTGTCGCAAATACAATTTTACAAATTGCAGTAATTTTTCAATGTTTATTCTCCACTCTTAACTGACACAGTACCCCCCCCCCACAACGCTGCGCGCCTGTCATTTCCTTAGCATTATATTGCAGCCGCCAAACTAAACCTACCAACCACGCTTCAATTCAGCAAAAACACAGACAGGCAATTTAAGAAAAAAAAAATATATCGCGATAAAAAATATCCTACAAGGAAATATTCCGCGAAAAAAAATACAAGAAAAATCTAAGAAATGTTTTATTGCACTCTTCATCAGCAGTACACCCTTTCAATCATCCCCCTCCCTTAGAATTTCCTTGGAGGAATAAAAATGTCGGAAAGACCAGAAATCAACCCCTTTCGACCACCCTGCGGCTGAAGGTAAGATGAAAAACAGTGGAAGTTGATAAAATTGAACGGAAAAATTGCGGAAAATTGAACGTACATAAATCTCCATTTACTCCAGAAAAAAAATAAAGTTTGCAAATTTCCTATTTTTCCGATCAATTCCAATTTGAAATCGCTTGGCAAAAAAAAGACGAATTGGAAAGAAAATTATTGCTGGAAAAAAAACAACACGAGAATCCCGATGTTGTAGGTAAATTTATATATCGAAAAATTACGCAACTCTAATGACACCTTAATGACCCCCCCCCCCTCCCCCCCCCCCCCTGGGAACTAACAATCGAGCAAATTCGAAATTAGAGACGTTCAGTTGCTGTCACTGTTGATAGTTGATAATCGAAAATTTGCCCCGATGATGTGGAGATGAATCAACGTTTTCTGCCTGCCAGCAACGTTTTCTTCCCTCATCGACGTGGGAAAATGTGCAACATGTCAACGTGACTGATTACGTCCCGAAAGAATAATTGAAAGGCAGCACAACAACAACAGCATGGAAAAAATACACAAATAAAAAGGGAAAAAACTCGTCTTTTCTTGGGGGAGCACAGAGCAAATTGTTCCGAGATTTTCTCATTGACTTTAATTTCTTCTTTAATTCCAGGTGTTACATAATTACTGTACTACGATACAGATGATTTGTTACGTTTTGGAGGGGGGGAGTGGGGGAGTTTTCCCTGAAAAGTGCGACTTCACTCACGTTTTCTTCCATGGCCGGGCTGACATTTCGTAGTTTCATTGGCAGCATGACTATTTGGGAGCGGCGCGGGGAGGATGAGAGTGCAATTACCTTAAAGTTACAATGTTGTAAACAAAGAGTTACCGGTGAGTTAAGGAAAATGTTTTGTACTTTTTGTGTGCAATAAATTGTAATCTTCTTCTTTTTTAGGAAAATGCTTATCTCAATTACTGTAAATTATGGCAGATTGGGCCTTTTTAGTACTCTTTGTTTCATTGGACAGGCATTATTTTATTGCGTTCTTTTTTAACAATATTTTTCTAAGAAATCTGTGAAAAGTTGTTTGTGTAATTTTCCTGACAATTGTAGATAAGCAGCGGAAATTAATCAATTCACGAAACAAATACATACAATGAAAAAGAACAATAAAACCGAACAAAAATTAGTAAAAACGTAATTTTACACGCCGAACCTAATTTTTTGACACCTAGGAACAGAGTGGTAATTAAACGCTTTTATTTTTCACAATTTTCAATTTAAAATTATGGAATAGTCGTAGATATATGAATACTATAGATGGAATATAAAGTGCAATCTTACACATCGAGCGTCAAGCCATGATATGAAAGGGAAATGACTTGGCGGCCATCTTGGTAGCCTCCAAATGTCAAATAATCTAGTCGAAATTTAGTGGATAAAACCTGATAACACTTTTAGAAAAACAAATAAATTTTTTTTTTTTTTACATTTTATCAACAAATTATTGAAATAATCAAAATCGAAAATCAAGCACAGAAGAAGAAAGTGAAGACTACCAAAATGGCGGACACGAAACACCTACTGACTTCACAGCCACTCGATTATACTCCATCTAGGTATTAATTAATCTGAGGGAATAACGACGTAGAAAATGTCCATCGTTTCGTTCCATTCGTTCTCATCTTTAATACTGATCCGCATCGTCCAGAAAAGTGTATGCCAATCCTTCTTTGATAACTTCAAAAAGTTATGTATATGTATGTAGATGTTAAGAAAGATTTAAAACAAACCCAGTTGAGGAAAGGAGAATTCCAAGTAGAAGTAATTTTCAAAGCTACATGACCTAGTAGTAAGCGGCGCACGTGGCCGTCATTTTATCATGAAACTGACACTTGACTTGATGGGTGTAGTAAAATTGATATGAACTGGAACTGTGAAAATGACAGCTCGCAGCATTTGTTGTCACCGCTTTGATGTATATGCAATATGTAACGATATTTACAATAATATTTCTCAGAAAGCTGGGGGGAAACAAAATATTAACCAATAAAGAAATCGATTAAGCTTAAAATGCCTGAGACGGAGCCGTAAGGGGTCCTAAAATAAAGTACAGATAAGCTGAAGGTACGCTGAAGAAACTGTAATCGATTCGACGGAGATTAGATGACAACTCGTATATTGAATGGCATGGTATATTTCAGGGTCTATTGAATTAAAAATTCCTGGACGTGTGATTTCTCGAATTGGAGAGTCCAATTTGCTTTGGCCTCTAAGATCGTCGGATCGAACATATATAGCAACGTAGCAACGATTTGTAACGAAGCACCAGAAATGAAATAACATACAAAAAACACTTCCCCCTTAACCAGTTTTCAGATCTGAAATGCCGGACGGGCGACGTAGCATCTTCAAAGTGCCAGAAGGACGACGCAGCATCTCCAATATGGTGACCCCGTGTGAGGAAGAGAATTGTTCAGGCAGAGAAGAATAGCTTTTTGTTGAGTCACATCCCCTAGCAAAAGGAGTCCGCGGCAAGAGGGAGCTTGTAGTGAGGTATTAGCTTAACTCCCAGATCCTTCGCCATACCCCTCGCCCGAAGCTCCCTTCACTCAATTGCGGGAGGAAAAAAAACGCATTGAGGAAGCAGGTAGAACAGCTGAAGGTTAATCGAGAACGAAGTTCTTCAACACGCCGTGATTCTAGTCCAGTACGCCCTACCGAGAAGGCACAACATCCGGTACGTCGTTTTGTTTTTATCATCACAAGTTTGGTGGTAAAGCTAGGCGATATCCGCAGCTATGTTCATACGAAAAAAAAAACTAAGAAGCGGACAGCGAAGGGCGACTAGCTAGCCCATCGAAGCCAGCCCAAGCGATTCCTGATTGACACTGGACCTGAGGTTTCAGTGGTTCTCCCAACAGCAGAGGAAAACAGGAGTCAACCCCCAGTCTACGGTACGGAGATTTCCACGTATGTACAGCGTTTGATTCAACTCGACTTGGGACTCCGTAGGATTTTCACCTGGCCATTAATTGCTGCTCGTGTAGCAG
This sequence comes from Thereva unica, assembly GCA_949987705.1. Classification (NCBI taxonomy): domain Eukaryota; kingdom Metazoa; phylum Arthropoda; class Insecta; order Diptera; family Therevidae; genus Thereva; species Thereva unica. Next base: position 77,378,897 of record OX465285.1, read on the forward strand.
AGCCCATAATTGGATCAGATTGCCTCACGATGTTTGACCTACTGGTCGATGAAAAGGAAGGAATAGATAAAACTACAAATGGGTTCATGGGTTTACTAACGACTAATAGCAGATAAATACACTAAACGCAGGTGTACATCGTGTGCTGAGGGAATTCGAAGACATCACAAAGCCCAACCCAGTCACAGAGGTTAAACATCGTGTGGTTCACTTCTACCGGACGAGTGGCGCGCATTCAACGCCCAGACTGCTTTCGCCGGAGCAGCTGAAGATCGCAAAGCAGGAATTCCATCACATGCTCAGTTTAGGTATCTCTCGTCCACCAACGAGTAATTGGTCCAGCCCGTTACACATGGTAAAGAAGAGCTATTGTAACTGCAGGCCATGCGGAGACTATAGGAGGTTGAATGGCATCACTGTTCCAGATCGCTATCCAATCCCTCATATTCAGGATTTTGCTGTGGGGAAAAGGTATTGCTGAGCCTTTGGTGATATTAAAGGATAGCAAACTTTACAGATTCTTGTTCCTTTACGAAGGACAAGCAGGATTGCACGTAGTTAGTACTTAGTTGGATGGAAAACTGCTGAAACTCGCGTTTGGAAGAAAATATTTCAGCTAGACCAATACTTTAAAAGGAGTTGAGAGCTGTCGCACACAACAGAGCACGCTGAAGGGCAACTGTTCCCGCCCTATATCCAATGAGGGATTAAAGGGAGTAAGAAAGTAATTAGTAATTATTCCTTAAAAAACAATAGTTAGTAGTAAATTAGGAATTGCCTTTATAATTGTTCATATTTGTGTTTTCGTATCATTGTAAAGGAATTAGCGCTAACCTTAAATTCATTGGGTTGAAGGTCTCAATGCGTCAACTAATAAGTTTCGTTAAGCCTAATTTACTAAAAAAAATCAGTCATCGTATAAAAATGCAGTTCACAAAACCTGTAGCTCAACTTTGATAAATGTTTAACATCACTAAAAAGAGGCTGATTCTATTCAGTTTACTAGATCTTAAGTTAGTAAACAACAACAACAAAAACTAACTTTCAGCTACTATTCTTTCAACTATTCCGATCGATCCCGGAATTGGCCGAAAAAAGCGCAATATTCTATTTAAAAACATAATTTAACCTTCTTAAGCGCCACATCCGTCCGCATAACTCGCCGTTCACAACTAGTTTGCAATACGTACACATTTTTTCCCCAATTTTATTGTTTCGCTGCTTTTAAATAACGTGAATTCTTCACTCGTGATATACATTAATTAAAATCGAATAATATATAATAGAAACTAGTCTCTTAGTTCCCGAAAACCACCTCGAAACTTCATCCGAAATCGCATCCTTAAACTTGGAAGAAACTTTTCGAAAATACCAAAATGGTGACAAGAATGATTACGAATTTTTGACTGCTGAAAATGGAAAAGTCATGATTAAGCAGAAAAAAAACAAAAAAATTTTGGTGGTAATTTATTCCATTCAGAAGTTAAGTTTTTTAGAAGAAGAAGAAGACGACGAACGCACCGCGCCACAACTATTGACAGGGACGGCGTCTTTCTATAAATACTTCATGAGTTTAGTCAGCAGCATTGACACTGGGCGTGCATAAAAAAAGACAGTTTTGTTTCGAATTGAAATGCTCGGGAAAGTTTTATTCCGAAAACATTTTTTTTTCGGATTTGAAAGCATTTTATGTAAATACTGGCTTAAGTAGAAAAAAAACATCCTCTTGTTGTCGCTTCTTTAACATCATTAATTATTTATGGAAATTATTCATATTTGTTTAATCCGTACCACGAAGACGATGGTATTCTTTTTTTGCGGCTGTTGCTTTTGATTTATAAATTCAAGGAGAAAAACATAGGAACCAGTTAGAAGAGACACACCATTTTGGTAGTCGTGCACACAGCAGATGACTGGCGTGGAAAGGGGAGAGATTTTTGTGCCAAATTCACACTTTTATTTAAAAACAAATAGAAATTTACATTTATGTGGAATTCGATGTAATTTCGGCAGGTTTTAGATTTATGTTTGTTAATATTGTGGCGGTAATTAAAGAGAGAAAAGTTCTGAAACATGTCATTGGCGGTCGAGAAAGAAACATTACAAACAACATTTGCGTAGGTTTTAGTTTCCACAACACCTCTGTAGGTTCCAGTTTCCAAATGAGCTGAGATACATGTTTAGTTTGGATGACAATGCAATCCGACCATTTTGAAAAAAAATCAAGATGGTTCCGAAATAGCGACCGATTTTTGGAATTGTGCTCCGCGACCTCCTGACATCGGTATCAAATGAAACGATATGACAGGTGGAATACAATCAGCTGTGTGGCGTCATTCCAAATTCAAAATGGCGAAAGTAAAATACAACCGATCAACTTCAAATTTTGCACACCTTCGTAGTTCGCGCGATAATTAGTATGTATACATGATGAATTGAATAGTTGAGTTGAGGATGAGTTGAAAATAATAAAGCCCTCCACTGCACTAAACCAAAAACAAAACGAAATGCTGCTGTTAGCTGAATTCAACTACTGAACTCACGTCTGTATACATAATTTCAAATCAACCCATGTAGTAGAGCTGAGCCGAGTTCAGTCGACCCAAACTCAACTCGACTCCCGTCTACATGTAGTTGAACTCGGATTTAACCTAAGTTCAACTCATCATGTATACGTACTAAATAGAATCTGAACTTTTTGTAAAAAATCAAGATGGCGGTTCCAAGATTGCGGCCGATGTGTCATGGGAATGAAATGAAAGAGTACAACAGGTATGGCGGAAAACATAATAAACTAAAAAGTAGAAAATAAAAATAAATATTCCCAAAAAAAAATAAAAAATATGCTTTTATTTTAAAATGAAGCAAAAAGTAAAAAATAATTTTGAATGTAAAGTTTTTATTGCTGCAGCCTTTACTTAAATGAAATATGACTGACGTAAACATCGTGGAACGCTCACTTCAGATGTATTATAAAGCATCGTGAACGTCAACTTGGCCAGTGTGCATGGGTAGAGCAAAGGTAGCCCCCAACCACGAAAAAAAATAATGATTTCAGTGATTTCATTTCGGCTGGAAATTTGTCAAATAACAGTTGACATGATACAAAAATGAATAAAAAATATCAGGTAACTGTAACTTAGTTCAATATACGTCAGCTGATCAGCCGAAATTAAATTGGTAGTCATAATCTATCAGTGGCTTCCGAATCATTAATTTCTTAGTTGCAAATCCGATAGTTGTATCCGTACAAAAACAGGACCTAACTTTTGTTGAAACGGTGAGAAGTTTTCCTGCAATATACAATTTCTAGAAAATATACTAGGGGTATTTATGTAAATCCTCGTAAATTCGCGTAAACGAAATCAACGGCGTAACTAATGCCATATTAATGTTAAAAGGTATGCTCCCCTGCAATGACATGCAAAGTTTTAAAACGCATATGGGAACGGGAGTGCTGTAAGCTTTTTTAAGGAGTGCTCAAACTATTGGCTATTGGAGCACTCCATTTCTCGCTGGGGAGTGAAACGAATTGACTCGGACATTACCCGTTCTCAACGAACTGACAGTTTTGACTTGGGTATTGATTCAAGACATTGAGAGGTGTTTCATTCATTTTTTATATAGAAAGCACAATTTCTACAAATACCATTACTCTGAAGAATGAAAAATATCAAGAACCAAAAACACATTTTAATTTTAAATTTAGAATTCTCCCTAGCCCATCCTTCTTCCTGATAGCTCTCATCATCATACCCCAGCATTGTCGCACTAATATTGCTTGTAATCTGTTTTTGGGGCTTAACAGTAATGTCGACGCAGTTGAATGGTATTACACAGACAAAACAAAAGAGTAAATAGAAGCGCGCTATGATTCATCAGAAATTTTCCAATTGAACTGTGCTGCAGTAAAACAGAAGAGCCCTTGATCCCCGAGTCAAGTACTTTTACTCGACGGCCACCACTCAAAATGGTGGCAGCGGCGTCCATTCCAAAAACTTGAGAATGACTCGTACGAAAAAAAACAGAACAACAAAAATGAAGAAATTCATCTCCCATAATGTCTTCAATTCTCTCACATTAACGTCAATAAATAATAAAGGACGTTAACGTCACTCACATTTCGACAAAAAAAGGTCTCGGTTCTATGTTTTGTGTGCATTTGCACACCCCATAAAATCACCACCCGCCTCCCTCGAAAGTGCCTCTGCGCCCATACCCATCCTTGGCCAGCTTCAATTATTCATGAGTGCTTCTTCACAACGTCCTTTAACTGGAGCCAAGCCGATATCTAGATATCACTCACTTCCTTCGATCCATGAACGAACGACCCAACTACTTCTGGAAATGCGGGGATGGGGTTGGAAGGGGGGAGGTTGGTGCGGCGGTGGTCGTACTGAAAATAGGGGCTGAATAGGATCCGTTTTCTAGCCCTGTCTCTTGAATGGAGGGAGGATGGATAGCATGTAATCGATCCACCAAAACCCCAAAGTTGTAATTCCTTCTTGTTTACCCTGCCCGCCCCACCACCGGCCCGCACCACTACTGCTGTCGGAGAGATAGTGTTATTGTTGTAAGATGCCAAAATAAATAGACGAATTGCGGTATTTGGAGAAAGAGACAAAAACGATGTAAATAACTCGGCAGCGCTGAAGGATGGGTTCCTTCTGTGGTTGTATGAAATTCCCACCCCGCGAGGATATAGAGGGGCTAAGAAAGACGTTATACACGGGCATCGAACGTGGCGCGGGGTGGGGAAGGGTGGAGAACATCGATTACAAGGCTCTTGGCAAAAGTTTCGGTAGCGTTCGGTAATTTAAGGATGTGTACCTGAGTAAAGAGCGAAAGCTACCTTCTAGAATTCCTGGAAAATACGAAGGAAATTATTAATTTAAAGCGAGCGAGATAGCATGAAGAATGCTTTGTACAGAGACTTTGGAAGGGGAGGGGGCGAATTTTGATATCAAAGTGCAGCACGAAGTTTATTTTCCTTTGGGAATTAACAACCCATGGAACAACGACCCTTCCCGACCGATGATTCATCCTCGAGGGAGCCGCGTGTCACTTGTTGCAGGAGACACGGATACAATTTAGTAGTGTGACAAAGGACACGGCGTTATTGTTCAAAAATTTTCATTTATAACTCACCCGGGGATTAATTTTCCATTTTTTATGAAAAAGATTTTCCAGTGACAGTTGACGTCTAGGAGCCAACAAGGAATTTACTAATGTTACGTGCTTCAACCCAGCCCAAAAGGATCTCCGGGCGCTTCAATGGTATTGATTGCGAATACAACGAACACACAACCATACAAAACCCGAAAAACATGTACAAAATACTCGTAATTTCTTATATCTATCCTATTCCAATATTCCTTTCCTTCTTCCCGATAAACAAAACTCTACAAAAAAAAACCGGGGATTTTCTCTGCAACAACATTGAAACGACGATGATGGCTGGCGAAATGGATAACAACAAATACAACAAGGAAACGGGAAGAGATTTTCCACACAATTCCTAGAGGTACGGTTTTTCCGAACACACCCCTTTCCCCACATGCAGGCACATCAAACTTAGTCATCATTACGGCGGCTCTGGAGTTTTATCCAAAATGTTGTCATTTAGCTGCTCAGAAAATAAATTCAGAAGAAATTTCCCGAAGTAAATTGAGCATAAACAACTTTTTTTCCGTTGATGATCAGAGCAGGATTTGTTGTGTTTTCGGCAAGGATACAGCAAAAAAAAAAACGTTTCCTTTTTTCCTGAAGTTGTTTTTGTTTTCATAAATTTTGTTTTAAATTATTTTTAGGGTTTCCGTAGAGCGCAGAGTTCTTATCTTTTATTATATTTAAGGAGAGGAGAATAGACGAGGACGAACAGTTTCCTTATTAAGGATTGTTATTTTTTTCAATAGAAATTTTGTTTAACTGTATAAAGTTTTTTTTTTTGAAGAGCCTTAAAAGAATTCAGGCGACATTTTTTTTACTCGTTTGATTCTGTAAATTGCTGTTGTTAAGTAATGTTTTTCTTGTTTTTGAACATTTTTAATTTAATACGAAATCCAACGATACAAAAGATTGATATTTTGTTGATGTGAAAACAAAAAAATATATACCTGGATTCAACGTGTTTGGTTCAATTATTTACCAAAGTGACGTTACAGGGGATATTATTATATATAGTTATTATCCACTATCCACTATCCACAACTGTCAAATATGAACTGACAAATGACACCTAAGTCAAAATGGCGGCACAGGAAAGTGGTCTGAAACATAAAACGCATTCTGTATAAACGTTTTCCGAAATCAAGATAGCCTTAACTATAATGGTCTTAAGACGTCGTAAGATTCCTCGTCAAATTCTCTTAAGGCTAACTAATTTTCTGTCAAAACGTAATGAATCTTAAGCTCAACTATAATTGCCTCAAGACGTTTTTGACATTTGTAAAAAATAATCAAAGTGCAACGACCAAATGTAACTATTAGAATCAAAAGGGCACATTGTCATACTAAATGATTTTGAGATATAGAGCGAAATGTGATATAATGTTACATTTTGTAGTTTTCGTTTAAGGATAGCATCAGAATAATATAAAATAAGTAGAAAAACAAATTTTTCGTAAATGGTTTTCCATGTGAAAACAGGTATTTAGTACAAGAAACAAATGAAGTAGTTAACTCAAAAATTTTCCAAAATGACAATGTGCCCTTTTGATTCTAATAGTCACAAATATTCCTTTATTCAATGCTTATTCTTTTCAACACAGAATTTTATTTCAAATAATATTTTTTATTATATTCTCTTTAAAACTTTAAATTTTGTAAAACATATTAATTGCTAACGTCAATTTTTTGAAGATTCTTTAAGATACCCAGAGAAACATGTCTCATCAGTCATTATTTTTTCACACTCTACAAAAATTCTCTTAACATTTCGTTGATAGGATTATTAAAAGTCAACTAATTTATACCCTCGACACATGATCGTCATAATGACGAAAACCCACTACGAAATTACGACGAAAGCTCAAATAGCGGGCATCTGTCGATTAATAGGCTCGCTTTTAGTCATTTTTCGTCAGTCCAAATATTAGCTAATTTTATTTGAAAATTAATCAGAAAAATATTCTTCTTCTTCTTTAAAGGCTCTACAACCAGGATCCGGTCCTGGCCTCACGCAACTGTTCTCTCCACCGGTCCCGATTCTGAGCCGATGTCATCCAGTTTGGCATCCCTTCACAACATCTATGTCGCGATAGCGCTCGTAGATCTCGTCATTGTAGAGTCTCCGGAATCGTCCTTCCTCACATACGGGGCCAATCCTCCGAAGTATTTTCCTCTCAAACACGCCCAAGAGGTTTGAGTGCTTTTTGCTAAGCACCCACGTTTCGGATGCATATGTGAGAACGGGTAAGACCATCGTCTTATATAGTAAAAGTTTAGACGTTATGGTTAGATATTTGGATTTGAAGAGCCTTGACAGACTATAGTAGGCTTTGTTGGCTTTTAGCAGTCGTGCGCGTATTTCTGGTTCCATGCTATTGTCGGCTGCTACTATTGACCCAAGGTAGGTAAATGATTTTACCACGTCAAACTCGTGTTCCGCTACCTTGATTGTGGGACCAATGTTAAGTGTTCTTCCAGACGAGGCCACCATGTACACAGAAAAATATTACTTGTTTCCAAATTAGCCGACGGACAGACCGACAAGTGGGAAACAACGTAATAGACGGAGAGCCAGAAACAGAGTTTTGTCAGTCCTTTCATTCCAGCTGAAACTTCGTGGAACGCTCAATTCAGATGTACTATAAAGTATCGTGAACGTAGGTGGGTGGGGCCACGACAGCCTGCGGGACGGTCTCGCAGGAGAAATTTACGTTGCAAGTGGTCATCATCCATTCGGTAAACATGTTCAAATAAGCGTAGTCGACGTTTTTGCATCTGCATTGCATTTTTGACAACAAGAAGATGCCACACAATACTTAGTCTGATACAGGGATTGGACTTAAGGCATCCGCCTGACAGGCCGTAGCCAGCTGGTGACTTCATGATTCCCTACATATACACAGGCGAAGACATCGTTTAGCAGCCTGCTATGGCTTAATTCAAGTGACCTCAACGAAAATTTCAGTCTGAATAAAAAGTTTAGGGACCGACGTGTATTTCGAATATCGATAATCGTTCGAAACGAATTTGAAAAAGAAAAAAATTGCCAAGCGAACATTGAGTGTTGGCATAGCTCGAAAGAAAACTTTTCGTTTTCAGTAAGAAAACCACATTTTTTTACTTACTGCTGTACTATGCTTACTGTACTTACTGTACTATGCGAATTGGTACCGAATTGGTATGTTCGTTGCTACACGAACCGGGGCAGATCTTCAGGCCCAAACTGACGATAAATATCCACAGACATAAAGATGTTTGTCAGTTTTTCTGGACTGGAATAGATCCAGTTGGCGGCTGATGGATGTGTGGTTATACTAGGCCTCAAGGCGATATAAATTGTCACTTTCGTAGCGTGCCATCAGAGATCTTCTAGCTTGTCTAGGTGATTCGATTCCCAAGTTTTGGGAAAATAGACCACCATGAGTTTATTGATAGGCCCTCCATGGTACACAATTTTTGAACTTGGCGTGCTGTTCTTGTAATTGTCAAGTCAAATTCCGCCAAGATTACTGGCAAGATCATCTACATACTGGGTGACATCGATACCAAATTCGTGTAGTTTATTCAAAAGTTTATCGACAACCAGTAACCAGAGGAACAACGACAGATCTCCATCTTGAGGGCAGCCCTTGATAACCTAGGTAGAGATAGATATTTGTCAACTCAATTTTGTGAAAATCCAGGTTTCTTAGAGCTAATGGTCTTTTTCTGGAATTTTACCAATATGTCACCAATTTGTCATTGTTTTTGTACAACGATTTGCTTCAATTAGTACATTTATTTATTTATTCTTATATTAAATTGACAGCTGTCAAAAGAGGTAATGAGCTTTGTTAAAAATACAACTAACGACACTAGTGGGAACTAAAACTGAACTAAAATACTTTGTGTTGAAGCATTGTATCATAGGCTATAAAAGCACCTTAGCAACTACACGACAAGCTTAACCTTGTGAGCCTTACAAAAAATACCAATAATATATTCCAAGCTAGGTTTTATTTAAGTTAGAATTATTAGACTTATCAGCATATCAACGCGAACCAGAAGAGTTTTATAGGTTGTACAACACAAGAATGCTTAAACAATAACGCAGGCAAAACCACAAAAAGTCCCCCAACCAAAGAGCTAGCTTCGAATTCAATAATAAATAATACAAATAAAATTCTGTCTTGTACCAAAACCTACACTTCCCACCCTCATAATTCATCAATCACAGCACAATGCATACTTTTGTTACATAATTATTACACAAATCGTTGAACCATCTACATACGAAATCGTTCATTATATCTGATCCGATCTGCTCAAAATCCCAATCCTAATCAAATATCTGCAGAGAGAGAGGATAATAACGCGACATTAAGCGATTAAATTTGAACCCAACTCCCCATTAGAGACGCAGACAAACGGTAATAAATCTCCTCCAATCCGCGTTGGTATTTACAAACAGAAAACACATGAGGACGAGAAGAAACATAGCGGATCCAAAATTAGCATATGGCGGAGCGCGACTTTATGCCAGAAACCTCACGGATTCATACCGAAAATAAATAAGTAAAAAAAAAAACGGAAAAGAGTATTCCTGAACGAGCGGCAACCACAGAGGGAGCCACCATCAGCATCAAGCACGAAACGGAGCGAGAGGGAAGATTGTGTTAAATGAGTCCATCTGTTTTTCTCGCAACTATTTTTAAATTTTTTATCTTCAAGCCTCCATCTGTTTTTGAGTTTTTGCATTTTTTGTTAAATTGATTCACAGCGCCCGCTAGAAGGAGCGCACCCCACCGCCACTTTTCGGCCATGATGAATGATGTTTCAATTTGATTCAAGCACGCAACAGCGGCAATCGGAGTTAATCCACTTAAAAGACTGGCAATTTTACAAAAATCCTCGTTAGCGTGAGAAATTCAATTTGGCGCCATTTTATGTGATTTTTTCCCTCGGTTTTTTCGCTGCAGCCAGAAACACCCCTCAGCCAGACAGAAACGTGGTCAGCCAAGAGTCGATGACATAATCGCATAATCAATATACTAATACTTTTATGTACACATAAAAAGGCACAATTTAACCTGTGTGTGCCCCACTGAAGCCTTATCCAAGACGGGACGGACGGGACACTCTGTTGCTTTTGCTGCTTCACGGCACGGGCAAAATGAATAACTGTGTGTAGTCGTCGGCTACGGCGATTCATTCATTTGCACTGCGCACCTTTTCTCAGGTGTACTGTATAGTATATGCCTATAGCGGCCCCTACTCCTACGTTCTGCGTCTGCGCATTAAATTTAAATTAATTCCGAGAAAGAAAAAAATGCGATGATAATAAAGAGTGAGGAGCACATTCTAAAGCGGCGGCGACGGCAGGCGGCAACTGGCGGTCGTCGCTCGGGGACAAACTTGGCTCGGCGCGGTTGAGCTGCTCTGCGCTAAGTTTTTATTTTTATTTGGTAAGCCAAACGCGCACACACAATATTTGAAATTATTTCACCACACACAATTGGAATATGGCAACAGCGGCTTCGTCGTCTGTTTTTTTTTGTTCACATTCCGTCAGCATCTGTTGTGTGTGCGCCTGTGTGGCCGAATTAAGAATATTTTTTTTCGCCTTGATGCCAGATTTATTATGCAAGTTACGTATTCAATGCAACGTTGCCAGATTTTTAAGCAGTTTTGATTAAATATTATAGTTGATTGTGTTGTGTGGTTTTTGTTGTGCTCATGACTAGACCGTTCTAAAATTATAGTTGAAATCATCGTTAGTAATAGGTTGAAGTTTTTTTTTAATAGTTTTTTGGTAGAATCTTGCTAGTGGAAATTTTATGACGAACATAACTGTGACAATTTCCTTTTTACCTGCATTATACAACGGCAATTCCTGAAATAATTGTGAAGGTAAGGGAGCATGAAGCGATGCTATAAGACTGGATAAGAGGTACCTGTGCCCTGTGTGTATGTAGATAAAGAGAAACATCACAGCGTGCAGCAATTATCGTGGTGTAACTTCGTTGAATACTGTGTGTACTCAAATATTCTCCGCTAAACAAAATAGCCTTGTTCCAAACGCTCTACAGATCTTAGAACAATACCAGTTTTGCTCCACTCTACACAAAACAACATCTGATCTTATAATTCTCAGGTTCTAAATCAAGAAATCCAAATGACTCAAGTTCAATTCAAAATTTCTTTATGAAGTTTAAAGCTGAGTTTGTAGCATAGAGAGTATAGAACCCGACAAATCCATGAGAGAGTCCATCATTCATAGGGTGTGTTAATACGTTGACCCTGACCAATGTGACAAGGCACGTATAACACTATACAAACCAATCAACATTGTATAATGGACTTCGACAAGGATCTGGCGTGCCTCTATCCAAATCCTAGCGTTGGAGAAAGTATTCCGAAATTAAGGTGTGGCAGGGAAAAGCTCAATTTTCCCCGAAAATCCATCCACATACAGCGGCCCCTGAACTGAAAGTCGAGTTGTGATTCGTGAGAAGTCGTTGGAGTTGAAGAAAGTGACGTTTCAATCGAATTACGGCTTTCAACATAGGGACCTGTAGTGGAAGTGATAAGTTGAGTTTGGCCCCTATGCTGAAAGTCGTAATTCTACTGAAACGTCATTTCTTCAACTCAAACGACACGACTCGACTTTCAGCTTTGGCTTCGTTGGAATAATTTTTTTGGCTGAAACAGTCAAGTATTGTTTGTTTGTAAAGAGACATCGGAAAACATAAAATTAATCTTGTACGATCCATTGACAAGTATTTCCAGTAGATGGTAACCCCGCTTACGAGGCGATTTAACATCGATCCCAAAACCAATGATAGGAGCTGACAACAGAAATATGCACATGAAGACAACAAACCCTTTTATAATCGGGCGGCTCAACGTTTGAGTCATTGGTCATGCAATGCTGCGTATAAGATGATATTCAATCTTTGTGCGGATCTAACACAACAAAAATAATCAATTTTTCCCTCTACACAAACTTTTGTTGAATTAATAAGAAAAAAACAATTTTGTGAAATTATTCTTCTTCGTAGACTTCGCTTACATGCCCCAACTGGCAGACGCTACTAATTATGGCTTAGATAATGGACGAGGAATTAATGATGTACCAGCAGCTGATATCCTTTTACTTATCCAAATGTTAGGGACATAGGATTCTCCCTTCCTAAATAGAAAAACGGGACATCATGGTCCCTTTTAGAAATGGTTTCAAGAACGCATTTATGTTGCCTTATTTCAAAATGGCTGCTAGAGTCTTGATTATTATCAGTGATATGGTCGAAAGGTCGTTTGGCGCATGGTTGGTTGCTTTTTTGTTATTTTATAATTTACAGAAGAATCTGATAGAGAAGTTGAGTTCTCCCTATATATTGTTAATATCAAGAGTTATTTTAAAAGTTGTTACTCTAGTCTAGGCCATAGTTTCTCAATGTGGGCAGTAACGCCCCCTTGTGGGAGTTTGAGACATTCAGAGGTGCAGAAGAAGACCCAGAGAAAATTAAGGGGCGTTGAGATGACACAGAAAGACGTGTGGCAGGTTAGAAAAATATAGTCTAAAGAAGAAGATGGTAAGAAAACAAATTTTGGGGGGCTCTAGAAGAAAAAATATTCTCAAAGGGGGCGGTGGGCAAAATAAGGTTGAGAAACTATGCTCTAGGCCATTGTTTCTCAACCTTTGTAGTTTTGCGACCCCCTGAAAAACCAAAAAAACGACCCCCTCACTATAATATTGGTTGAAAGAAATGAAAAATTGAGTGATGGAGACGACAGGAAGAGCAAACATATTTTATCGGGTTCCATCTTCTTTCGACAAATCGATCGTATTGAGTTATTAAGGTCCATCCACATACATTAAGTATATTCGTGACGGAACGGCACCGATGTTTTTCGTGTCAGTGGCTTTCGTAATGAATTTTTCACGGACATTCTCTCTTTAATTCTTAAATTTGGTTAGTGATCTCAAGTGCGTCATAGAATTTAACGTGGAATATCTTGCTGAAATAGCATAGGTCTTAGACGAGGAGGAAAAGAATTAAAATGAAAGTGGGTTTTGACAGTCTGTGGGAGTCTGACCGTTTTTTTGTGGCCATAATTGGAGGCTATGACCATATGTGGTTTCAACACTTGCTAGATGACGATGACTTTCAGGTGGACAAAATTGGTTGGTTGCATTCTCTACCGAAATGGTAATCTCAATTGGCCGTCCAGATCATGTGATTTGACACCGTTGAACTTCTTTCCTTGAGTAAATTTGAAAGTGGTGTACGCCAACAACCCAAACAACCATTCAAGAGCTGAAGGATGAGATAATTCGTCACACTAATGAAATTGAGACGCAGTTGTGATTTAGAATAAGTTTGGCCAATTTCGACAAATGTACACGATTCTGTAACGTCATTCAGTACCATTTTGAGTCTATTCACATCAAAAGACGTACTTTAGCGCTTTACATTGAAAACAATCGTTCAATGGTTAAAATTTTGCGGCTTATCGTAAAAAATATATGAGAAATTCGGCGCCTTCAGACAACACAATTCGTAATTAATAGCTCTTTCAACACGGGTCTGTAGTGGCTCGTTAGCTTCCCATTCGTCCCCGTCCGCGACGCTGCAATGAAGTTGTTGAAGCGGTAAGAGAGAGTGTTGCCAAAAATCCAAATGTGTCGTATCGCTGCCGATCGCACTCCATCAAAATTTTTGGGGCGCAAGTTTAGAAACCATTGGCCTAAAGGGACCCCATTCAAAGCGATAGCGGAGAGGTCAGGACGAACAGTGGCAGAATGACAGAAAAAGATGCAATTCCACTTCGAAGGATTGAGTTGCAGTAAGTTTGAGATCGACCAGGAAGAAGCACGGAGTAGGTCAGCAGCAGCAGCAAGATCCTCCACACATCTTTCAATTTGATCATTGGGCGCTGAGATATAAAGTTGCACATCATCAGCGTACATATGAATCTTAGAATGTGTTACTAACGAAGAAAGATAGTTAATAAAGATGTTGAATAAGAGAGGGCCCAGAATAGAACCTTGGGCCACGCTAGCACGAAGTGGAGCCATTGAGGAGCTACAACCACCAAGTATAACTTTTCTGGAAGAATACTGATACGCCGAAAATCAGAAGGACAAGCAGGAGATGGGCATTGGGGTATTGGTATAATTAAAGCAAGCTTCCAAGGCGAGGGAAACTTAGATACTGTGAGGCAGGAGTTGAAAATATGAGTTAAGACGGGCAATGGGAAAGGAATGAGCATATTAAGAAACTTGGGCTAGATGTTATTAGTACCAGTCGCTTTAGAATTTATGGCAGAGAGCACTTCGAGGGAGTCCACACAACGAAAGGTGAAGCCATCAGATGAGGAAGAGAAGGGGGTATTAGGCGAGTCCGCCGAATGGTGAGCTAACAAAATTTTATCCTCAATTCTACAAAGAGTTATCAAGACCAGGAATTTTGCTACCATGTTTTGTATGGTTAATACCTTTCCAATTTCCGCATTCATTAAGATCTCCCTTTTTAGACAAGTTAATAATTACTGCCTATTTTAGGATGTAGTATCTCTGCTATTGAATGCTAGCTGTACACAAGATGGAGAAATGCATCTTTGCAATAAAAAGCGATAACAAGGCGAACTTCTGCATAGATCAACATTTTATGTGTTTTGTAAATGTTTGTTGCAAATTAAATTTTCTGGAATTTTAAGTGCTTAGAGATAGAAATTTCCTTTCTTTATCTGTGCAAGCAGGCAAGTAATTATCGATTTTACAACGAACATATGGCAATTTCCTTAATGGATATCGGGCACTAGACCAAAACAACATTCAATCGAATTGTTTTCATCTCGAAAATATCTCAAACATGAACGGTTCATATTATTATTTACGCAGTTCCGATAAAATCTCAATGAACGCAATTCACCACTTTGAATGAGTGAAGAAAAACCCCCAGAAAATGATAAAATAGAATAGACACGAGCGATAAAATGATGATAAGCAAACACACAAGCTGATAACTCATTTATTTATTAGGCAGGCGCTGCATAGACAGACAGAAAAAAACGTTTCTGAACGCTCTGAAACTGGCATTTCTTTAGTAAATGGATACTCCCCGAGTCTAGAATTTCCTCCACCGAAAAAAAACAGCCCCATAATCTAACATCTGGCCTAGTGCTGACTAGCGCCATGCACAAACCAGGTGTGGAATATCACCGGTGGTCTGTAATAGCGCACTCTGTACACTCAACACAATACTGTTCCATTCCAGCCGTCTCTTATCTAAAGATAGGAAATTTTTCAAAATTCTGTAAAATTAGGTCGATTTTGTCACAAGATATTTTCGCTAAAACAACGAAAAAAATGTTAATTTGCTCGAATTTTGTTTGCTCGGGGAAAATATTTGATAATTGTCTTGGAATTTTTTTGTAATCTTTTTTGAGACTGTTGCTACCCCCTTCCCCTGGGCTTTTGGGGTGTTTTTTTAGGGAAAAAGTTCGATTTTATTTTAATTTAAAATTACGAGGCGAATTCTTTTCCCAATTAACAAGGAATTTTCCCAATAAAAATTTAAAAAAAGTTTTTTTTTGGTGCACGAGCGCCCTGCCCTCTAGAAGAGAAAGATCCAATCACGCTGCCAGTGGTGGTGGGTGAATGAAGTAATTTTTTTTACTGATTTTTTTCGATAAAAAAATGGCTTTTATGGTAATGGCAACCAACCATAGTCCATCCATCTTTTAGGTTGAAAAGGGCGAATAATGTCTGTCAGTAAAACAGAAAAAAAATTCAGCTTTATACATACATACACCAATGTCCATCGCTGGCATACGTTCGCTTTTGCTGATTTTCTACTAAAATATTCCAGAATGTGAGCTATAGGAATAATATTGAACCAGCAGCGTCCACCCTTCTTCTCCTTTTCATCAATCCCCCCCTCCCCCAACTCTCAACAACTAACCAACAAACTTTCTACACTTTTTCGCTCTTCTTTTCTTGAAGACGGGTCCTTCTTTTATTTATATCCTCTATACTCTTCGTCATCCTGCTTCTATACACCCCTCTACACAAAAAAGTCCAACCAAATCCTTCTTCCTTTCCTTTCACTCTTTTGTCCTTCTCAGCTATTCCATTCGTAATTTATGAAGAAAAGCAAAAAAAATCGAAATTTTTCCTCCTTTCCAGAATGGCTGAGTTTCTCACAGGATTCGACCCAAATTTTCGGGCCTTTTGTTAAGGATGTTGAATAAATAGGCGAACGCCAAAGTAACCGGAGGAGATTTTCGTTTAGACAAGAGAAGTTACAGCAGAAAAGAAGAAAATTTTTATGTTCCATCCTAGACTTTCGTTTTTTTTTTCATGTTCCTTCAACGAGCATTTTCGATGAAAAGGATACTGTTATGTTGATCCTGGGCTAAGATGTATGTTTATATTGCAATTTTTTTTCTTCTCTGGAATGAGAGAATGTGAAATCCTTCAAGTTTTAACCTCATATGCCAAAAGGATTTTGTTTTGATGATGGTTAAAGAAGAGAGGGGGTTTATTTTATGAATGGGAGGAGGGAGCACAAAATGTGTCCTGTGAAATATGTTGGCTTGGCTTAAGGATATATGTAGATATTGGCACTGTTGTCATGTGAAATGCAACGTTTCATAAGTGTACTTTAATGTGGCAGAGTTAAAAATTATAATTTCAATAGACCGGTTCTACGCATTCAATTTTTCATTCAATTTTCTGACGTTCAATCCTGTCATATTGCTTGTTTTGAAAGAAACTCGTATCTACACACATATTCAATTTTTAACTTCAGAGCTCCGGTGCGGCGCATCATGTGCGTAAAAAACGTTTTGATATAGGGTTGCTTGAATGTCGAAATGTATTTGTCCTACTACATATGTGTGGTTCAACTTATCGACTTTTTTTAAAAAATCACTGAATGCGTTTTGCCTCATTTATTGTAAAATATTCGTAGAATTTAATATCACTCCAAGAAGTTTCCACATGAAACGAACCAATTCTCCTCGTCTAAGAGCAACGCTACTGCAGCAAGGTATTCTACGCTGAATGATCCATTTGAGATCATTCTCCAAATTTCAAAACTAAAAAATATTACAGATGCCACTGAACATTGATCACTACTAAGGAAACAGCGGTGTTGTGTGCATGTCAGTGAAAAATTCATCACGGAAGCCACTGACACGGAAAGCATCGACGCAGTGCCGTCACGGATATGGTTGGATCGACCGAAATAACTCAATTTTACACGACCTATTTGACGGAAGAGGATGGAACCTAATCAAATATGTTTGTTTTTCATGTCGTTTTCATCAGACACAATTTTTGGTTTCTTACCGAAAAAATTGCTCTAAATGCGTGGATTTTTATTTTTCAACCAAATTATAGTGAGGGGTTCTTTTACTCCATTTTTAGGCTTCTCAGGGAGTCGCAACACTAAAAAGATTGAGAAACAATGCTCTAAGGAAATGTTTGGATATCTTCTAGCACCTTTAGGGATACGCAATCGGTGGAGAGTACTCGATTAAATACTCATGAGTAGAATCGAAACAAAATTACTCAATGAGTACTATTTACTCGTTCACAAGTACTCGATTCCTTGCCAATCGTAGAGTTCTTGTTTGACATTTCGGTGAAAATATTTCTTACTACGCCACTGAAAGTAGGCCGCTGGGATGCGATCTGCACCGGAGGTTCTGTTGTTTTTGAGCCGAGTGATGGCTCTGCTAACTTCTGTTAAGCTTGTTGGTGACAGCATAGCATTATCATCAGATGTTGGTGAATCCTCCGTTGGCTCACCTTTAGAAATTCATGAAAGTGCTCTTCCCATCGCTCCAAGATGCCTTTATCAGATTCCCTGTGATGCCCGGTGGTCAGATTCCCTTCTTGCTCTTGCAGTATATGAAACGTGGTGTGAGTTGCGTCATACTGCGGCTCTTCGATAGAACTCCCAGGCTTTTCGCCTGTGAATTTTTTTCTGAGTTCTTTTTGCGTGCCCATGTTTTTTGAGACTGATGAATTGCTTGATACGCAGCATTCTTACGTTCAATTGCCAGCTTGCATTCGAACCGGTCGTTCCGATATCTACTTCTTCCAAAGATGGAATCAGCGGACTGAGGTAATGCGGTACTAGCGGACAAGGCGGGTCCAGCTCTCGTCGGCGCCTAGCATCTCATCCCCAGGACTTACTCTTCTGATCGCGAGTTCTAACGCATGCCCGTAACTTTTTCTGGCCATTTCATTGCAACAGTCTTGCGAGTGGCTCCATCAGGAGATCTTTAGTGGAAATCTAGTATACTTGAAACGATCAAGTTCTTGCTTGCTGCCATCGCTATACCTCGTCCATTGTTATAAGTGTTACACAAGCTGTGGGTGCCGACATATTGCCTGTATACGGGCTCCCGGCCTACTTTGGCGTTCAGATCTGTCAGTGTGATTTTTGTATCATACCTGGGCCAGGCATTAAGTTCCCGTTCAACTACTTCGAAGAATTGTTCTTTGTTGTGATACTGTTTCCAAAGGTCTGGGATCGACTATTCATACTTAAAATTGCAGATGTCATCATGACCAGGGCATGACAGTGGATAGTTTTTTCGCTGTCGATATATGGATCTCCTTTGGTCACCGGACTCATCCAGTTGTATAATGTCTTATCCTAATATCAAGGCTCGGCCAAGTTGAAATATCCCTTTACTACCATGCTAGATCAAATAAATGACGAATGCTTTGGCTAGACAGGGCTCTGACATTGTATTCATTAGTCCGGGACCGGTTATTCGAGTCTGCCCTTCTTGTTCTCTGCAGGTACCCCGCTATAGTGAGTAGCAGAGTCTCGATTAGTTAAGGCTGCTTTCGACTAGCACACTTTCCAAAACACCTCCGAAATATCAATCCCCTATCACAAGCTTCGGAACAAATTTCAGCTCTTGCCCTCTATGTTCTGCTCGACATGGGTTTATTGTTCCAAAAGTAGAATGGCCTTATTAATCGTTTGTAGAGCTTGGTGTTGACCTGGAGAAGGATGACGTCAGGTCGAATTGTCGAATCATTTTGTTCTGTTGATAGAAATACTTCTCGGCTATATTGTTTTTGGAAGTATTTTCTAGGTGCTCCCAATCACAGATTGTTCTCTTCGGCTGAGGTCTTGCTTGAGCTTAAAAAGTGTTCCCTGGGTTAATCTTATCATTCCTCTATTTAGAAACTTGTGTAGAGACAGCATACCTGACCTCCTTCGCTCCTTCTGGTTGCATGTTGGGAAAAGTATAACAAGTCAATGGTATGTGAAGATTCCATGCCTCATGTTAACAAGCAACTCCTCCGATAGTCCTCGAGACACATCCATTTTTTTAACCAATTTTCGACTTGAGGGCAGTAGTGAAGCCCTTCTTCAAAAATTCCGTAAAACTTCGGTGCTACACCTCAACTCGAGGCCTCCTCTAATCTATTCCTCCAGACTGCTCGATTTCTGGCCGAAGTTCTCCAGTTCTATGTGTGGAGTATTGTTAGGTAGCTTATCCAGTCTGAATCGGATGTAAATATTTATAGCCTAGAACATCCATTTGAAGGGCGTGAAGTAGATGCAAAATTTAGTTATCTGGAAAAAACAGAAGCAAAGGACTTCAAGATAAAAAAAAAAGCTAGCATAAAGAATATGTATGTATGTATGCATGTGCACAGCTTAACTCGATATTTTTGTCCTTGCAGAAATAGGCAAGGTTTGACTTTATAAATAATGTGAAAATTTAAAATGTTTAGAAGTACATAGTTCAAAATGTCTACCTTTTAATTTTATATATGGCATTATATTGGCTTATCCAATTAAGACTAATAGCTAACATACAATTATAGTGAATATCAAAAACTCCTTAAATCACCCTTAGGCCTTTTACCAGACGACACAAATACCGGAATGAGCTGCAATGAGACAACATTTACTGCAAATTACATCATTTGCTCTCCCTCCTAAAAAGGGGTCAAACATTAATCCCTTAAAACCGGTTCCTACATGCGGCTATTAGCTGCAAGCCTTTCAACTTTAAAATTTAGGTGCATTTAGGTTTCGTCTCTGAATAATTGAAAATCCATTGTTAGCCATGACCTACTTCAACAAAATGGTCCTAAATTAGTTCCGTTTAAATACAATTCCTAGAATTACTACATGGTGAAATTTCAAGAAGCGTTAATCATTAACCAGATTTGTTTGTAAATTCATGGGAATGCAAGCGGCATGTTTTGTGTTAATAGACGGTTGTTAGATGTGGTTACCGACTGCATTGTAGGGTACATAGCGAAATATATCTACTACAAACTATTTGGTTAGAGGAAAACCGTAATGGAATGAATTATTTGAATTCTCACAATAAGCTTCGAACAGATTCTACCTTTAATGAATTTGCCCAGTAGTAGTAAGTATTTCTGCCTTATTTACGATGGCATTTTCCGCTTCAAGTGCATTATTCAAAATTCTGAAGGAAAATCCTAAGAAGAATATTTGAGCCTGTACGGTTTAACCGAAATGAATGGCGCATTAGAACGAAGAACGTAGAGGTTGAAGAATGCATGCCGACATAAGCCCAGTAGGAAAAAATACATGTGCTTTACTGCGAAGCAAATATAAAGCAGTAAGAGCAGTCCTTCTGCTTCCAATAGTAACGGTATTAAAGCACAATCTCAGCAGATGGATGTAAATATCAAAAATTGGTTAATAATAAAAATGTTGAGCTGTGAGTACATGCAATGTTAAAATACCACTAAGCTTCTTACGGAGCGTAGGCCCTTTACTGCTTCAAAAAAGCGCTTTAAAAGGTTTTTCGAAGTGATATTTTCCTACTGGGAATATCACACATAAAACTGGGCAAACCAAAATGGATCGGCCATATTTTATGAACCTCTTAGCTACTCCTTATTGTCAGACATTCAAATCTACAACGAAATCATCGTCAGTAAATAGAAGATATTTTTATTTGAGACTCTGCTTGTATAAAGTGAAAGTTTGTCTGTATATCTACCTGTAAGTAAATGTTCTATAGACTCCGAAACCGCACAAACGATTGGCAAGAAATTTTGTACATGTCGAATACTTCGGGTGCTGTAGTGTACCAATATGGTAAAATCCGAAACTTTTGTATGAGAGGTACTCTTCACGTTACTGCTAAAGAACTCAGATCCATTTTACTTTGGTTTCTTTACCGAAAAAAATACGGTTCCTAAAGCTTCAGATCGATTGGAGGTGGTTTAAGGGCAGTTGTCTTACAATTTTGTTGCAAAAAGTAGATTTTTCGCGAAGGATGCCGTTCCCTGAACTTGGATTGAAGTAACTTCGGCTGTATGTGCCCGATTTTAGCAATCTAATCATCCATCATTTTGTGTATGGATAAAATACAAGTGCACGTGCATTGTAATTTCCCCTTCGAAATTCGTTTACGGGTAACAACACCGCCCATAGCATGTGACCACAAGAGTGGCAATGAGACCGTTGAATTGTGATTGGGAATATAAATGAGCCGGCGATTTAGTTTTCTAAACGAACGAAGGAGCTCTTTTCTCTTCGAATGTACTTTCGTGGTGGGTTTGAGACTGGTACTGCCCATGGAAAAAGCGATTTTAAGATTCTCAATTGTTTTGGTGCACGCCATACTATATTGTCTAATGGGTGCCGCGGAGCGTACCGCCAAGTAAAAAAAAAGGAATTTTCTGGAAACAATTTTAAAAAAATACAAACAATAGCCTACCATCCGCAAGCAAATGAAATGGTTGATCTATTCTACAGGCAGCTCAAGGTAGCGTTAAAGGCAAAGATCAATGCTACTTATTGAGTGATGATTTGTCCTTTATCCTATAAGGTATTCGCTCGACAATGATCACCAGCAGAGCTTGTCTATGATCAAACTCTGAGGCTCCTTAATACAGTTTCCATTTCATCAGATGAGAATCTAATAGGGCATTCCGAATTTTAAGCTCGTCTTCATACACACAAGAAATGACTCTTGGCAGAAGTCTTGCCAGTTGGTCCAAAAGGATGTGTATGCTTGGACCACCTTGGAGCTCACCACCGGCTTTCGCCAGTCGTATACGTAAGCCAAGAGGCAATAGATTAGAGAATACCCAGAGTTGGCCAAGACAGCCATAAACCTTACGAAGCACAATTCTGGTTTGTTTACAGCAGCTGAATTTGGAATCAAGCTTGACTCCCAGATTTCTCACATAGTCAACATAGGATAAAACATTACCATTAATTTGAATTGAGAACAGATTTTCGAAATCAATAGGAGTTCTGTTGACGACAAGGCAGGACGACTTGATATGGTTTAGCAGTAGTTTGTACTCAACTGACCACTCTGTCATGCGTTTCAGATCACTGTTTAGCTGGACAGTTCAAAGGTTTGCTTAAAAAAATCTGATCTGATCGTCATCGGCATATAAATGAATAGAAGAATGTTTGAGTAAATTTGGAAGATCATTTATATAAAGGCTTAAAAACAAGAGCCCCAGGATAGACCCTTGTACCTAAGCAATTGGGGGGAACACCCCTGGAGATAACTTTCATCAATTTCATGAATTTTGGAGAGACGTTGTCAACACTCACGGCGTTTGATTTGATAGAGCACAATGCAGAAAAAAGTTCGTACTACTAGTACTTAATACAGTACCTTGACTGACAGCAAAAATCCAAAGCAAGCGATCAAGTTAGTCGACCATGCGCAGCACAAAACAAAGACTTTTGAAGTTTTTTTAAGTCAATAAAACAAAACACGGGAAGACTTTATAGGACTAAGCCTTTCAATACTATGTGAGTTTAAATTGAAACGGAAATATATAAAGTATAAAAAGTCGTGGGCCGAACCGACGCCCAAAAGAGTTCACGTATACGTTCATTTAAACATATACAGTTGTGTGCAAAATAATAGCAGTGCTTTCATGCATCGAAAAAACTCTACAAAATAAACGTTTTTGATTTAGTTTTAAATAGGTTTTTTTTTATTTTATAAAAGTGTTCTAGTATTTCATAATGATAGAATATATAAAGTAATAAATTTCATTCATAATTAAAAAACGTAGAAGTAATATAAAAAAAATATCGAAATTTCAGTGTGCAAAAAAATAGCAGTATTTCAATGTAAAGATTTTTATTTGAAAATACTTAAAAGGGAATGCTTAAATATAATAAAATTAATATTAAAACTAAAATTTAAAGGTTAATATTTTATCGTATAGCCCTTGTTAGCCAGCACAGCAGCGCACCGTCGGGGCATTGTATCTACCAACTTTTGGTACCGTTCAACAGGTATTGCAGCCCATGCGGCTTGTACCACTTGCCACAAACTATCTGAAGTGGTCGGTTTCGCTTTGGAAACAGCTTGCTTTATATCTGCCCAAAGATTTTCGATGGGATTCAGGTCTGGAGATTGAGCTGGCCAATCCATAACCTGAATCCTATTAACAGAAAACCACTCTTTAGCTAATTTGCTGGTGTGTTTAGGATCATTATCCTGCATAAATATCCATTTTAATGGCATATTTTCCTCAGCATGAGGCAACATCGTTGTATTTAATATTTCAACATAACTTTTGGCATCCATAATACCATTAATTTTAAATATAGGACCAATACCAAAATAGGAAAAACAGGCCCAAACGGTAACCTTTGCACCTCCGTGTTTTATGGTTTTTAAAGTGTGGCGTGAATTGTACTCTGTATTTGGCGGTCTTCTAACATATTGTCTTCGTCCTCCTGAACCATACAACACGATTTTAGATTCATCAGACCATAGAATATTCCGCCATTTTGACTCATGCCATTCCAGGTGCTCCCGTGCAAACTGTATTCTTTTTTTCACTTGTTTCGGTGTCAGTTTTGGTGCCTTTCTTGGGCTTCTGGCAGGGAGATTACTTTCAATAAGTCTTCTTCTTATTGTTGACGTATCAACATTAAGGTTTAGTTGACTTTTTATTTCCGGTGAAGTCAAAAACGGGCCTGTTTGAGCCATTCGCACTATATTTCTCACATCTCTTGTTGTAAGTTTTTTCTTCCTGCCCCGTGTTTCTGGTTTTGGAATCCATTTTTTAGCATTAGCAATGACCTTACTTGAAACTTGCAGTGCTTTTTGAATAAAATCGTATGTTTTTCCTTCAGAAAGGTGTTTTAATATAAGCTGTCTCTGTAGTTCTGAGCAGTGTTTCCCCCGTCCCATTTTACGCTATTTTTCAACCTATATTCATTTAATTTTTTGATTATTTTTTAATTTTTTGTGCTATAAATAATAAAATTTACCCTTGCCTACAAAAGAATTAAAGATATTAAAAACAACTCTTGAAAATACTCTTTACTTCCTAAACTAAATAATGGCACTGCTATTATTTCGCACAGGCAGAATATCTTTTCTGAGAATTATTTACCGTTATGTTATAAAGACGTCTGGCAATTCTAGTGAATTTGTCGCCTTAAGCAGTAGTTTTCAAACTGGCGTACATCGTTTTTGTGTAACTGGTAAATTGTAATATATTTTTTGAAAATACTGTACATTATGAAAGCACTGCTATTATTTTGCACACAACTGTAAATTTAGAATCAAAGGTCCATAAATTAAGAAAGTAGTTTTGTGTATACAATAGGGGTATTCATGTAAACCCTAGTAAATTTCGTAAGCGTAGTAAATGGCTTAACTAATGTTGCATTAATGCTAGCCTGATATAAGTTACGTCGTTTACGCGATTTACGACGTTTACATGAAAACCCCTAGTATATGCATTCTAAAATTATAGTACTCACTATATTTATCACTGGATAACTCGGTGAGGTTTGTTGCTCCTCCAGTGTAGAAATGAATAGCCCGATTTTTTAGTGCAATTGCCAAACGGCGACCAATCAAAATTTATGTAACAAATTTCTGACTAAGGGGTTGTTTACACGCTTCGCTCCCACGAACGTTCCTCACGAACTTTGTTGAAGAAAGGAGAAGTGGGGTGGTACTTCTCTTCATCCCCACTTCCCCCTTCATCAGCAAAGTTCGTGAGGAAGGCGCCTGGAAGCGAACCGTCTAAACAAGCCCTAATTCTGACTTTCTGATCATCGAAATAAGATGGTTCATTATCTTATTTCGATGATCAGAAATTCTAAGAAAACCATTCCGAGTTTTTGGGACAAGTTCCTGGAAGTGATTAAATATTACAAAGTACATACATCGAAATAAATGAACGTTTTTAATCCCTAATAAAGTAATGATCGTGAATTATTTCCACCATTTTGAACGTCTTGTTAATAAAAACTGTCATAAACAAAATGCCTCAAGGGAATACAGTATTACAAATTCCCAGTATTTATAATAATGCTTATATTCTGTTTAAATAATATTAACAATTTACCTGGAAACCGGCATTAAATTATTCAAATTATCCCGAGTCAGCTTCAAAAAAGTAAATTTTTGTAATTTTCCATTCCCAAACGAAACTTCCCCCACTCGTTCACATAATGCCATTTGACAAAATATCACAAAACTTTTCACTTATTTGAAAATTTCTTCTTATTTTCCTTTTTCTCAGAACCCTCAAATAAAAACAATTATATCCACAAAACTCTGTCCTTCCTCTCAATCAAGCAAACAATAAATCAATGAATTTGTAAAGCCACACTTCCACATTTCAAGCACGGCGTTGCCAAAATTCAACGCTTCTCCACACAGCACTAAAATTAGACGTTTTCAAAACGCTTCCCATATGACTACCAACTGTAGTAAGTGAACGGACCGAAAACAACAACGCCAGAAAAAAAACATTGTCTCGACGCAATATTTTAAATACTTTGTCCTTGCACTTCAGGCCGATTACTGAAGGAAAACTTCCGATCATGACACCGAGTACCGAGAACGCCAGGACTAATAAATGAAAAAAAATCGTTCTCAGGACTACGTAGTACTCGAGGTCTCCGGGCAATTTAAGGACCTTCAAAACTCGAGACAGCTGTCTGATAAATTGCAGTCAAAATGGCCGACGCACACCCATATCACCACCATCGGTGTTTCTTCGGGCGAAGCACAGGCAGGCAACGCACAAGGACGGCCTTTTATACAACGTGCCGTGGATCTAGTGTACATGTGTTTGTGTGCATATGGAATTTCTAACCCTCGTCGTTTTGTTCCCTCGCACAGCGAAAAGTAGACGCGGGTATTATGAAAAAAAAAAAAAAAAGAAATTAAATAATAATAAAAACAACATGCCACGAAATGAAAGGGAAAAGGTACAGGTAGATGTCTTCAGGATAATTTCGTATCATTTCCTACATTCGTTTTACAGCGCAAGGAAGAGGTCTTGTAAAAGTTTTTATAACGAGAAGAGATAAACGAAATAAACGCAGGCGGCAAAAAAGGAAGGTGAGTATTTTTGTCTTGTTGCGTAATTAACAAAAAAAGGAAGCGCTTTATTCAGGTAGCGTCAAGGACTCGAATTTTAAAATTCTTCTATTGCAAGGAATTATATTTCGGCAACACAGCAGCCATTTTGACAATTGTCCCATAAAAATTTAAACAGGAAGTGCCATAAATGAAAATTGAACATGATTTATAAAATGGCTTTTCTGTTCTCCTTTATGTGACCTCTAACGGAAGTCATGAGGTGGAGCGCATGCATATATGTATAGCAAAATGTTGTAAAGCATGAGAATTACATGATGATAGATCACAGAATTTACGTGTCTATAATTTGTTGTGTTGAACAAAAGGTAATATTTCCACATACTTTTTTTTATTCATTCAATATTAAACAAAAGTTACGTTAACTTTGAAATGAATTGTAGGTTGTTGATGCTTTTGTGATGAAAAATCTTATTGCGTTATATTCAGTGCAGTTTTACCTGGAAGAACAGTGCTTTAGAAGGGATTTCATTCTATTTCATATTAGTAACAACATCCAGGAATAGTGCCACCATCAGAAGGCTCAAAAGCTGCTCAAGTTCTGTCGCGAGACGAAACTATCGTTAACGGCTGTGACGCAAACAGTCACAACTCTACTTGGGTTTAGAACTGATGTAAACTAGAGAGGTGAGCGTCTTCTAGAATTTTTTGTTATAAATAACATAGATTTTGGAAATATAGGATAGGATCCATCAAATAATGAAATTGACCACGTCCTGATTAAGAGAAAAGGGGCCACGAGTGTAATGGATGTGAGAACTATGAGAGGAGGTGCTGTGACTCGGACTACTATCTCATCAAAGTGAAATTTAGAACCCGGATAACGACCAAAACTCCCAGAGGGCAAACACAACTAAGATACGATACAGACAAGCTAAAACTTGAAGAAAGAAGAGATGCCTAGCAGAATGCTCCCGTATAAAACCTGAGAGAAGGAGTAGGAGAACAGCGCGACATCAACAACCAATGGGAATAACTGAAAAGCAGCATCAAGGAGGCAGCAGAGGAGACACGAGCTGGGCCACTAGACAGACTAGAATTGACTGGTTCGATCAGGATTGTAGATCAGCAATAGAAGAAAGAAACCAGAGTCACCGAGAGTACCATGCAAGACCCACAAGAGCAAGAATGGAAGTCTTTAAGCTAAAAAGAAGAACTGCAAACAAGCTGTGAAGAAGAAAAAGAGAGAGTATCTAAACAGAAGGAGCCTACATATATTGGAAGAGTTCAATGAAGGGAGAGCCTATCTCAGTGGCGATAGCGCAATTGGCGATAGCGCTCTTTGTTACTCCATCTACACTTTAAGCCAGCGTAAGGTTCACCCACATCTACTCACGCACCCTTCAGACTCCTAGCATATCCTTTTTTTATCCTTCAAATCAAGCTTACTACTAGACACTGCACTATGACTTGAACCACATGACAGATTAGTAGCACAAAGGGTGATTCTTAAGCTTGACGTTACCAGTTAAAAAACAACGCAACAGGGCTCTGGAATCTCCTAAATCGTATAGAGCCAGCTACTTATATCGTACAGCTTTTTTTTCTGTTGAAAACGATGAAAAGGCTGCGGGACGTTCACATCAGGTGCCATCTGGAACCTCTTCCTTCCTCTGCATAGCTCTGACTTCGACGAACGATCCCTTTTTTTTAAAGAGAGAATCGAAAACAGACTGCTAAAGGATTTCCCAACTTTTCACGGACCCACCGTTATGGAACGCATTACATATATTTGGCGACGACATATGGATGTATGTATATACGAGTAGAATATGTAAATAGGCCAACAGTCTTCGGAATGGCTTCTTGAAAACTAGACGAAATCAAAAAAACAGTTGAGTTTTCTGTGAATACACAAGGTGCTCTTCGAAATCCTTCTAAAGGGAATAACTACATACGTTTAAAGAATACTATTTGGGCGTAATGAAGCGCTGGCGAGTCTGATTTTTACCCGGGATAGGATATAAATTCAAATCTATAAAAGCCCGTTTACAGCCCGGTATGCTAGGCTCAAGTAATTACTTGACCTATCTTAAACCTATGTAAAAAAATTGTCAAGAAATGGCTCAGAAATATTTTCTGCTGCGATTTCTTCACCCGGTATGCTAGGTTCAAGAAATCACACCAGAAAAATCGTGTTTTTTTAATGACGCGCAGATGTCGCTATTGATAAAATTTTAGTTTTTCTTCCAGAAATAAGTGTCGAGGCAATTTTGACGTTTCATGGGTTTTTTTTAAATTGAAAGTAGAAATTGAAGGAAGCCTTGCGTTTTAAGTAATCGTTGAACCCTTACAAAACAACTGTACTGTCAGCAATGACAATTAGACAAATGCCAAAATTTCTTACCGACTGTCACTTTTTCTTAAGGGAATAAATGTAGAAGTTTTCTTAAGCAAATTCTTTGTGGCTAGCATACCGGGCTTACATCCCAAACGCAAATTGGAGCTCTTTAATAAATAGCACAGAAATTTATTTGCTCTTCTAGCAAGAACACGGAACCAGACAGAGAGAAATGCATATAAGTACATGTGCGATAAAAGAGCTCCAATTTACGTTTGGGATGTAAACGTGCCCTCCCTTGCTAATAGATTAGTTCTCTCGTTACTTTGTATATTCCTTGTATAGTAGGGTGATGCGGTGATGTTTATACATGCGTTCGAGCCCATCTGAGCATTTTTTGACTAGTTTGGATGCGACCATTTTATAATTCCGGGTACCTTTTCCATAGAAAGTACTCGAAATAAATTGCATATAACAAAACCTCGATAATCCAAGAAAAAACACTAATCTACTTCACAAATAATAGCAGTAACTACTCCATATAAATACTTTAACAAAAACTAACCAACAAAATGACCCCCCACTCCCAATTCAGTTCATTAAAACTCATTAAATAACGCTGTAGTATAATGTGTGTTCGATGACTGCTTAAAAAGTTCGGAGCAGAGCAGAGCGGCTCATTTGGGAGCGGCTGTCAAATTGGTGTCAGAGCAGAAAAAATCAGATTATAGCAACAAGCTCAAAAAACACCTTTCTGCTAAATTCTGCTCCAAATTCTGTTTTTAGAGGGTAGATGCGAATGTCAATTTTAGAAGAAGAAATATATACCAATAAAAACAATTGAAAGGCATCGAAATGTTATTTTTATAAAAATTAATGTGTATTTTTTAATATTTCCAAGTATTTTCCGAATAAATCATTCATAAATCAATTTTCCGATTTTCCCTGCTTTCAATTTGACAATTGTCAAAAGAAAAAGAAGAAGAATTTGGCTGCTCTGTCTGCTCCTACAAATTTGGTGGAGCAGAAAAAGTGAGAATTCTCAACTCAGAGCAGACTCAAAAAACGCAGAGCAAGGCAAATGGGAGCAGGAAAGATCTGTCAAAACGTTTCAAAAAACCCATTACCTTCTAATGAAAATTCGAAACCATTTTCCTTTCGCAATTTTAAAAGTTAATCCGAATTTTCTCCTCAGTCATTGGAGACTCGCGCAGCTATACTGGTGCTGCTTTGTAGGTAGTAGGGTTCGAGAGAAAGAAAAATATTTATAGAAAAAAAAATCCAGTTTAGTTACAGCACCGTAAATTAGTTTCCTGCAGCTTCGGATTTAGTTTTTAGAAAGTTTTTCGTTATACTACTTTTGCAAATTGCGCGCTGCCAGTAGGTTTTGTTGTTGTTGCTATTGTTGTCGAACGGCTGGCTGGCTGACATCTTTCCAAATGGGCACTCACCTTAAACTCTGATGTGTTCTCATTTCATCGAGTTCATCATCAAAGGTAAACGAACACAATCGAGGCAGAACAGTGGCCGCACCACAGCGCAGCAAAAACAGAGCAACGCAAAAAAAGCATACCTTGAGTTTTATATATATGTATGTATACACATCCAACTACACATGCACAAGTACGTACGGTATACCGTATGCGGAGACTTTTCTGATATTAAATCCAGCACAGCAAAGCATAATTTTCTGCTGTTGGATGTTGTGCTGCCGCTGCTGCTGCAGAGAAGAGATTTCGAGCGTATTCCCATAATAATAACAGCGTCAGCCAAAGAATAAAACGGGACAGTGGCGGGCGGGCAAGGAGGCGCTGAATAATGACTGAAATTCCCTGCAAATAGCCTCAAATTAATCCGAAAAAAAGAGGAAGACAGCAGCAGAAGTGGAAATTACAACTTCAGGTGACATGAGTTGTAGGAGTGTGCATGTATGTACCATATATGTATGTGCAAAATGAAAAAAAAACTTTAATTGCACAAGTGCCAAGCAGAGTTGAGCTTTTGCCCCCCACCCCTCGCACTCTCATTCATTTCCATTTACAATTTCGCCAGTGTTGGTGTGTTGCGCGACGACGGCATCCAACGCAAAACAAGAAGAAAAAAGTCCGCTCTCTCTCCTTCACTCTACTCTGCTCCCCAGGCCAACACTGACGATGACTCATTTCAAATTTCTACAACAGTATATAACAGTATTTATTTTCTCAGCTTTTGTTTGTGTTTGCTTATATACTCTCCACCATAATGAAAATCCGCCATAATGAAAATACCGCCATCTCTTTCTGTGCCATGCGCAACGAAAGAGACGAAAGCAAAGTAAATAAGAAAATTTCGCTCTGTTGCCAGTTTTACGGAACAGTCTAGGAAAGCAGCAGCAGCAACCGATATAAAGTGGGGTCGATTTCTTGTGACTTGTGACCACTTTATGGGTGGTAAAGTGTGAGTAATGTGTGCGGTGTTGCTAAAAGTAGTTTGGCTGCGATGTTGCCAAATTTACAGAGGGAATTTCTGGTTGATGGTTCCACCAAGTGAGATAAAAACAACTTTCAATCGATTCTGCTGTAAAAAAATACTGTTTTTTTTTCAGGTATTGCATGGAATAATATATTATATATACATATATGAAAAAAGAATACATTAAATTTTGATAACCTTTTAGACTTTAGTTCTGAGAATTTTTTCCCAGTGTACAGTCCAATATCTTTAAGAAATTGAAATGTCATTTCTACTAGATACAGAATCGCTCAAGAGAAAAACGTCAAGTTGCCAGTCTATGAAAAAAACGGGGAGGATTGATTGATTATTACAATGAAGAGTCGATTAGATAACAGTAATTTATTTTTATAATGGAAGTGGTTTCAATTTAAATGGGAATTATATGCTATCGAAAAAATACTGCATTCATTTTACTTTGGGAACGATGGAATTACTGGTCGTAGTTAGTAATTATTTCCAGAGCAAATTATTACTTAGTGTGGTAAGGTATTATTAAGTGTGATGTCTTTATAAATAATATTCTTTTAAATATGGCGTTTTTATCTTAAGTCTTTTTCATGGAAAAATGATTTTGCAACATAATAACTAAAGGTTGCAAAACAAACAAATACTATTACAAGCAAGGTCTCAAATGAAAAAACATGCTATTGATTTGTTACTACCATTTTCGGGAACAAATATAATTATTTTAAAATCCTTTAAATTCGAGAAATAGCGAATTTAACTATATTTAACGAAAAATATACGAGGACTTATAGTAAAAAAACACACCTAAAAAATCTTATTTCAACGAAAAGATATAAAAATTTGGTTTTTCCCAAAAATATAAAACAAAAACTGATTGTTGAAAAACCAACAAAATATTAAATAATGGCAAGATTTCCAAGTCATTGGTTTTTTATTGGCATTTCGTATGTTAGTTAATTTGACGCGATCAGTGAATAATTGAAATTAATGAACCAACCGGACGAAATTCTAACGAAGTACGCATTGGATTACCATAAATGAAATTGGTAGAAATGTAAATTCAACGTAGCAACTGTTCAATAATATATTGCGCGTTGTTTGGTAGGTGATTTCAATGAAGAAGGAACAAAATTTGGCTTGTAGGTATATAAATAGTACGGAATTAGTAGATAACTACAAATTCGTAACAATTTTGCGCGTTGTTGATATATCTACGATTTACTTCAGTTTTGTATCTTCATTATTACGCCTTTATTTGTTGGAATGAAATATACTTTGTCATACAGAAGTTATGTAAACCTGTTTTGAAATTGGTTCTCTGTTGGTCTGTTCTTCTCGATAAACTTCATTTTTCTTTTTCAATAATAATAAAAAAGTAGAATTCTCCGATTATTTTCATCTTCTATGTTTTTCTTCCCAAAATTTCAGCTGCCAAACCATAGTGACAATGGCATTAAAAGTGGCAAAGCTGGGGGTCTTTATTTTCAAAGCAGGAAGATCATATAAGAAAGGAAAATCTCTTCCTTTCTCTTGAAAACCATGAAAAAGGATTTAGATAAGCTTACAGTATGCCTACACCGGTGGGGCAGATCTGTCGTATATAAGCAAAATAGTTGGTAGTTAGGTTACGGTTGGTTGAAATGGCTGCTCCCCCACTAGGGAGCCCACTAAGGCACACCATTAAGCCCATTGTGACGCCATTCTAGTGTTGGGACAAAATTTAGGTCATCCAATTCATCCATCAAGGAAAGGTGAGCCGAGGAAGGTCGCTCTTTTCCTCTCGAGGGCCGGACATGTACAGAAACGACGGGAGACAGTTTCTTCCTCATCCTCATTGCCGCAACTTCTACATAAGTCGTTGTGGGAAGTCCCAATCTTTCGTCGTGCGGGCCAAAGAGAGAGTGATTCGCAGTGACTGTGACGCTGCAGTGATCGGATGGACGAAGAGAGGTATCTATATTCAGTGCCTCGGAGAAGACACCAGAACCAAAGCTGCTCGCAATTTGTAGATCCGTCTGTGTAGATACAAATTGACCAAGCCGGGATAACGCCATCTGTCCAATCATCTTTGCCCGGAATGATGGCATTAAAACCTTTGTCCAACCTCCTAAGGATGGGTGAGGGGCAATATGGATATGGAATGCATTCTGGAGTCCGTCCAGGCCGCCATTTGCTCGACATGTATAAGGAATAAAAAGCAATGACACCCAGCGCAGCTGTTGGGATGCTTCTAATTACACCACTAGTACGCTCCGTTTCCAGTATCTTACGATATGTAACCTTCTGTTATGCAGTCCACAATACCAATATGCCCTGCTTCCTACATAAGTTTAGGTCTGATTACGGTTGTATACAACCAGTAGAGGCCCCAATACACTCCGACCGTTCATTAGCATAACAAGAGAACTGTTTTGGCCTTATTAGCTCTCTCGAAAAGATTAGGCTTCCAAGTTTTGGCCTTATTAGCTCTCTCTAAAAGATTAGGCTTCCAAGTTAGTTACCTATCTAGTATGAAACCTAAAATTTTCGCATCCTCAAGTTGTAGTCCTTCATTGCAGAATCTTACAGAAGGAAAATCGGGAAGTATATGCTTCCTTGTAAAGAGCCTTACTTCAGTGTTAGCTAAGTTAACGCCAAGATCCTTTGCAGTAGCCCAATTAACAAGAGTGTCCAAGAGTGATCTCTCTTATTGTTGAGATGTACTTTCCGGTCACCACCAGCACAATATCATCAGCATAGATCACAGTGGTGTAACCAGACTCCCTTAGGGTTATCAAAACTTCATTGACTGTCTTATTCCAAAGGAGCGGTGATAGGACCCCACCCTACGGTGTGCCTCTTCCAAGTCTTTGAATTATTCCGAAAACCTCAGACCAAACTTTATGACCCTGCACTTCAGCAGCTGATCAATAAAGGACCTTAAGCATCCGCCGCAGAGAACTTTCTGTGTAGTTGTGAGGCTACAGCGAGCATTCCCAGTAGGAATTCTAGGAAGGCCTTACCGATGGAGCACTGAAATAAGTACTCATCTGGTAAGGGGTACCCTTTATTTTCTTGGTGCTAGATGTGCCCTTATATAACCCATTACAAGAGAAGGCAGATGGTAAGGTGTAGTCCGGAATTATACCCAAACAAGTGAGAATCTGTCCGATGACTCAAGGGAGCTTTCCTGGAGTTTTCATAAATTTTATAGAAAAAAAGAAAACGGGCAATTATATTCGTCGACATAAAATGCGACATTAGCATACTCAATAGCCCGACTCTCAGGGCGAGAAGAGAAGGGCGAATTTGCTGACCCTTTTGCAAAACGAAAATCCTGATGTGCTTCTTGCTAGTGAAACCAAACTAAGCGAGAAACACAAAGTGGATTACAAAGATTATGTGGTAATTAGGAGAGATAGACCTAATGCCACACAAGCTGGGGACCTACTAATACTAGTAAAGACCACCCTTAAACACAAGATCATGTATAGCAGGGACATCGCAAAGTTTCGGGTGTTAGAAGCGTGCGTTATATACCTCCCTCTGTCTAGTGGCAGAAGGCTGTATATAATTGCCGCGTACGCACCCCAAACCTCCCAATCCAGACTATTTATAGAGGAAATGAGCTCACTTTTTCAAACTCTCCACCTGGAGTCGGAGCAAAATTTTTACTTATTGGCCGGAGATTTAAACGCACGCCACGAAGCATGGGGAAATCAAACGGCTAACATCAGGGGCAACCAACTGAATGACTGGTTGGCTCAGAATAGAATTCAGCGAAAAGTAAATCTCTACGCTACAGACATGCCATCATACCCAAATGGCGGTTCTTTTCTGGATATATGCCTGTTAGACTCTCGGATGGCCGTACTAGGGGTAAACACAAACGTGACAAACTGTCTAACGACAGTGCCGTACGACAGCGACCACCAAGGACTGGAAATAACAGTACAAGTCCCTGACGACTCCATGGAACTCCTCGAATATTGCGAAGTGCATCCTTTTGCCTACCAGAAGATGCACTGGCCAAAGTTCGAGAAGGCTATGGAGAGGGCAATACAGAATAACGGACTATTACCTCCCACAACTAGGAATTTGACTAACAATGAGATTGATGCATATCTGAAAGATATGGACAACCTCATTGTGCAGACTATGGACAAAACCATACCACCTGGGGCCTCGGTAGTCTAAAGGTAAGGCGCCTGACTGCTATCCCCAGAGGTCCCGGGTTCGAATCCCGGCGGTGCCACGGTTCTTCGCCTTCCCCACCTAACTTTCCTTCTTTCTTCTTCCCTCTTCACATTCCTGATTCCCCTGTCATAGCCTTCCCTAGTCCTTCCCGCTCCACCAAGCGCATGCCATCAGTTGGTTGATGAGATTCAACTCGTTTCAGGAGGCATAACACTCCAGCGAGTTGTTCTCGACGCCCCGATGTCAGAGTCGCGAAATGGTTGTGAGTAGGTGGAATAAAATATCGCGGCTAGGTTGTGACAGTTACTTCCTTCTCTTCTCTCTATCTTCCGGCTAGAGCTGCTGTTCGACATTCACTCTATACGAAAAAATAGATTGTCGACAGTACAAAGGCACTTTCCCTAAGCCTCTAGTCTGTCACATAAAAAAAAAAAAAAATCGACGCACTACAAAAACATAAAAGTAGAATACTGACGAGACTGAAATCCCTACACCGCCAGTTTCAGGATAGACAGAGTCCGGAGATCGTAACTCTTAAATCGGTTATGAAAAACCTCCAACAACTCCTCAAACAACAATTCTCACAGTCTGTGAATCTGTACTGGAACAAAAAGATTCGTGCTATTCAAACTAATAGCGCGAGCATGTTCCCACAGATAAATAAAATCTTTAGGAGTAAAACACATAACCGGTTGGACAATTTGCGTATCGCCAGGACCCTGGCTAACCAGGAACTACTGAGGTCTGCGAACATAGATCCCGAAGAAACCAGTATTGTCGACGATAATTATTGTATAGAGGACGAGCAGGAGAAAGTGGATTTAGTGGGGGCCTACTATCAAGGAATTTATTCGGTGAACACTTGTGTTCGGCCGAATTTTGACCTTGAAAATAGGGCCCTTCTGAACCATTTCAGAATAACTAATGAGATCGAGGTCTGGAAATCCGAGAACCGAAGAATCATCGAGTTCAGTGAAGACTGCCCAGCGAACAATGTTTCTGAGGCACAAGCAAACTCTCTTCTCACTACGAAAACTGATCTCCTGCTAACTTTTCGCCGTCTAAACAATAAGAAGTCGTCTGGGGTGGACGGTGTTCCAAACATCGTCCTGAAACATTTGCCCCTGGTGGCCATAGACATATATACCACTCTGTTTAACAATGCATTAAACAACGCCCATTTTCCAGGACACTGGAAGACGGCAGTGGTGAACCCAATACCCAAAAAGGGTAAAGATAAAAGTAACCCTGCTAATCTTCGGTCAATAAGTCTGCTCCCGAATATCAGTAAGGTTTTTGAATCAGTAATTAATAGATCATTGT
This sequence comes from Thereva unica, assembly GCA_949987705.1. Lineage (NCBI taxonomy): Eukaryota > Metazoa > Arthropoda > Insecta > Diptera > Therevidae > Thereva > Thereva unica. The sequence continues at coordinate 77,415,714 of OX465285.1, forward strand.
CCAAATGGGTTGAGGAAAAGAATATAATTCCCGATAACCAATTCGGTTTCAGGGCGGGACATGACACCATTCATGCCGCGTCGAAATTGGTATCAGACATACACTGGAACTTAATGAAAGGCCAGTGTACCGGAGCATGCTTGATCGACTATGAGAAGGCGTTCGATACAGTGTGGATCGAGGGCCTTCTCTACAAATTAGCCAGATACGGGATGACCGGACCTCTGCTATACTTGATCTATAATATGATTTCCAAGAAGAAGTTCATCGTTAAAAGTGGGAACTTCACATCAGGAAAGGTATTTGATATTAAAAACGGTTTGCAACAGGGCGCAGTGAACTCGCCGCTCTTGTTTAATATCTTTACGAGTGACCTAATTAGTTCACTCCGCTTCGCATTAGCGTATGCGGATGACCTGATTGTGTACAGGACGGGGCCGAAGATTGGAGTGATCCAGACGCTCTTACAACGTGACTTCGAAACAATCGAGCGCTATAGTGATGATTGGAAGTTGAAGATCAACTTTGGCAAATGCGAATCGATCCTTTTCCGGACGCCTCTACGCAGAGCTTCGTACGATGTGCAGAGGAACTGGAAAACATTCCGAATTTCGAACTACGCGGGGCAGGCGTTAGAACACAAATCGGAAGTGAAATACCTTGGGCTTTGGCTGGATCAATACTTATATTTCAATAGAAATGTAAGTGTTGCTCTAGACAAGGCAAACAAGGCGTTCGACAACTTCATAATCAAGTTGATTCGAAGACATATTGCAAGAGCGACGGAGAGCGAAAATCCTCTTATTCGGGGAGCGTTCTATCCGAACGCTGAATATCACAGAGCTGCTTGTGACCGCGGCTTTATCCCTCCAGAGGCATTTGTCTTTCTAGATAGAAAAAGATTGGTCCAAGATGGTTCGGGGGTGCCCCTCTTTTACCACCTACACCGTTCTGCGACAGATAAACGCTACAGATTTAGCAATGAAGATATGGAAGTTCAGGAGCTCCTGAGGTTCAGTACTCGAATCTCGGGGAGAGATAGACGAGACGCCTCCACTGCAAGTACTCTGTACTGGTGGCTGGAGGATACTTAAATATTGCGTATTCGCCCTTAAAACTTTAGATATAGACTAGTTTAGCATGTAATCTAGTTTTAATGATTAGCTTAGGGCTTAGATAGGATTAGTTATAGTTTTTACTTAGTAATAGATTTAGTTTTAAGTAAGCTTACGTGCGAGCTGCCACGAGCTTTTGTTAGTTTTGTCTGTCTGTTTTTGTTTGTTGTTTGTCTGTTCTTTGTTTGTTTTGTTAGTTTCTCTAACACGAGCCCGTGGAAGCTCGTCGCCTGGACGGAGTACATCCGAGGCAGGTCCTCCGCTGTACCCCGTCCGGATAGTTCTGTGTTTAGGTTAATTAGCTTGTAAGTAAGTGGTGCGAGCTTTCACGAGCTTGAGCTCTAGCATCACTCGAGCCTGTGGAAGTTCGTCGCCTGGACGGGGAGCACCTGAGACGATTTTATCGTCTCCGCTGCTCCCCGCCCAGATAGTTAGTTAGAAATAAGTTATTGATTAAGTAGATTTAAGTTTTTATATATAAAATAAACATAGTGTCTAAGTTTTTTTTGTTCTAATTTTTCTTAGATTATTATAAATTACAATGATATTTTAAAATAAAATAAAATTAAAAAAGATAAGTTTTAGCCGAAAGGCATAAGTTAATATAAGACATAGATTAATTTAGAGTGCCTGCTGAGGGCCAGTAAGTTAGATAGATTAGCATAGGCTAGAATAATTAACTTTAAGCATTTAGTTAAATTTATATTAAGATAGTTAATAAGAGAAATAAATGCTTTAAAAAAAAAAAAAGCCCGACTCTCATTCGATACGGAGGACAAGCAGCTTTAGAAGTGGTTAGAATTTAGTTGGGGGACTGCTTAGGTAAAGCCACTCTCGGGCTTGGAAAGAAAAGGCATTTGTAAAAGATGAACAAAATAAAAGCATTTCGATATCCACAGGCGCCCAAGAATATTTCTTTTTGCAATGTTCCATTTGCTGCCTTACTATACCCCTTACAGATGAGCAGTTATATAAGTACTCTAAGGTAAGTACTAAAGTAAGGCCTTACCTCCTATGACATCGTGTGTAAAAATAAGCACTTATGTAAAGGGTGTGGTAAGGCCTACCCCTTACCAGTAAGTGCTGATTTCAGTACTTCTGTAAGCTTACCGGTCTTACTGGGTTCATAACCTGCAGTCCTTATAGACAATTTAGCCGAAGATGTCATGGCCCGTCTAATAGATCTGGTCAATAAAGGTCACGGTCCGAACTGTCTGTCTGCTAGCAAGTTTTCTTCGGTATGAAAGAACTCCTACCTCACATCAATCTTTAAATCAGGTCATAAACATACGGTGGACAAATATAGGCGCATTGCTATCCTATCTGTTTTCCCTAAACTATTTGGAAAACTAATATATGACAAGATTGGCCCCTCTAATCTAAACGATCAGCACCATGGTTTCAGACAAGGATGTATGGATGTCCGATTTAGTTTGTTGGTAACATCAGTTCAGTGTTGGCAGTAGATTTTGAAACATCTCTGACATTGATAATTAAATAATGTATTTTAATATGAATGGATAAAACCTCAATGGAAAAATATTTTCAACTTAATCTTTGATAAGTTTCATTTTAAAAAAGACTTCACTTTGATATGAACTGCGTAATCAAAATTTTATTATATTACTTTCAATGAAAACATTGTACACTGTAAAAAAAATGAAAAGTTCCCAAGTTACGAAGAATTTTTATCGATTTAAAAAAAACAGTATTCACCTTCAAATCGTTACGCAATCTTCATAGGTATGCTAAAGTGACATTTTTTTCCTTATCCACAGAAGCAACAAATTCCCATTCTTTCGTCCTCAGCTTTCATGCACAAAAGCGTTTTCATTTTCCAATAATTCAATGAAACCATTTCGAATCGAAGGTTTCTGAAAAGTGAATTATCCAACACTGCGAGAATGGTCGTCTCAACTCGAGCACAACCGCTCATAATTGCAATTCTTCATTTCATAAAACACGAATTCCTGGGATTTTATTCATTTCGTTTTTTTTTCGTGTGCAGTTAAACTGTAGTGATTACATAAATCTTCAGTTCAGCTCAGAACTTTTCAGGTAAACAAATTTTTAACTAAAAATACACATACACACACACACACACGTTACTTAGGGGACAGCAGCAACTCTCCACTTTACGTAAGTCTTCACAGTTTTTAGTGAAATTCATTCTTGATGTCCTGCTGAAGATCCTTGTTCAAACATTGATGACAGAAAGGGTGTGTTACATAAAATTGCCATCTTTATTAAGGTAAACAAACGCGTAACAGATCCAGGGTGTATTAGTAGTAGAGCAGCAACGAACAGCAAAAAACCACTTTCAACCTGAAGGTCATTTGTGTTTGGCCATTTCGTGCTCGGAACGTTGTTTATGTAATGGCCGCAGAAAGAACAACAATCGAAGCTAAAACTAAAAACTGTAACAAAAGGCGAATAACCACAACTCAAACACGCCGCGCGATTACTTGACTTTCAAAATGTCTATTTTAAAAAATATCTCTTCAATGGTTTGAAAACATAAACAAAAAAAACAAATCTGTGGGCGAGCATTTATCGTTTTTTTTTCTTTTTTTCTGTGCAATTGTAGAAATTCCCTGCGCTTGTAGAATTCAATTTGAGCACAATGTTAACCGAATATTTTCAAGCATCGGCCGCAAATCGCAGGAATGGCTGCCAAAATATTTTTTTTTCTTGATCACGAGATTTCTGAGAAGTCATTCGAAGAAAGCTATTTTAAATGCGATTTAGGCGAGATCGAATCGATTTTCCCGTCAATGACGTTGCGGTTGAGTGTGATTAAAAGTGCATACGTTCTTGGCTTTGTGAGCTGCTCTTCTTCTTTATAATCGTATGCTTAGAGGTTGCACGGCTTTACAAAATCGACACAATGGTTTATGGTGAATCAGTGCTTTGTTTGTCAAAAACTGCCAGACAAAAATTACGATACCAGAAGACTAAGCGTTTAACTAAATAAATAGTATTTTAATTACTATTTGATTAGTTTTTGTATTGTGAACAAACTTGAAAAGAAAATAAATAAATAGTTAAAAGAAATAATGGGGGGAAAAATTGTACCGTCACCTCCGCGCTGGTGCCTCCTGGATAACCAACCGAATACAAACGTACCCACTGCCCGGGGTATAGCTGGACCACCCTGGCCGATGGGATATAATTCACGGATCTGGTCCTTCTGATAGTGGGATTGCACTTTCGGCTAACTACCGGACCCCGTAAAACACATCAGTTAAGAAACCCGAAGCAAAACCTCGGAACGGTCGGGAAAAACGGCAACGACTACGGCAACAACACCTGGAAATGATTTTCGGAACATGGAACACGAGCAGTATGTACAGAACTGCAGCAATTAAGTGTCACTATAAGACGAACTGGAGTTAAATGGTAGTAACGGCCTCAGGGATCTTTGTTGGTACCGGTACATCAAAGAGATAAATCCTGAGAACCGCCAACTACAATCTAAAATCTACACGATCTAAGACTATCCGATATATTACCGAATCCTACCTTAACCTCCACGAAGATGTAGACTTTACATTGTGTGTGTGTGGATTCTCTTGTCTATAGAAGAATAACAGGCTGAGGAGGGTGAAATGCGAGTGTGAGGTTGGGCGGCAGGTTGACAAACTTCCATCGTAAAAACCCACCCGTCACGAATCCTCAAGGCAGGCTTCGGACAGGACGGACTCAACGGCAACGACTCAGGTAACGGAATATGAAATTTGATCTTGGAATATGGAACGTCAGGACGCTCAACAGAACGGGGGCTCCACGTTCGCTTTTTTTAGTACTAAAAAATATAACATAAAGATCACTGCCCTTCAAAAAACCAAATGGACCTATAGTGGTATAATGGGTCTAAAAACCCGCACAGTACTCTCCAGTGCATCATCGAATGGAAGAGTTCGGAGTAGCATTCATCACAGAAAAGGAAATGAAATCACTGATTCTGGACTTCAAGCCAGTAAGCAATAGAATGTGCACGCTTCGCATTAAAACAAGGCTACATAAAATTAGTTTTATAAACGTCCACGCGGCTACTCCCAACTATTACTATCGCGACTCTGACATCGGGCCTCGAGAAGGGAAGGACTAAGGAAGGCTATGACAGGAGGAATTAGGAATGTAAAGAGGGAAGAAGAAAGTAGGAAAGTTATGTAGGTGGGAAAATGGAAAAGTCGGATGATCGTAGCGTTGCCGGGATTCGAACCCGGGATCTCTGGGATGGTAGCCATATTTTTTAATATTGTAGGATATTTTAAAGGCTTTCTTAACCAAAAAATGATTTATAACTGCTTCCTAATGAATTTGTTCAAAGATGTATCCTCATGGCAAATTTAGATTCGTTCACCCTATCCCCTTTTTCATTCCTAACACATTTCAATATAGTGTACAAACTATAAAAAAATCCCATTTATATTTATTAATTAGATCTCCTTTTTACAACGTCCATGAACCCAATATAAATCTGCATTTAAATTTAACAGTGTCACGGCAATTTCAAGAACTAATTCTGTCAAATAGCGCTACTAAAAATTTCACTGCACATTCTTAACTGCAGCCTTTCATTATGCTTATTTTATGAGACTCCTTCATTAAGGAGAGCTGCACATGGACAGACAGACGTCATCTTTTAAATTAGTTATTTAAAATTTCTCGTGCTTCAATACCTTTGAAATTGTTGAAGCTTCATAGGCCCGCTGCCGTACATTTCGTTCGGGTGCAAATAAACATTTCGGCTCTAAAATATTATCTGCACGCATCTGCCATCGCCATCTTTGCGCGTTGGCGCTGTTAAATCTGTCATGCATGGCTTTCGAATTATTTTTTGGTATAATTTTAAATTCAATTTCGATAACCCAAACCTGTGACACCTGTGATTTTTGGCAGCATACGGCATTTTTTTTAAAATTTAAAATTGCCCCATTCGTATGACAGCCAATTTTCTCTAGTTTTTTGTTTTTTTATTTGTTTGTATAAATATTAAACTGAGCTTTATGGTTGGGTTGGCAATTTTGAGTTTTATGCTATTGAAATTTGGCAATGTTTAAAGATGATTTATTATTATTCTTAAATGGCGCCACAGCCTCTTTAGGATTCGGTCCTCTTGAAGTCTATTCCTCCAAGCGTCTCTTCGTCTTGCTAGTTTTCTCCAGCTTGTTATAAGATGTTTTCGTATATCTTCTAATGCTTCATACATCTATCTACTTTTTGGTTGTCCTATGCCTAGGTTACGCCTAGGAAGTTAAGAGATGGGTCAGCCATTACATTCTTTTTGGCCACTGAGATAGAGGGGCGGACGGTGCAGGTTTTACTACCTTGATTGAACAATCAGAGTTCCATGTAACTGAGTCGATATCAACAGCTTGAAGTTTAGACAATAGAGCGCCATACTCTGTCGAAAACCTTGGAAATATCTAGAGCAACCAGAACCACTTGTGGAGAACCTTGCAAACCCAACACGTGCCATTGAAAATCATCTAACTTCTCCACGCGTCGTACGACTTATCCAAGGAGTTCCCGATTCGGGTGTCCGACAGGGAGACGTCGCTTTGCCACTTCTCTTCAACGTTGTAATCGACGCGATTATGCGTGAAGCATTCGATGGACGACTCGAAGTTCGATACGACGACAACTTCGTAACCGACTTAATGTTCGGCAACGATAGTGTCGTGCTCGTCGACACGGATGCCAAAGCAACGGGCATCTTATCGCTCAGCCATACGGGCTAAAAACCAATGCTAGTATAGTAGATCCTAGATATTTCATCAGCTTTCTCTTGATTATTGTCTCCATGATTTTGGAGAGAACAGAAGTAATTGCTATCGGGCGGTAGTTTAAAGGGTCGCAGGCTTCACTTTTGGACGCCTCATAGGGCAGTTCCTATGGGGTCGACATGAGGCTATCCTCATAGGGGACCAAGCGGCACCTCTTCAGAAATTGTAGTCGTTAACTTCTTGCTCCCAAGCAAGCTACGCACATATGATAGAGCGACTTGCACGAGATCTGATGATATCATCTGCATAGGCCTGTGCTTTAAGACCTGGTCATTCTTTATCGACAAGAAGTTCGATTGACTTTACGAGACGAACCAAAATCAAAGTATTATCAATAATTTGTTATCAGGTTAGAGAGTTTGTGGTGTAATCAATTAGAGCAAATTGTTCTGTTCAATTAAAAATATCATGGAGATACGATGGGAAAAATGCTACATTCTACAATTGCACTTAAATCTAAGCGATATAAAATAATATTTGTGGCGTTGTAGTAAGTAAAATGAAATGCGACATGTGATAAAACAAATGAAAACTCTGCGAATTCACCAATATATCGGTTTTAAAAATTCTCTGCAGTATATTCTAGTACCAAAAAAGGAGAATTGTTTCAGAACTAAGTATCGCTACCCAATTCCACTGTTAAAGGCTTGAGTAATGGAAACCCCAAAAGTTATGACACATTCTCCCATAATAATTCTAGACAAACCTACGCCCGTCTTTTCTTAAAAAAAATATCCATTTGCTGCCCCCGGTTTCAAACAAGTTTTGAGACATAGGCGTAGGTTACCTTCTTACTGTCTTAAACTCGCGTTGTTAACCCGCGCATTCGAATCGTGCACAATAACGGCTGAGGACGAAAATCTCAAATTTTCCAGCAAAGCAAAATATTTCCTCGAAGCGATTAAATCATTGAACAATAATGGAACCCACAAAGAAGGGGTTATCCGGCGATTAAGATTTCGTCTTCAGAACAACTGATCCATAACCAGATAACGAAATTGGCAAACTGCGCATCGGTTTTCTATAAATCAATCAGAAAGTGTTTTCCTTGCGTCATCGTTCATTAAAAATAGACTCTCTCGATAGTGTGTTACTTGAAGCGTCTTCAAACGTGTTTCTAATTTAAGTTTTTACGAAAAAAAAAAAAGAAAAAAAAGTGTAATTTTTCAAGCTAGTAGAGCCCGATGTGGGACCGCTCTGGGGAAGATGGGAGTAGCGCGTTGCTTTTCATTTAGATTTCGTCTCCCGCTGAATTGATTCAATTTCTTGACTCTTCTTGAGCCAATTGAATAAATTTCTTGACAAATTATGCACACACGCAAAATACAAAAAAAAAAACAACGACGAGAGAAAAGAATTTTGTACAAGTGCCGACATGCCGGGCGGACTGAGGCTGCTGAAGCTGATGCTGATACTTTTGTCATTATTGTTGGGCTGTTGTTGTCGTCGTCGTAGTCTATTGAGGAAATAACCACCACGGGATGACGAAAACTCTCCAATCTTCCAAATTGGGTTAACTTCACTTTGTATTCGGTGAAATGTTTAAATATGAATGACGGATGATTGAATCAATTTGGGACACACGTTTTCTTCGTGATATCTTCATGTTTATTTTTTTTTACAATGTGATGTGGACATTTCTTTCTAATATTTTGTTTCATAAAAAAATTGCCTTGGATACTCAAAGGTATAAGTGACTTTAGTGGAATATGTGCTCCTCGAGCTTCTTATGATCGGGAAATTTACTGCTTTCATTTTAGAACTTTTTTCATATTTGACAGCTGTCAATTAAAATTGAGTGTGATTGTGTTTGGTAGGATTACAAAATAAAATCGGCGCCATTTTAAAATCATGGCACATGGCAAAAATATTAACTGTAATGGCTTCTATTGGTAAATGTAGCGTTTGAAGCAGGCGAGAAAACAAATAGATCAAAACATGACGCTTTATCTTCTTTTTCAAAAATACGAGACGATATACAGTGGCTCAAACGAATAATCGGACAGTGACAATTTTTAAATAAATCTCATAAAAACATGGCGAAATAATCGATTGAAATTAATAACACGTAGCTCATTTTCTTCTAATTTCATTTTATTTTCATATACTTTCATCAAAAATTAATTTATTTTAATTATACACTAAGAAAAACAATAAATAAAAAAATAAATTCAAGTTTCATGTCAAAAGATCGGACACTTTGGTAACAATTGTAAAAATAGCTGTTTTTTTGTTAAATAAAATTTAATTCAATATTTAGTAGCAAATCCTTTTGCTGCCACTACCGCCTGCAGTCTATTAGGCATAGATTTTACCAATTTTTTGCAAAACTCGGGCTCAATATTACACTATTCTTGTTTAATTGCCTTTTTTAACTGAATAATGTTATGGAACGTTCTGGTGTACAGTCTTGTTGCGATTTCTGCCCACAGATGTTCTATTACATTAAGGTCCGGAGATTGAGCCGGTGTTGACACCAATTTGGGGCAATTATGAATGAGCCAAAGCCTTGCAACCATCGACGTGTGCTGGGGATCGTTGTCTTGGTAATAAGCAAAGTTCTCTAAAATCCCTAATTTTTCCGCACTTTGCTTAACATTTCCTTTGAGAATGTCGAGGTATACAAATTTGTCCATTTTACCATTTATGAACTGTAAATTACCCACTCCCGCACTAGACATACAACCCCAAACCATTACAGAGCCTCCTCCATGCTTGACTGTGGCCCGAGTATTTTTATGCTCGAATTCTGCATTTGGTTTCCGCCACACGTAAGCTCTTCCATCAGACCCGTGTAAATTAAATTTACTCTCATCAGTAAATAAGACCTAAAATTGTTCGTTAGAATTATAAAATATTGAGCTGAAAAAATTTACTGTGTCCCAAAAGCTATGGTCTTTTAATAAATATTCTTCGGCAAATTTCAAGCGCATTCTTTTATTCTTTGTGCTTATAAAAGGCTTTTTTCTGATGATTCTTCCGTGTAAATCGGCTTTTCTTAAAACATTTCTTACGGTTTTCGTACAAACATTTTTTCCCAAATTTTCATGCACAAAATTCCTTAACTCCTTCGCTGGCTTTAAAGGATTTTCTTTAATTTCCTTTAGAATTCGCCGTTCATCGCGAGCATTTAATATTTTTCCTTGGCCCTCTCTGCTTTTATTGGTTAGCCTATTCTCATCACGATATCTTTTTATGATATCATGGACAGTTGAGTGACCCTTACCAACGATTTTCCCAATTTCCCGCGTTGATTTTCCTTCTCCAAACAGCCTAACTATAAGCTGCCGTATTTCGAAACTAGTTTGCTTACCTTTTGGCGCCATTTCTATTTTTCAAAATACACTTTTACTATAAAATGCTTCTTAACTTATCGTTTCACGAACAGAAGTAGAATTTAACCAACAAAAGTAAAAAAATTCTAAGAAAAACCTTTATTTCTGCAAGTGTTACCACAGTGTCCGATTATTCGTTTGACATGAAATTTGAATTTATTTTTTTATTCATTGTTTTTCTTAATGTATAATTGAGATAAATTAATTTTTGATGAAAGTATATGAAAATAAAATGAAATTAGAAGAAAATGAGCTACGTGCTATTAATTTCAATCGATTATTTCGCCATGTTTTTATGAGATTTATTTAAAAATTGTCACTGTCCGATTATTCGTTTGAGCCACTGTATCTTTGCTTTCAGTAATAAGCCGTCTGTGGATAAGTGATCTAACTGAAATGTGTATCGATCGATTTCTAAACCCCTCTACACAAAACTTCTAGCTCCTGTTTTAGGCATATTTTAAGCTTTGGCTGAGTAAACAAGTCCTGATGGCTCTTGCTATGGATAAAGCTGCAAAATTATAGGAAAGGTGACTAGGTTGAAAAGTTGTCGAGTCGAGGTCGAGTTGAAATTTCAATCATCGTATATCATGTCAAGTTGTTCACTTTGGGCTGAAATAAAGTTGAACTAGCATAAAAACATAGCCTACTTTATAGAAAAACAATTTAAAAACATGAAGGGTAATCAAAACGAAATAATTTTATATTCCTGTGCAAGCTACGCCGAAGGCAGATTTCACGGATGATATACAAACTAAACAAATGTCACTTCAACCCAATAACAACTCAATCCGATATGAGGCGAAATATCAACCCGATCCTCGTAGGAGAGCTAAGTTGAGTTGAGTGGACCCAGTTTCAACTCGACCACCGTTTATGACTGGGTTGAACCTATGTTGAACCTGGGTTGAACCTAGTCATAAATGGGTTAAAAGTGACATATAATTTTTAAGAATACGTTTTTTGAAAATTCAATTACAGCGGCTTCCAATCTAGAATCTATATACACATATGTATATAAATGAATGTGTGTATTTATGTTCGCAATAGGCTCCTAAGCCGTGCAACCGATCTTAATGAAATTTTAGCCATGTGCTATCTACATTAATAAAAAATTTAAGCTGCTATATTTTTTTCTAAAGCCACTCTTAGATGGTGCTGTCATGGGAATTTTTGTTGAAAAGTTGCTATAAAGCGCCAATTGTATTTCGATTCTAATGTAAATCGGTATCAAGAGGTTATTAAGGTAGCCAATAATGAATTTATGATCAAAACTAGTAAATTCCAAATGTCGGGGCCAATATGGCGGACGAGTTTGCCAGTTGTTCTCCGATTCATTTAGACGGATTAAGCAACAGACCATTCTTGAACACAGTGCAGGTCTTCATTTATTCGCACAATGCAGTCCTCGATCCACCTGCCATGATCGGTTTTGATCCACCTTCTTACTCATTACCTGCAAAAACGTCACCTCAATCAGCTGATTTTGAATCATCATCCTGCGGAGCCTAACATTGTTAGGGACCCAGAAGCTGAACCTTTTGAATTTAGGACGGTCCTTTTCCTCGATTACTTTCACGTTGCATTTTTCTTAATTCTGTAGCCTGTCACAACATCCGTCTTTCATTGGCTGGTATGTTTGTTGAAACAGATGTATTTTAATGAGCCCGATGTCGCTTGCATACCCAAAAACTGAGGCTAGCAACCACCTTCAAGACTTTTGTCCGCTTCAATCAGGATTAAATCATGAATTGAGAAGAATTGATCTTCCGTCATCTTGTCTTCGGGGAAGTTGTCCGGGTTCACTGCCATTGTGATCCTGGCCAACTTGTCCTCCCCTCTTTCTTCTACTGGGGTCCTTGCTCCCCTGGAGAATTCTTTCACTGCTGCCGATTACGCAGTGCATCAGATAGTTTCGGCATGCTACTGTGCCCTCTAGAAAGTATGGCTAGTACCGCCAATTGTCTAGTGGCTCTAGAAACTCGTAGCAGAACGGCGACTGTGCTCCTTGGAGCCTCCCGGGTTCATGCCTCCATCCTGATTTCGGTTTTTTTTGGAAAGGAGCTTGCAGAAGCGGGTCTTGACTACCCCACTCCAGTCCAATTCTACTCTGACCTTCATTGCCTTAGCCCTCTTCTTTCGGGCCGCGCTATAGATCGTTCACGAAAGTGCATTATCATCGGCCATGCAGCCCACGATCCGTTACAACTTGACTTGGTAGACTCGGAAGATTGTGCTATTACCGTTGTTAGTTGGGTATCCAGAGAGCATCACGAGAAGGTGGCAGTTCGATTTTGCACCCCTTTCAAAATACTTTCATGAGACCTATTCAACTGATTTAATTCCACCAGCTCCTACCCTCGGCGATCGAATAGAAGAACGCTTCCTTTATTGTACTTGTAGGCGACAGCAAGGAAAAGGACAGGGAATTTCTGTAAAGAGGCAAGGCAAGAAAGAAGAAATGTGGGACAAAAAAGAATACACGAAGGACCATGTCGCTGAGTGGATTCGAATCATGGACTTCTGGGATGTTCAAGAGGTGCCTTAACTAATAAATTGTTATCGACTACTATATACAATTGTCAGATATGAACTTACAAATGACAGAAAAAGCAAAATGGCGGCCAAACAAAATCGGTCTGCAACAGAAAAAACGCATTCTGTACAAATGGAACCAAAGCAGTTCTAAAGAAAATGAAATATATTTTTAAATTTACTTAGTTATCTTTTTGTATAAATTTATACTTCTGTATCACTTAATCTTTATTTTATTATTTAAAAAAAAAACGCGTCTTGATGTAAAATTAAATATTACAAAAACGCGTCTACTGCAAAAATTTACAAAAAAACCGTACTTTTCCCAGACTTTACAAAATGGCCCACATTCTTGTGCTTTTTTTCATTATAAATATTCCTGAAAAATAAAAAAAAATCTATATTCTGTCCTCTTTGTATTTTACGACATGATCCCCACCCTTTTCCTGTTTACTGTGACTAGCAACTATTAGTGGGCAGGGAGCAGTAAAAAAGGCGAAAATAGAAAATTCATTGTCAATGTCAGGCACGCAACTCTAATAATAGTGGAGATGCGCCGCTACTGGGCAAAACATAATCTTGAGTCGGTCATTTGATGAGCTGTTGGGATAAAAATGACGTCAATTTAAGAGAATACACAATTTGACATTTTACTGGTAATAATTATTCAACAGTTCATCAAAAGCCTTTTATTAAAACGTTAACAATAGGGGGCGAAAAGCTACCATCTTCTTGTTCAGCGAAGGTGGTTGGGGTTGGGATGATTCTTAAATTTGGTGTTGTGCTCGTAACAATTTTACATGGAAGGAATAATAATCGCATCCGGTGGCAACATTAAAATTATTAAGATATCGATGTAGATAATAAATTTCCATAATTTTTTTAGTATTGATAAAAAGTGCTCCTTAAAAATTAATCGCCCTTAACCATTCTGACGTTTATGGTCAATAGCAAGAACAAGAGACTTTTTGACATTTTTGACATGAGAGAGCGACAGTTTCTCGAATGAGCAATATTGCATAATCCACGTTTTGTTTATAAACAAATTTTGCCATGTTGTACAAACTTGAAATTCAAAGATTTCTTTTTTTACTGTGGAGAGAAATTAACGATGCGCAACGTTTTCTGTTCATGGAATCACAGGGTTTATATAAAAAAATGTTTATAAGAATTCTCATTTTATTAAATACGTAATTATAACAGGTGCACTCAATACTAAGAAATCACCGAGATCAGCGCAATGAAATCAAAACCGGATTTTCAACCAAGCCCATAAATCGCTTCGGTAAATTTAAGTGTCACAGTGTTGCGTGAAAATTGTGGGTAGTTATGTATGTTACGTTAAAGTTGTGGAACTCGTTTTTTTGGGAGGTTTTTTTTTTGTTGAAATTTCATTTAATTTTATCCTTCATATTTCACATTATGACATACAAATATGGTTACAACGATCAAGTAGTTAGGTGAGATTTTGTGGATACCATGTCCTGTTTACGTTTTCAATAAGTGGAAGTAGTGGAATATTTGGACTATGAAATACAAACGAAAGAGAATGATTCATTGGCCAAAGTTTCTTGATATTTTTGAGTAAAATTAATATAGGAAGTACAGCCGGGGGTTGGAGAACATCTCGATTCGTATATTATCTATCACTAAACAAACCTTGCCCCTGAAGACTATAGGTGGTATTCTCGTTGGTGTGACGTGAATACGAGCGACGCGATGGTAAGAAACTGTGAATGCCTACACACATATTGAGTAAAATGTCACTTCACACGCCACCTTGCGACAATAAATACGAATTTTGTCGATTTGCTTCGCCAGAAATCTGTTAGATTGACCAATTAAGGACTCCTAACTCAGTTTATCGCTCAGACATGGCGTCGCAAGTGGTAAACTGCGCAGTTAAACTGAGTGTCTGGGCCGCTTTAGACCTTGTTAACGAAAGTGGTAGATGGAAAAGTAGATAGCTATATCAACATAAATATTTTAAGGTGTGCAGAGCATAATAAAAATGCACGAGACGAGCAATAACAGCACACACAGGTATGATCGATTGTACCAAATGGAACAAACTGTAGGATATTTTTGGAGGAAGCCAAGGCTCGATATAGAGTGTAGCGCCATCGAAAGGGGGAGAGATTAGATGGAAGCTGTTGGAGTACAATTTCGCGTTGATTAGCGCTATAAATCTTTATTAATCTATCCAAACAAGGCACACTTAAACTTAAATAATGATCAATAAAATCGTCCTTATCATTATTGTACATATATAAAACTCGATGTATGTATGTATGTTCCCTAATAACTCCTAATCCATTTAACCGATCGCCACATCAAGCGAGTGATTTTGGCATCGGAGCCTGCTTTCAAAAATCACTCCTAGGGGCGCTGTTGTGAAGAGCTTTGTTAAAAATCCGATACAAATCATATTAATATAAGTTCTGCGATTGTGAAAAATTGTATATAGAGGCTTTTGGGGGTGAGAAAGCGGTTGGTGATGTTGATTACTTACATGAATCTCACGAATCACCACTAGGGGCGCTGTCATAACGCTTTGTTGAGCTTTGAAAGCATAGCAATATAAATTCTATATTGCTCAGATTTTGTATTTAGGTATTTTTGGGTACGAGAAAGCGATTGGTGAAGTCCATTACATACTGATTGAGGACAACAAAGTTCCCACGCTCCCACATAGCATCTGACCAAGACAAGAGTGACAGTGAAACCGTTGAATTGTGCCTGGGATTACAAATGATCGGGTGATTTCGGTTTTAGACGAACGGAGGGGTACTTTCTTTTGAATGTACTTTCATGGTGGGATTTGAGGCTCTCACTGGCCATGAAAAAAGCGATTTTGAAATTCCCCATTGTTTTGGCGTACGCCATGCTATAGGCCCATGGGTGCAGCACGACGCATTGGGTTCCAGCTAGTACTAAATAATTGGAGCTTTTATAGGCTATTGTTACAGAAAACCTACGTAAATCGAAGATAAAGGTTTTCCATTTAAAAATATTTGAAATTCGTTAGGCCGACTACAACTTTCACACCCATCTTAAACTCGGTCATTAGATCAAAACCACTTAAAAACCTGCCAATTTCATCAAAAGCACACACAGCTGATTTTGACATCAAGACTGTGTGTGTTATTGCCAGCAGTGAACTAATTATTAAATTACATCAAAATCCTGTTTGCGAAAATTTTCTTTTCTAAAATAACAAAATCCATACTCCATCCGCCCCTCAAATTGCCTGTAAAATTTTACGAGAGACCCACTTAAAATCTGGTTTTAACGAGAGACCAGAAATGTGTAAAAAAAACCTGCATGGTGTCATAATTTATGATAATTATTATTTACTATTAATCCCCAGCAACAACAACAAAAAACCATAAAAATTATGCACATTTACGTAATAACTTAATTGCACGCATTTCCTCAATAAACAAAACAACAACGAATAAATAATGTTGAAAAAAAATGCGTAGAAATTATTACCGACATTCGCCCTTAAAAAGATTTAATATTTTTCCTTGCGCTCTCGGATCGGTTAATATTCACCTGCTCTGAGAAATGTGATGGCAGCACTGGATGGTTGTTTTTGTTGTTGCTGGTGAAGCAGCGCACAGCATTACGTGGGCAGTTTTGCAAACAAACATACTTTTTTCTGATTAAATATTAAAACGTAAATTTCTCTCAATGCTCCTCGAAAAGCAGAGCCAGAGAAAACCACGAAAATTTCATAATATAAATATTAAAAATTGTGATGTTTGTGCAGAGTTTATTTTTCCGACGAGTTAAAAAAACACGCAAATATATTTTTTGAGATATTCTGTTTTTTTTGTTGTTTTTCGTCGTCTTAAAGCGCCCTCTAACAAACGAACAATAAATAAATTTCTCTCTGTCTCCAGTATTTCGTCATTGGAGTGTTGTTGTTGTCGGTGGACGTGCATGAAAAAAATTTATTATATTTTTATAGAAATCAGGCAACGTTGCGTTCTATTTACAAATTTCAATTCACCCTGTTTCGTATTTTTATTTGAATATGGGCTGGGTGTGTGTGTGCATGGTGTGCTAGTGTGGCAGCGATGATGAGTACATTTCGGTTCAGTTCAGTTCAGCCAGGCGCAGCAGAGCTCTTGTGATCTGGCTGCTGTGCGAGACCAAATTTAGTGATAACCGAAAGCGAGCTGCCGTTGGAGCGAGCGAGACAGCGGTATGTGAGTTTAATTTAGGTATTTCCTGCCTGTGCTGTGTGCTGCCGCTGCTACAACAATATGGTGGGGAAACATGCGAATGCCGTTCTTTTATGTACCAGAATACCACTACACGCACGGCCATCTTGAGTAAGTATATAGGGCCGGGGCACAAATCCAGCCAACATAGCACCAATCGACCGATTCGAATTCAACTTTTCAAGTCTCCCCTGGCCCAGGCCGTGGTTAGCTCTAGCTAGCAGCCACCCATGGCAGGCGATTTTTAAATCGAGTTCAGGCTTTTTTCTTTCTTTTTTTTTGAACAAACACAATTTCACAGTGAACAGTGCCTGTGTTGCTGCTGCTGGCCCCGTAGACATTTTGTTTTATACGCAGTAAATTACGTTTTGTAGAACAGATTTAATCGCGTTCTTTCTTGTGCCAATAACGAGAAATAGTCCGAGAGGTTAATTAGCACCACTATTGAGAAAACCTCCCTCGTTTGCCTTATCGCAATACCATACGTTCTTTATACACCATTTGGAATAAACAACACCGTCCGAATAACAAAAGAAAAAAGGGGTACAGAACTTTCAAAACACATTCTTCTCACAGCCCAGTGATTCACAACAGTCTTTCCCAGTCACTCCTTTTTCTACTGCATTAAGTAATCCTGGATGGTTTTCCGCCCGTGAAAAAGTTTTACACGTACTCAACAACAACTCGAAAAAAATGGCTAGAAAAGAAGATACTCGTGCTACAGAAGCAAAAAATACCGCGACTATTGATACTGTGTGCTGCTGCTGTTGCCAAATTTCATTTCGCGTTACGTAATTGCATAAATTTCTTGGATTACGTCGCGTTTTTAGTACAATTCGAATATACTATATGTAGATTTTTTTTCGTGGTGCTTGCTTTTCTGCTTTGTTAGTTGCGAGATTTTCACCGAATGAATAAAAGCGCACTTTACTCCCGTCACTGACTTCGTTTTTATGCCCATTTCCGGTATGATTTATGGCGTGGAAGTTTGAAGATGAGTTTTTTTTTGTTGTATCTTCAAGGAAGAATGTTTTGCGCGGCGATACATTATGATACATTGATCTTTCGGAGATTGAAGAGTTAAGAGAGAATTGTTTTTTTTGTTGCTTTTAATAATATGTGTGAAAGAAAGGAGATGATTGAAAGTTGATGTTGTATACTCGTAACTCTAAAAGCAGAGGGGAGAGACTTCTTCGTTTGGCTTTTTTATTACTAGAAGGGAGTTCAAAGCTTCATTTTGATATTTATCGTTACTTTCTAATTTTACAAAGAATATTACCGTTCTAAGTAACTATCTTTAGGCTAAAAGACTCGTAAATTGTGAGTTGCAGAGCGGAAATTCCCCAATGGAAAATTATCCGAAAGCTTTGAGGGGAGTTCAGGAGTACGACAAGGATGCCTTCTTTCGCCATTACTTTTTCTTATAGCAATAAACGACATCCTTGTCGGTGCTCTAGATACTAGAACAGCTGGAACGCCTTAAGAATCTCGACTACGCGGATATCTGTTTGTTGGCCCACAGACATCAGGACCTCAAAAACATGTTAAACAATTTGGCAACAGAAAGTAATCCAGCAGGTTTAAGGCTAAATCTGACCAAAACCAAAGAAATACGGATAAATCCATCACCAATGAACGAACCGCGCTGAATAACCGTGACGTGGAACTGATAGATATATTCTGCTACCTTGGTAGTATTATTAGTATTAATAAGCCCAATGTGTCTAATTGGGCTCCCTGGTGATGGGGAAGCAACCATTTCAACCTAACCTAGGATAAGAATAGTACAAAATGACCTTAGAACGGTCAAATCAAGGTACTTTTTCGCCACCATAGCATACTGGTACATTCATTATGAGACTGTGACCTGAAGTACTTTCACATTCAAAATAAAGGTTTTTGATGGCGAGGTTGTTACAATACACCAAATGAAGAAAAATTTTGTTGAACTTAAGACGAAAGACAAATTTCTCCCCCAGCTAAAAAGTAGCGAAAGAAATGCTGCGTGACCTTTGTGATTAAATCCAAGTCGAGCTTTATCTTGTTCTGCTACTTTTGTCATATTATTACTCATGATCCAATGACTAATAGGAAACTTTGTTTCAGGGTATGTAAAGGGTGAGCCTTTTTTAAGTGCGTGTTATTTCAAGGAAACGCCCTTTTTATGGAGACATATTACAGACCGTTGCTATTACAACGATGCACAAACGCACATAAGGAAAACAACTGTCGAGCTATTGGCGAAATAGGGCCACAAAAAAACAACGAAATGCCACAAAATTTAATGGAGTTGTTTTTCATAAATAATATGAAGATGAATTCTGTTCAACAAAGCAGCATTCATTGACAAACAAAGTTCAACAAAGCAGCATCAATTATGACTAATGGAATTGATTGCCGCTTGCATGAACGTGTAATGGATGCCTTAATGTTACCGCTAGCCGTGAATAACCGCGAAAGTGACGACCGTAGAATAAGTTTAAAGGATAGTTCGCGGATGGTTGAGGGTCTAAAAGATTGTGTTTGATAAAGTATAAATTGAATGAACTTATTACAATCAATCCTTATGAGCCTACTTAGACGCATCGTTCCCAGGAGCGTTCCTCACAAACATTGTGGATGAGGGGACAAGTGGGTTGATACACGTATTTACCTCTACTTCGCATTTCATCTACAAAGTTCTTGAGGAACGTTCCTGGAAGCAAAACGTCTAAACAGGCCCATTGAAGATGAAAGTAGGCAGGAATATCTTATGATATTTGATATTATAAGATTAAAGTACCCCTGACCATAATTTTGTATAACACGCCATACAAAATCTATGCGCATGTTGAAAACTCATAATTTCGCACCAGGCTAATGCTTAGACGATTGCTTTAAACGTGTCATCGTTCTGAAAGTAACAAATTTGAAAAAGCATTAAATTTCCCAGAAAATATCCATGACAGCAAAACGCTAAATATCTACAATACCACAGCAATACTGCTTTCCCCTCCCTCAAGCACACATCCTTCTCTTCAAATGTTATCTAAAACTTTTAATCTTTTCTAATTAATTAATTATAACATGAATTGAAGCGCATTTAATTAGAAGTCTTAATCCCAATCTATAATGTATCCCACAACAAACAACGAATGAATCCCCACCATATTAGCGTTAAATTTATATACAAGGCAATCATATATTGTTTAGGATTATTTTAGATTAATTCCACAAAAACCCCACACATTCCGTATTCGGCCCTTGAAAATGTTGTTTTTTTTTCTCTTTTATTAGTTTAGTTTCACTAGCAAGAAGCATAGAATGTTGTTCTACATTAAAAACAAGTTGAGGTCTTCTTGTGAATCATTATTATTTGCTCAAATGGTGTTCCTGTTTTTTTTATAAAAAAATCTTGGAAAAAAGTAGGAAATTCAAGGAAATCTAAAAAGAAAGAAATTTGTTATATATTTAATATATAGGGAAGTATATAATGTACAAAAAAAACATCATCAACAACAACAAAAAATTACCCAGTGATGCTGTAAAGCGAAAAACAAGAAATTAAAGAAGACAACAGCACAGTGAAAAAAAATCTGAATTATTTTCTTTTTTGTTTTCTTTCAAAGAGGTTTCAGAAGGCGAACAAACGAGCAAGCCCATGGGCCATGGCCAATACCCAAGTGTAAAGAAAGGAGAAGAGAAGCCCAGTGCTTTGCTTATTTCGAGATTCCCAGATATATACACGCTCTGGTGGTGAAAAAAGGAAAGAGCCTGACTATAGGAGATGACTACTACCAGCATAAATTTCCCATTTCTGGAAGTGGAATAAAAATAAGGCTCCCCCCTCCCCCTCAACAGTACCCATATATTCTGGTCTTGTTTTGTTGAACTCCAACCATGTCGTACGCTGTGGAGCTCAAATAAAAAAACGCAGCTATGGAATGTACTATAGAAAGAAATAAGAGATCCCCATAGTAGTAGAAATGGTGCAGAAGAAGTACTGAGATTAATTTTAGTTATATTATTGTAGAGTGTCACAAATTTATTTTATACTATTGACAACTTGAACTGTCAAAATCTATGTAGTTAAAAACGTACTCTAGCGGATTTATTCTTTAATTATTTTTAAGTGAATTTTTTATGCTGGTTCAGAAACCTAAGAAAATCTTCGAAATTTAGTGTGGGACAGGACAGAAGAGTGGCATAGAGAAAAGCACCTTAAGCGCTTAATAAGGGAATATTACATATACATAAAAAGGATAAAAGAAGAGAAAAGTCAAGCATTCATGCGGGCTAATCTGTAGATTTAGGCGAGCTTTACACAATAATGTACAGAGCGAAATGACTGCCAGCAGGAAAAAACGAGATAAAATTTTTGTTATGTATACATGTGTATAAAAAAATCTGATTATATGTATATATACACATTCATCAAAAATAAAATAAAAAAAATGTAATATGTATATAAATAATCCTTAATATTTTTTTAAATTAACTTGTTATCTATATATATAAAAATGAATGTCTGTTGGTTCGTAATGCGACACTAAAACTCAAAAATTAGGCGGCCGACTTTCACAGAATGTGTATTTTGACAAAATCTGGGTAAGCCGCATGGAAAGAATGCGATTGGGTAGATGGAGCCCAAGAAAAATAGAAAAATGGGAATTGCAGAAGAAATGCATATTTGACAAAGAAGAAAAAAAGCAGCGTGCCTCGTACTTTCATGTAAGATGTAACCGATCAACCCCAAATTTTGCCGATATGTATAATTCGTGTGACTGCAACATGAAATCAAAATGGCGGCTCCAAGATGGCGGCCGTATTTCACGATTGTGTTTCCCGATCCCCACCATGAGTATCAAATGAAAAGGTATGATAAATAGAATAAAATTAGCTATGTGGCGTCCTTCCAAATTCAAAATGGCGGCAAATACAAAATGGCGGATTACCTTTTTCTTTAGAAGCCACTCGGTATCGGGTATCAAATCAAAGGGTATGATAAGTATAATACTATTAGCTGTGTAGCGTCATTCCAAATTCAAAATGTCAGATGGCAGATGTGCTACAGCCAATCCTGGGAAAAGCATGGAACACTTGTACCTTTCCGGAGGATTGGACGGAAGGTATCATAGTCAAAATACACAAAAAAGTGGGACGTAACAATATGTGACAATTGGAGCGGTATCTGTCTATTATCTACTGTGGGTAAAATCTTGTCCCACATTATATTATCAAGGATAAGAGAGGCAGTAGACCGAACGCTTAGAAGACAGCAGACTGGATTCAGAAAGGGCCGCTTATGTATAGACCATATTAACACCTTGAGAATCTTAGTGGATCAGTCTACTCAGTTACGATCCCCTGTGCCTTGTTTCGTAGACTATGAGAAAGCTTTCGATTCGGTGAGTTGGAGCTTTATATGGCAGGCACTATGGCAACGTGGACTGCCTGATAAAATAATAGAAATGATAAAAGCCCTATAACACAATTCCAAATGCTGAGTTCTCCATAATGGAAAATTATCCGATAGCTTTCAAGCGGCTTCAGGAGTACGACAACGTAGTACAAGGCAGTTCTTTTGGACGGTTGCGAAACATGTTAAGTCGCCCAATTCATTACAGGGCGCTTACAAGTTTTCATCAACAGATGCCAGCGTCGTATCCTAGAAATCAGTTGGCAAGAATTTCAACGAAGAACTATGGCGCCGTGCCGGCCAAGAAAGGATTGTCGACCAAATCAGGCGAAGGAAATGGAATTGAATTGGCCACCCTTTGTGATGCGAAAACAAGAATCTACCCAACAGGCCCTTGACTGGAATCCGCAAAGGTCCCGTCGAGTCGGAAGACCTAGAACAACGTGGAGGAGAACCCTATCAGCAGAGGCCACAATAACTGGAAGATCCTGGTCGGAGCTGAGAGCTGTCGCACAAAACAGAGTCCGCTGGAGGGCAACTTCGTTTCTGCCCTATGTCCCATGGTACGAGAATCCGCCTGCTAGTTCAGGAAGAAAATAAGAGCACATCGTGAATTTACTTTGATAGACAATTATAAAGCCTGTACTGCATTGAAAAACAGTGCAGTAGGTTGCAGTGGTTTATTAGATAGCTCGTGGTAAAGCATATTGAATAAGCAGTTTTTTAACATTAACTGTTCATATATAGTCTTTTGCCATTTTTTTGAAGTCCCTGCGACGTTTGTTGTAAAGACAGTCCTTATTTCTCACTAATTCTATCAATTTTTCGTCATCCATTATGACAACAATAGCAAGGATAACTTCATATGAAGGATTTTAGAAATTAGCATAAAGTGCGAAGCCGTTTTTTTTAGAAATTAGTCTAAGACAAAGCAGCGCAGTGCAGTGCAGTTAATGTAAGTTGCCACATTCTGTTACAAGAACACCTAAAATTCACAGCGCAGTGCTGCACTGCACTGATTTTCAATGTAGTTCAGGCTTAAGTAGAATACGTATGCGCCTTTTTACCATTACACAATTAGATAGAAATAATATCCCTTGTTTTTCCTTTATTTTTTGTTTATTTCAACTAATAATATAATAATAATAATTACCGTTTAAAATGATCTCGTATCCTGTCCTCACGTACAGTTTCGGGCAAATTTCCAACCCAAAGGTGTCGAGTCTCTCGTACCATTTTGCTTTGTGTTCTTCATGGAGACGATGATTCCGCAGGGCGTCCTCCCGGAATTTCTATATAATAAACGTTATTATATATATATGTTGGGAAAGTTGCAATTGTAGTTGTTTATATGCATATATATATGCGCGATTTTTTCTTTTATGGGGGCATGTATACAGAAATATATATATATGCGGTTGACTCAGTAGTATATAATAAAATTATATAGAAATTCCGTACCGGGGGAGAAGGAGTATAGCTGTAGTATTATTATTGTTGTTGTTTGAAGGTATTATTTTATCTATATATATTCTTTTTATCTTCTTCTTCTTTATTTTATATATAAATATACATAACGTAATCCTGTGATATTTTATTTCACTCTCTCTACACTATTTATTTTTTTTTATTTTATTTTTTTTTATAAATATTTTATTATTAATTTTTTTTTTCTTATTTATTATTATGCATGAAAATATCTTGTGTGTTGTGTTTAAATGGAGAGAGATGAAATAATATTTGTATATTTATGTATATTTTTATTATATTTCTATAGATAATTTTTAATCCACGTATCTATAAAACCATATAAACCATACATTAAAAACATTTTTTCTTTTATTTTTTTTTAAATACATATTCATATATAAAAAACAATGGTTGTGTGTGATTGTGTGCGTCTGGGGATTTTTTTTTTTCAAATAGTACACAACGAGTTTAAGTTTCAAAATTTTTGTATCACGAACGAACAAGTTTCAAGATATATCAAACACAAAAAAAAACAAAATATATAGAGAAGAAAAGAAAAGAAAGAAAATTACATTAAACGCGCACGATTTCTACCTTTCCGATGTGCTATAAAAAAAAATATATTTTGCATCTCTTTCCTGCTTAAGTAAGAAAAACATCAATCTTTCTTTCTTTCTCGCTCTTTCCTCCTCGAATTTATCTCAACTGACTGGAACGTATTTTTTTTATATACCATATACACGACGACCATTTCTCGCTTGGTATCTTGCTCCTCTCTTTCGCTCTTATGTGTTATATTTCATGGATCGGGGATTTTCAGTAGATGGACTTAATTATTATTTTCGAGTTTTTTCCCTTGTCATTATATACATTATATACTATATAATGCAGTATATATTTACTTCAAATCTCTACATAATGTTACATCTGTATAGGTAAGCACATAACCTTCTTTTATTTAAGCATGCGCGCGCACTCATGTTGCCTTATGAAAAAAAACGTATTTTCTTATTCGCAATTTGTTATTCAGCAATTTTGTGTCTGTGTGTGTTTATAATTTTAATACATACAATACGCACGTGAATGTTTTTCTTCAACTTCAGGATTTGTTTTTTTTTTCTTTATATACATACACAATTTATACACTATATACACAACCGATATATAATAACGTGTACATACTATAAGCATATACATAACACAATTTTATTATTATTAATAGTGAACGACCGAGAATATAAAACACACATTTCATATAGTATATGCACACAAAAACTCACACACTAATGCAATTATATATCTGTATATATTTATATATTTAACGAAACACCGTTTTCTGTTCGTTCATTTTAGTTTTTTTTTGTTCGTATTTTATATATGTTCACAGATTTTTCCTCATATAATAAACAGGGTGCACTGACTGTTACGACGCGGCATTTTGTATTACATTTTTTTTTCTTATTTCTTGAGTTTTTTTTATTATATTGTAAGAGTTCTCTTTCATGGATATAAATTTATGCGACAGAAACCCGGCGCGCGAACGATGTAGTAACGTTTTTTTGTTGTTGAGTGTTCCTTCTCTTCTTTCGTTTACGGTAGATATTTTTTTTTTGAGAAAGAGAGATAGAGATCTTAATAACCGGTTAAGAAAATAAGATTACCAACAGCACGAATAATAAAAAAAAGAAGAAAAAAAAAGAAATAATTATAACACAGTCAAAAAATCTATATTCATTAATATTTCTTTTCTGCTTAGGATTATGTATTTTATTTTGTTTTTCAGTTTTTGGTTTGTTCTTTTGCGTAAAATGAACTTTTCTTATTTCTTTTTAATCTATGAACGCGAGCACACTCTACCGGAAAGAAATATCGAATATCTAGTGTCTCTTTTTTTTATATATAATATAGTTCTTGTCCATAGAGGAAAAAAATTACCGAAAAAAAATATTATTTATATATTTAAAATAATAGTTTTTTCCCCCTATTATAAATAAAAAAAAAAGTATATTTGCACAGTTTCCATTATCATTTTACATTTGTGTGTGTATGCAGCGAAACACATACACCCCGAAAATCATTCCATACAAGTTCCATATCAAATTCTAGGGAGTATTCTCACACGCATACTCATAACCTCAGTAAGGCGGCCATCATTATTTTGCAGATATTTTATATTTTTTTTGTTCTTTCATATTTCCCATCTTTTTTCGTTCCCTGTAGAGAGTAGAAGAGAAGACTCCGCTTGCCGCGCGCGCGGACACTCTGCTGCTGCTGCTGTTTGCTGGTACGGGTGGTGCTGCTCTGCTGCATAAGCGCTGGGTTTATTTCGTTTAAATGTATTGTGACCAGGTTATATGGTTCTGTTTTAAAAGAAAAGCCAGTTTTTTTGTTGTTGTTGAAGGAGGTGGAAAAAGTCTAGGCGGTTTGGTGGTATTACGAATAAGGCAAAACCATGAAGAAAAAAAAAGATCCTCTATGGCATAGCTTTTACCTCGATTAACCTCAGCCTCGCCAGCATTTGCCTGAAAGAGACAGAAAAGCTTGGGAAAATGAGAGAATGCTAAACCGGAACGCATCGATTTTTTCCCCCAAAAAGCTTAACTTTATATGCATGTATGTGTGAACGAGTGATATACAGTTGACCTGAGCGATGCTTTTCGACAGCAAAAAAATTCCTCCTCAATTGATGATGGCGGACAATGTTTTTTCCTATTTCTCTAATTGTATTTGATGTGGCTGGATGGTTTCTAATGGTGGTACCCTTCTATATACATTTTCCTTCAGGCCATAGAGAAGAGGATTATTCTTCTTTTTCTCCGTCTTTCCAACTTCTTCTACATCATATATATAGTTTCTCTTCCCCACCACACATCACCAACAATTCAACGACACTACTCTTGACCAAAAAAAACACAAAGTCCACTCCACCTGCGAATGTGTGTGCATACTCTAGCTGTTGGTGTGCGAACGTGCTCTGTCGCTCTGTGCACAGCCGAGGTTTTTTTTTTCCTTGAAGGTGCCGTGGCAACACGCAATTCTTCTACTTTTTTGTTGTTGTTGTTTTTGTACTTCATATATCTCTATCCAAAACGATGAAAAAAAACCTACGCGCACTATTTTTATTATGAAAGTAGCAAAGGGAAACGAACACACAACGAAACAACGTAGCGCAAGTAGCACACACAGCTCAGGCAAAACGAATCTCAAAGTTTTTTCTTCTTCTTATATGTGGTGTTCTCTATTATAAGCTGCTGGGTCCGTCATTTTTTTGTTGTTTTTTTATTATATATCTGGTGTTGTATTATTTCTTCGCAACACTCGGGAATTATTTTTTTTTCGCGTAGCACATGAATATAAAAGTAAAGAAAAATTACAAAAAAAACGAAGAAGACGAAGCACACAAACCATACACAACCAAATATATATATTTAAAAAAACAACGTAGATATTTTCTTTTCTTTTATATTATATTACCTTTTTTTATTATTGGGACACTTATTATTATTATTATTGTGATTATTAATTTTCACACTGTTTCACTAATAATTTAAAGAAGAGGGATTTTTTTACTTAACAAAAAAAAATTATACATTTTTTCATCACTTTTTTTTTATATTATATTATTATATCGCAGTGGAAACAAAAATAACACAAAAAAATCAATCACATATATTCTCGCTTCCTTTTCTTTTATATCATTTTTTTTACTATTATTATTATTAAAAAAAAAATTTAATTTAATAAAAACGGAATAATAAACGAATTTATTAAAAAAAAGAAATAATATAAATTTACCACTTTTATATTTTTCTTCTTTTCTTCTTCTTCTTCACTAAAATTTGCTTATATATTCTTTCACACTACCGCGCGACCGCGACAAAAAAATAAACAAAAAACACGCACTTTTATTTCTTTTCTCTCTTGCCCTGCACTATTTCTTTTTTTTTCTTTTCTTTTAATATAAATTTCGTGGGAGGAGAAAATTTTTGTAGCGATCACATTTTATTTTTTTACTATTTATTTATTTCTCATCTCAAATTTTATTAATATTATTATATTTCATCAGAACATACTTTACTTTTTTTTTTATAATTTATTTATATTTTTATAATAAATAATTATATATTTGTGATAAAACGCGCGTTACTTTTTCGCGAATAACCGAATTTTAAAACCCGTTACTTTTTTATTTTTTAACCGAGATACGACGAGCCTTTTTTTAGATATTGCAACAGATATAATTAATATATTTATATTTTTGTCGTTATTTTTTATATAATTATATCATTTTTAATCCACACATTTTAATCCATTTTTAAAGGTCAGTCTATATATTCCTAACCGAAGTCTGGTAGACGTGTTTTTATTGTTGATGGTGGTCCTTGTTGATGTTGACAGAATATCGATAACTGTAGGTGCATTTTTAGCTGGAATAGAAAAAAGAAGAAGATTATATATAAGTAGAAAATTAGATTTTGTTTCATGTGTAAGAAGTGTTTTTAATAGCCTAATTATAATAAATCGAAATGTAGAAACAAATGACTGGAGAAGCGAATGAAAACAAAAAATAGACAAGTTTTCAGTTAAGTAAAGGGAAAATAGAAAAAATTAACAACAAACTTGTGACAGTAATATAAAATAACCGGACATTTTGTTTGAGGTTTAGTATATTTGCTATTTACACCTGGGCTCAGGGATCAAGACCGATTTTGAGCTATGGCTGTCCAGTATGGTTCAACATAACCCCTTCATATATATGGGAAAGCTTCGGGTCCTTGAAAGACAATGCCTAACGTGCTTAAGCCTGTGCCTGTATCGAAAGCCCGAATCTGGCTTCACTAAGTTCCACGACAACAATGTTCTATATGACAAAGCATTTGCTAATAGGATCGACAACTTCATAATCAATTTGATTCGAAACCACGTTGCTAGAACGATGGAGAGCGTGAATCCTCTTATTCGGGAAGCGTTCTACCCGAACGCTCTCTATCACAGAGCAGTTTGTAAACGCAGCTATATTCCCCCAGAGACATTTGTAAACCTGGATACCAAAAAGTTGGTACAGGATAGAACGGGGGTCCAGCCGAATCAGCACTGCTTCAGCTAGCCCCTGCCCAAAACCTTACCATCTTGCCAAAAAAAATCTCCTGGATCAATTCTTAGCCGATTTATGGGAGAGCTTCAGGATACTATGTTCAATGTTTTTCCATTTGTAGCTAGGAGGTAAAGATTTTCCAACTCTTGAACAACGTGCATACACCTAACCGGGAAATGACACTTATTTAGCAAAATTCTTCTGCCATATTGACCCCGCAATTTTGAACTTATAAATTTCGATCATAAATTCGCTATTTGCTACCTTAAAAACTCCCATATACCGATTTTCATTGGAATTGGACTACAATTGGTGCGCCGTTTTGGTCATAAAATCGTTGCTACCTTGGAAAACCCCAGATATCCACTTTCATTGGAATCGGAACAAAATTGGAAAAATTCAACCATATTTCCGCGGCCATTTTAAATTTCGGTTGTATTTCGGAGGCCATTTTGAATTTTTCAAAACCAGGCTTCGAGGTGTATCATGGCTGAACAAGCCCCCACCGACCTTAATGCAAACTTTCGAAGCTATGCGATGATTCTCAATGAAGCTCTTCATGACAGCGCCATTTAGAAGTGGGAAAACGATGAAACGAGGCAAGAAACCGCATAATTTAAGGTGGCACCGACAGCAGCATATTCGTTGAGGGGACATCCCGCTCGGACAGCAAGCTAATGGATCAAAGAAGAAGACGAAGCAGTATGCCAATATTGCGCCCCATCAGCTGATTACGTAAATGCTCCGATGAAACTATATTAAATTTGGACAATCTCTCTCTTTGTTGCACACCTGATGAGCAAGTACAGGGTTAGAAATTGAGTAAATTTCTGTAACTTCCAGATAAGTGAGACGGGGGACAAACGCCCAGATATTTTATCGGGAAAATAAGCTGGAAAAATAAATCGTTACAATAAAAATGAATTCTTTTAATAGATGAAAACAAAGTCATGCTTTTTCAATTTTTGTTTCATGGAATATTCAATTTTTTTAATTACTTAAATTTTGAAATGGCGCCCTGCCCAATTGCACCCGGGGCAAGTGCACCATTTGCACCTATGAAAGCACCGCCTGTGTATCCAGATACCGAAATTCTGTATATTAAAATCGATTAAAAAGGCGTAGTCCTCATTTTACTGTGAGTTAAATCGAGTCGAGTTCTGAATCTTATCCAAAAACTTAAAACAAAATTCTATTAATTATTTTTAATAAATTTCGCTCTTTTGAGAACAGTTTTAAAACTTGAGAGAGAGAAAAAATGTTTCAGAATAAATTCTTGATTATTAATGCTGTTTTTAATTGTTAGTGGGCCTTCTCTAGATGGTGGATAAATTATAATGAAAACGAAAAATTAGACAGAGAAAATAAAAATCGATTCCTAGAAAACCTTTGCTCTAACTGAATCAAATTTATATGTTAGTTTATTTATTTAAAACTTGCACTATTTTGTTCGTACTTGATCTAAAAAAAGACAAATTTTAAAATACCTATGAAATACATTAATTTCATAGGAAATGAAGCAAAAAACATTCTTTTAAAATTATTAATAATAATAATAAAAGGGTGTCCTTCAACTCTCACGAAAATTCTTCAAGTACCACACTCCCACCTTCCTACTCCATTGCGAAAAACAAAAGATTTGTTTGATAACAGAAATTTCATAAAGCGTAACTCGCGAGCATTTAAAAAACGTTTTTTTTAATTTTCGTGTTTTTGATTGAAAGAAAAATAAATTGCTTAAAATTTTTCGTTTGCCAACAAAGCTTCAAGTTTTATTAAACAAAATGTTTTTAGGCAATTGTAAAATCGAAAATACAAAAACAAAAATCTTTTTTTTTATATTTCAAAGGAAGTCAATGTTATTTCTTGATCCGCCCCCGCTTTTGGTTCCTATATCGGCGCCCATGACGTTTTTTGACGTTTCTATTTTGTTACAACCAGGTGAATGGGAGTTTTTTCTTTTTATCATTTAAGGCCATAAAAATATATTTTTACTAAAGATCAAGGATAAAATTAATTACGCTTTTCATAATTATTGTTTAAAATCTATTGAAAAAATGATTTGGTTAAAAATTTTGGTGGGGGAAAATGAGTTATATTCTTTTGTTTGTAAATATATTTTAACCTCTAGCAAAGCGAGAATGTCGCTAGTAACGATTGATAAAAAAAATAAATAAACATGTGCATGATGATTGTTATTTAGATAAAAAAAAACGGAATTTCACCGGCTATCATCAAGCATTGAGTCATGCGCGATTATATTATTTAATATAATTATTATACTGTGAGAACACGTACATATTCGATAACAGCAATACTTTTGATTTTTTCGTCTAATTTTGGAACAGGTGAGTAGTTTTTAGAACATGCTTGGCTTGCTTGCTTTAGAGTATGTGTATTGTGTCGGCAATATGTTGTATTCGAGAAAAACGGATTCAAAGAATCGAACTTTGATTACTACTTTCTAGGAAAACGAACTAGAATTCTGAAAAAAATAAGAGCAGTAGCTCTTATCCGTCTTTATTAGATTGACATTAGATTGGCTGTCACGCGAAGTGAGAGAAAGTGTGGCGATAGTGAATTTGTATTACAGTTAGCGAAAAATGGCGAATGACAAAATAAGTGACACAAGGCTAATTATGGTTGTCACT
The DNA here is from genome assembly GCA_949987705.1 of Thereva unica. Lineage (NCBI taxonomy): Eukaryota > Metazoa > Arthropoda > Insecta > Diptera > Therevidae > Thereva > Thereva unica. The sequence continues at coordinate 77,447,337 of OX465285.1, forward strand.
TAAGTAGACATTACGCGAAAGTGACAGCAAATACATGCAGGCACTGGTCACTTAGCATTTGTGCGTAAAGCTACGTGTGGGCAAATTTATAAGTATAAACACCAAAGTATAGATTTACATTTAATGGAACCGTGCATTTTTATATTACACTTCCACTCAAAAGTGTATATACATATGTAAACAAATCATCCCACTTAATGGAAGCGAGTGTATTCTCCACTTAAAAGTTTACAAACGTATTTTGATAATTTCTGAGTGGAGCTGTCTAGAGCTGCTGTTCGACATTGCACGCTATACGAAAAAATAGATTGTCGAACAGTACAAAGCCTCTAGTCTATCACATAAAAAAAATTGAAGTAATAATAGATTATATGGCGAAGCATTCTTTTTTAGCAAAAGGAATGAATAAGGCGAATTGCATCAGCTTAAAAGAAAACTATAATGGTGTATGGGCGGAAATAACATAGGGCCTCGTGTAAAAACTCCAATGCTTGGCAAAAGGAGATGAAAAATATTTAATCAAAGAACCAAGAAAACTCTTTCAATAACAATAACAAAATATATCCTGAAAATTAAATGCCACTTTATTTGCCGACAATCATAATACCTTTCTGTAATGTCACCTGCCACATCGAAGTAAAGATGTCACTTTACCAAAGTCGACAACCACAACACGAATGGCGTGCAGTAGGAACCACGGCCAAACATAATAAGGTTGATTTTTTTTATTAGAAGGACTAAGGAGGAAGGGACAAAGTACTTTCTCGACCGTTCTATCATAGAGTTCAATATCGAACAAGCTCTAGTCGGAAAGATAATAGAGAAAGAAAAGTGAAACAACTTTATTCCAGCCACTCACGTTTAACACCTCCGCGACATAACGTTGACTTCGGTAATCAAACAGTTCGTGAGGCACATGCGTTGGAGTGCACCGTCTAAACCGGTTCATGGACGCCATCGAGGAAATGAGGCAGAAAGAGGGATTTAACAAGCTTGAGCCTCATAGGTGATGATAAGAAACTAGAATAGAGCCAAAGTTTGCGTAATGTATCCATAATATCTTGGAGAGCATACATGAAGGGACAAAGAGTGACGACTAAGGAGTCGCATTTTGAGTTGTGACCTGACTATTTGCTTTGAAATGGTTGAACGTGTACTATCGTTTGTGGGCACGAAAGCTTAAGAGTGAAGTATCCCAGCCGTGTGCGACTGTAAGGCTACAGCGAAAAAGAGATTGAGCCTCCTCCATTACGACTTCCCCACTCACAGGGAGATCTGGGATATGAACCCTCAGTTTTAGGTTGGCACAATAGACCAAATAATAGGTCGCAGTGCACACCAAGCCGCCCCATAACAATAGAGTAAAAATGCTAATACAACCAAGAGTAATGAACTTTTACTTAAAATCCTACTTCTTATCAAGGACAGATTTTAAAGGATTTTATCCCTGTTTCTTCTTTAACAGGTTAGGTTAGACATTCCTGAGCTGTTGGTTTGAGCTCATACACTTAGCCCAAAAGGATAGGCCCATTGTGATGCCATAGTGATCCCACTTTAAACCTGATGTTCAAGTGTCGTTTCTTCGCTTCTGGATTCGTACAGCTTCTGCAAAAAACGTAGGTCTCAAGACCTAAGCGGGTCGCATGCTTCCCCATCAGACAGTGTCCGGTCAGCACTCCCACTATAGCTGAGAGGTCTTGTCTCCAGAGGCTCAGTAGTGAGGGGGTCCGCCTGAGATCATAAGTCATGTTAACTTGGCCACGGTGCTTTTATTAAGATCCCTCCAATGCTTCTTCGCTTGTTGCATTGTATTCTGTTTGCATCGGAGTTTGAAACTGACCTAAGGCATACCAACCCTTTCATTTCCTGGAAGGAGAGCGGCGATCGTACTTCTCCTAGTCAGTTCGTCAGCTATACAATTCCCATTTGACTTTCAGAGATAATTTTAGAGCTATTTGTACAAGAGTGCAGGGCTTTCAGAGCTGCTTGGCTATCTGAGAAGATGTAGATAGTCCGATTCCTGTCGCCTTGCCGGTTTATTCGTAGAACAGCTTCATGTATGGCTAGAACCTCCGCTTGGTATACACTACAGTGATCGGGTAGTCGGAAGGAGACTTCAAGCACAAGCTCTGGGGAAAAGACTCCCCCTCCTACTCCACCTACGAGTTTAGAGCACTTAGTAAAAAAGTTTGTGGCACCTTGAAAATTGTGTGATCCGTTTCTACATTCACAACGTGAAGGGATGTGAACTCCGGAGCTCCTCGTGAAGTTAATCTTGGGTTTGCAGAAGTCCGTTTTTGTGGGGATGGTGACAAAGTTCAGCACATTTGTGTGCCCTCCCTTGATTCTGGCTCAAAAACCAGATTCTTTTATTTCAAGGGCTGCGACGGTTGCGCTTTACCTAGCCACAAGATTCAAAGAAGGGAGAAATAACATTTAGGGTGTCTGTAGGCGTGGAGCGAAGTGCCCTTATTATGCATAACTAAGCACATTTTTGTACTTGCTGTATTTTGTTTAGCACGGTGAATGTACTCAGGGTTGGTCACCATACTAAGACCCCGTAAAAGAGAATTGGACGGACGATCGCTGTGTAGATCCATCGTACTATGTTAGGTTCTTTAATAGGAGTATCAGAAAAATTAAAAAAGAAGAGGGTTTTGGTCTGTTTTATAAAATTTAGCCGCATTCTTCTTCTACGATGGCATCCTAAATCGAGCCTACTACTCTTTCTTCGTCCACATTTATCCGCCAGTTTCAGGTGCTTGAATAGTTCTGCTGCATTGGCCTTAACATTGCCTTCGCACCTTGGCCTAGGTTTAAACTGTCTTCTTCAGTCTGGAGGTACATTAAGAGCTTTTTTCAGGGTCGTTGAATTTATCACCCTCTGGACATGACCAAAATTTGGAATCTCATTGACTGGGTTGTATATTTTTCCAAGAATATCTTCTCAGATGTGTCCAGCTGATCTGGAGATCTTTTGGAGATCCTCCATGTTTCAAAATCGTAAGTATGATCGTTTTGTAGATTCTTAATTTGTTTTTTGTGTGAATATCTCGGGATATCATTCCTGATAATGTAGGAAACTTACTTACAGCGTTTTCTTTGCTTTTCTCTTATGCAATCGCCTACTGTAGGGCGAGGATAAGGATGACTATGTGCACCATTTTTTAACACCTAACGCTTCATTCGTTGGCAGAATAGCTTAGGCGACTTCAAAATTTAGAAAAAAAAAAGTTTCTGGTCTAGCTAAATATCAGTATTCTTTTAAGCTATAGTCATTGAAAAATGAAATACTAGGACAACAATATACCGAAAATCTAAGGAAAAAAAAGATATTCTATTAGAAAATTCGTTCCAGACGAAAAGAAATACTCCAGACCTCATTTAATTTCAGACTCTAATTGGTCCAGGCATTTCCTCCTCCTCCGCCGCCTCAATAGCCGTTCCACTTCACACAAAGCTCAGTAAAGTAATAACGATAGGGTCAGTGAACAAAAAACCCTTTTATTTCGTCGAGGAAAAAATTGACAAAACCAAATTTTTCAGCGCAAAAACGTAGAACGAACCGAAAAACAAAAAAAATTGGAAAAAAAAGAAAAACTAAAATAAATAAAACAGTGGACAGCGGTCCCGCCTCGAATGCGCCCCCTAAAGCCACCCGCAAGGGTTCCCTACATTATTATTTCACCGTCTCCCTGTGTGTAGCTGTTCAAGCCCTGGCTCTAGCACAGAATGTGCCTGTATGTAGTGTACCCAGTCAAGCATTGATTGGCCTGAAAACGTCTGTGCTGAAACCCGAAACTGTGAAACGAACTGAACTGAGCTGGAGGAGCCCCAGAGCTCGAATCAGGCAAGTATTCTTTTTTTTTGGTTCATTCCTCGCAACTCCCTTGGGTGAGCGATTGTTGCAGTGGGGGACCGGTGCCTTTTGTTGATAATAAATTTATTGTCAAGAAATGGCCATAAAAATATTTTTTTTTATCTCGAGCACTTTTTTTGTTCATTTACTGCGTGTTTGTGATATTTTTCACGATAACACTACACATGTGCCGCCACTGCTCTGTAATATAAGTGAGCTCGGCTTGAACAAATCCCAGACTTCAGCGGAGCTCGAGCAGACAAAACGAGAACTGTTTTTTTCTGCTCTTTTTCGAGTGTGTTCCTCCACCTCCTCGGTTCTGCTAATGCTTGGCTCTGGTATCTTGTTTTCGAGCCTCCTATGTACAATCGCCGTAAGAAAAGAAAGTCAACATGGCAAGTGGCGCTAAAAACGCCCCAAACAAAGCGCAAAATTGAACAGAAAAATTCATCCCTAAAACTGAATTTTATTTTTTTTATAGAATCCACTTACATCGTACAGAATTCTAACGCAAGAGACGATTTTCCTTTGGGTTTCATTACTTTAAATTCCATTTAAACACGCACGGATTTTGTTGCTGCTGTAAAGCCACACGGCGGTAAACGCTCGGCAATTGAACTTCTCGAGAAATTTTTTTTATTAATAATTTTAAGAAGTGAACCAAAAAAAACCAAAATAAAGAAAAACACCTTTTTTCATTGATTTTTCTTCCACTTTACACTTGCATTTCTCACACGTGTGCTCTTTTTCAAAAAAAGTTTTGTAACACTTTGATTTATTTTGCAAACGCGTTTTTCAGAATACTTTTTTTTTTTATTTTGTAAATGTTTATGTAAAAAGGAATAATTTTTATTTATGTACCACGGTTACCGTAACAACGTGTGACACTATCGATGCTCACTCATCGCGTTTCACTCTGTGACTGGGAAACGGTTTCAGACGAAGAAGTGCCGAGAGTCCCAAACTTGAACCGATTGCTATAGGGTGACTATGGTACTTTGAGTTTCGGTACCAATCTTTCTCATTATTTATTTTCTTACAAAACAGCGAAAACACTTATTTTATGATGCCAAACTAAAGCAATATTAAATATTAAATCAAATAAAATTCCATCTTAAAAGCCTACCAACAATTTCATAGTAAAACACCGAATAAACAAAACACTAAAATCGAAACATTTCTTCATCTAATCACCATGTAACGAAAAAAGAAGAAAAAGACACAACAATTGAGTTCACTCAGCAAACTCAATTCAAACAAAACATGTCAGCGCTTCAGCGGATAGCAAAGTAAATACAGTCTCAAATATCAACAAAACACATCTGCAAACCGTTATTCTTTTCATCTCTTTTCACCTTATACCCAAAAATGAAACATAAAATGCTGAGGTTTTTTCATTTCGAAGGAATCTCCTCATATTTTTCTAGATAACGTGTCATTCTGTGCTTGAATCTAATAAAATGGTGTTGTAGCTCCGAAATTCTGCGTTCACTTTGGTGATATTTAATAAAATTTTGTTTAATTAAAACGAAAATTTATAAAAGATTTTTAGGCATTAAAAACGACCTCGCAACTTATGTATATGCAATAGAAATGATATATATGTGTAGCTTGGTAGTGTGAGTGCATGGATGAATTTGAAGGGCTTCCTTGGTTCATCCATTTGTGTTTTTTCTCATGGCAGCCGCGGTGAGAGTTTTATAAATGAGAAATTTCGTGTAATTCGTTTTTCGACATGGTCGGGATCGGTTTGGTGGGGAGATTCACAATAGCATGTTATAGATTATGTTGAAAAGAATTAAATTAATCAACTTGCGGTGCTCTAATATTTTTTTTGTGGAAGAGTGGAGATCAGAGGTGATGCCATTTTGTACTGACAGTAGTTCTAAAATTGAAGAGGTTGAACCCTGATATCAAACCTCAGGATCGCAGAGCAGACTGCATGGGCCCCAAGCTAACAACCTAATCCTGGAAAAAATCCACTGTTTCGAATCCTCTAAGAAGGCCTCGGACCGGATTGATTACCCGGTTAAGACTAACGACGGAATATGGACTTTGATTTGGCTACATGGAACCTGAGACCAATGAGCAGAGCAGGAGCTCTAAGATCACTGTTCTTGGAATTAGAAAGCTAGGAGGTAAAAATCGCAGCATTCCTGGGTGAGAATGGAAGTTATAGGGTATACCTTCAGCACTTCAGGTTGGATGATAAAGATTGGCCCTTAGCATACTCATCCCATCTCTTCTGCAATGTTGTGATGGCTGTCGCCGTGCCAGAATCCGCCACACTTCCTTAAGCTCCAAATGGCCATTGAACGTCCGGGTTGCTTGAGTAGATGTCGACGAACCTTACGTTTCTTCTTTAATCGGTTATCCGGCGGTCCGAGCGGGACCTCTCCGCCGACTGCTGTCGGTGTCACTACCTCTTGAACTCTATTCACGTTTCGTTTCCATTCTTGACGATTTTTGGTGACGTCTCGAGCCTCGATAACTGTTCATTCTGTCGCCCTATATATCGTTTAGCCAGGTTTTCTTAAGTATCGATCGCTGAATTCTTCAGTCTACCGAGCGGTTTCGCCAGAGTTTACATGGCAAGCGGTTATCATCAATTCGGCAAACATGTCCAAACCCCGGAGTCGAGGTTTTTGTATTTCATCGATCGATGTCTGTTGATCGCATCTTTGTCTAACTAGCTCGTTTCGAAAGAGAACCGGAAGGATGAACTTGCAATAAAGGCGTATTTTCGTTTTGATGGTAATATTTTTTCGTTTCCATATGCACCACTTGAGCGAGGCGGTTGTTGCTGTTGACTTGCCGATGCGGCTGTGAACGTCAGCCATTGATGCCACTTTCTTTGCCTCAAACATGATCCCAAATATTTGAGCATTGGAACCTGTTAGATTTGGGGTCCATCGAGGTAAATAATGGGTTTCGATGCGCCGGTTGTGAGCACTCGGCGGCGAACTTCGTAACCGAGTTGTTAGCGTATCAAACTCCTCGTCGTCCATCGAATGCTTTACATAATCGCGTCGATCTTCTTCTTCTTCTTTGATCCGTCAGCTGGCGGTCCGAGCGGGACGTCCCCGCAACGGATACGCTGCTGTCGGTGCCGCTGGGTCCCGAACTCTATTCACGATTCGCTTCCATTCTTCTCGGTTTTTGGCGGTGTCTCGAGCCTCGGTAACTGATAATCGTTGATTCTTTAAGTCACCCTCGATATTCTTCAACCAGGTTTTCTTCGGTGCCGATCGCTGTATTCTCCAGTCTGCAGGACGGTCTCGCCAGAGAAGTTTACGTGGCAAGCGGTTATCATCCATTCGGCAAACATGTCCAAACCACCGTAGTCGACGTTTTTGCATTTCTTCTTCGATCAGTGTTTGCTGATCGCATCTTTGTCTGACAACCTCGTTTCGAAGGCGATCACGGAGTGAGACACGGAGGATCTGCCTCAAACATCGCATTTGGAAGACCTCGAGCTTCTTAACGTCCGGTTTGAGCAGTGTCCACGTTTCAGATCCATAAAGAAGAATCGGAAGAATCAACGTTCGGTAAAGACGTCGATCACAACGTTGAAGAGAAGTAGCGAAGCAACGTCACCTTGTCGGACACCCGTTAGAATCGGGAATTCCTCGGATAAGTCGCTTTGAATTCGAACGCTGCTGGTTGAGCTATTCGTAGGATGCTTGGAGAAGTTAGATGATTTTCAATTGCACGTGTTCGGTTTCTACAAGCTGTTCCAATGTATGCCATTGAAAGCGGATTTGAAATCGATGAAAACGACGACAGCATGCCGAAACAAATTCTTTCTATCATTAGCTGACGGAGAGCTAATATTTCATTAACGTATCCTCGATGTGGTCTTAATCTATCCCGCTTGTTCTTTCCGGCTCGTTTGCTCTCGATGTTTCCGTAGGCCTGACTGAATGATTTTCGTAAATACTTTGCCAAACGATCGAAAGGAGGTTAATACCGCGATAGTTCTTACATTCCCCGACTGTCACCTTTTTTCAAAATTGGGACAATGTTCGCTTTCTTCCACGCTGATGCAACACGATACGAATACCATATGTGTGTTATGAGGACGGGGAGTTGTTGTGATAAGACATAACCTCCGACTTTGATCATCTCGGCGGTTAGCTCATCTTTTCTCGTCACATTTCCATTTGCAGCGATTTTATTGCCGTCTTCACCTCGATTCATCGGCTGTTCGATAATCGGCGGTTCAGGTCCAGGTGCCCATGAGGGGAGGGGAGGTCACGAAAGTTCCATCAGATTTTTTGATGCTGTTTTGCCGCTTAACCTTACATTTAAACTCAAGAATGTTGTATGAGTTTGGAAATACTGACTGCGGAATTACCACCGACTTATTCTATTTATAAACGAAAATCTAGGCTCGTCTCGTAGTGTAATGACAAATCACCGTTAATCAAATTTTGAAATTAATCTCAAGAAATTATTTTGCCCTGCCATCTGTATGTTAGGCTAAGTACTTTTCACTGTGGATAAATACTAATAATCTAATAAGAAAATAATAATTCAATAAATGGTTGGATTTCTTACTATAGAATTTTTTATTTTATCGTTTTTATTGCATTTGCAATTATTCATAAATTTTTATCAAAGTTCTCCTGGGGTTTTTCTTTATTTTTAATTTCATTAAAATCGCTTTTAGACTTTATATAAGAACATAAATGTTTTGGTTCGTGTTTGTTTTTTGGATCTCTTTTAGATAATTTGGTAAATGTTGAATATAAGGGTACCCACCTCCGATTTTGATGAAATTTTTACACAAAGTACAGTTATTTATGTACATTCCAACGGTACAAAAAAAAAATGTCGCTCAAGTCCCGTTATCCTGCAATTCCACTTTAAAGTACCGTTTTTTCAATAATTGAACAGGTGATAACTCCTGTATTATTTCACCAATTTCAATGAAATTTGCACACGATGTATATTTTAATGCGGACAATTTTTTGGTAAAAAAAAAATTGGGGCTCGTGTACCGTTACCTTTTTATTTAACTTAAAAGTACTAAGTACTTTAGAATAAAAAAAGGTACATCAAAAAATCATTTTTTCCTACTTACAGACATTGCAGTGCTTTAAAAAAAATATTTAAAAGTATTTTTTTAAGGAGGTGACTATTTAGACCGTGAGGCAGGCAGGCAGGCAGGCAGGCAGGCAGGCAGGCCTGCCTGCCTGCCTGCCTGCCTGCCTGCCTGCCTGCCTCACGGTCTAAATAGTCACCTCCTTAAAAAAATACTTTTAAATATTTTTTTTAAAGCACTGCAATGTCTGTAAGTAGGAAAAAATGATTTTTTGATGTACCTTTTTTTATTCTAAAGTACTTAGTACTTTTAAGTTAAATAAAAAGGTAACGGTACACGAGCCCCAATTTTTTTTTTACCAAAAAATTGTCCGCATTAAAATATACATCGTGTGCAAATTTCATTGAAATTGGTGAAATAATACAGGAGTTATCACCTGTTCAATTATTGAAAAAACGGTACTTTAAAGTGGAATTGCAGGATAACGGGACTTGAGCGACATTTTTTTTTTGTACCGTTGGAATGTACATAAATAACTGTACTTTGTGTAAAAATTTCATCAAAATCGGAGGTGGGTACCCTTATATTCAACATTTACCGATAATTTTGGAAATAGTTTTTAAAATTGTATTTTTCATTTATAAATAAAAATTAATTGTATGAAAAAAAATATTCTGGAAAAAGTGACATCTGTGATTTGGACTATAGCTCAATTATGATAAATACATTTTGAACGCACCCACGTCTGTCAAATCACACACCTCCTCGTAGAGGTGGGCAAAATACCCGGCGACCATGTAACATCGCGTCAGCTGTAAAAGCTTTTTTTTGTGTTAAAACCCCAAAATTTTGAGTAAAAATGTAAATTTTAGTTTTATGTTTAACTAAGTTTAAAAAAAAAACACTAAATTGCAACGCGACACCTTAATTTTTGATTCGAAGGATTTATCGACGACTTTTTTATTCAGAAATTAAGGAAAATTAGGAAATTTGAAAGAGCTCCCGAAAAAATCGCGAAAAATTGGACAAAAATAATGAAAAACAAAAATGAATTTAAAAGCCGAAAACTAAATTAAAAATTAATAGTTGATATAAATTAATGCTACTTTTATTCATAAATTAGGGGGAATTTGAAAATTGGAGGAAAGAGAAAATTTTTCAAGAAAATTTTCAAAAACGCATGTTTTATTTTTGATATACCGACATACCGACGCCATGGATGCACCCCAGAAAGGATTGGAAGGGGCCCACAATAGGAATGGGAAAAAGTCATTTTTGACTTTTGGAAAACCGCGAACCCGGGGTTTGGGAGCTTTATAATTTTAGTGTTGCCGAGGGGGCGCTTGGTGGAGTGTGTTGAATGAAGCGAACGCAACGACTTGATTGAATTGTGTGACTTGATTGAAAGTGTCCGGTGCTTTTATTTTCATAAATTATGGTAATTTGTCGATATTTTCAAAGTGGGAATTGTCGCTTTGGTTCGAAATGTGCCAATGAACATTTTGATATAAAGTACGTTATTCTATTACTAAAACAAAATCATTTTCATTCAATAAAAACTCTAATTTCCGCAGACAAATTCTGAAGACTGATGTCGAAGCGGCTATAAAAGGAAATCAGTGGCCGCTTTCCTGCTTTGGGCCTTTTAAAGAAAAGCCATGCCTGCCGAATTTCATAGAGGATCAATGCTACGAGGAAATTCGCTTCCTTTGCTACGAAGCCAGGAAGCAAAATGCTTTTCCGGCGTTTCAGCAGCAATTTACGCAGCAAGTTATGGAGGCTCAAAACAAGATGAAGTCGCTTTTAACATTAAGCCGAGAAGTTATAGACCTTGTGGCAAATTTATACGATGGCGCGGCGCCGGGTCAGAAGCCTGCGGCACCTTCGAATCCTTTCTCAATCGGATCTGGTCAGCCAGCATCGACGAGCCTCTTTGGTAATACTTCAAATCAGGCGAATCCATTTGCCAGCTCCGTCCTTGGAGGTGGCGCCAGTAATACGGGAAATATATTTACCAACAAACCCGCAAGTTCAGGGGGTAGCATCCTGGGACAAAGTGCATTCGGTAATACCTTTAGTGGAGGCGCCGCACAGCATTCTATTTTTGGCAGTACTAATCAGCAGAGTACTGCAGGAAGCTTCAGTTTTGCTCAGCAGCAGCCCCAACAGCCTCAAATGGCAGGTGCCACATCGGGAGGAAATATATTTTCTTTAAATCAACAACAGCAACCTGCAACAAACTCGATTTTCGGTGTGGCCCCACAGCAGCAGCAGCAACCACAGCAAGCAACAGTGTCGCCGTTTGGAGCTACAAATACTTTTGGGGCTTCTGCAGTGCAGACGAATGTCTTTGGCCAGGCAGCTCCACAGCCGCAACAACAGCAAATGTCTGGCGGAAATATATTTACTCAACCTGGCTTCGGGCAAGTGCAACCCCAACAGCAGCAGCAGGCTCCTCCACCATTTGGAGCCACTCAGACCCAATCCTTGTTTGGACAACAGCCTCAACAACAGCAAGCGCAGCAGCCCGGTCAAGGATTATTTGGGCAGCAGCCGCAGCAGCAAAATATTTTTGCTCAACAAGCTCAGGCTCAGCAGCAGATGGGCCAGCTTCAGCAGCAGCACCAGCAGCCTCCGCCAAACGCGAACGTTTTTGGTGTACCTCAGGGGAATATTTTTGCCACGCAACAAACACAGAATGCTGGAGGCTCGTTCTTCGGGAACGCAGTCCAGCCACAGCAGGGGAATGTCTTTGGGCAGCAGCCGAATGTTTTTCAGTCCGCGCCAGCGCATGCGGTCAGAGAGGAGGCTTATAGTAAGATGGAGGACTTAACTCCGGAAGAAATTGAAGCGTTTAAGGCTGACCACTTTGTAATTGGGAGGATTCCGACTAAACCACCGCCACGGGAGCTCATTAAGTAGACTTAAGTTCGTTTATTTCGTTTTAATTTTAGAGTATTTTCTGTTGAGTTTTTTTGTAAGTAAATTATGACAATTTTTTTTGTTTTGCACCAATTTTATCTTCTGTTATTTTGAATACCATTGAAGATTGAATAAATTAGAATGGTACAAAACTAAACCGTTTTTAGTGATCGGGGTTATATTGAACCATTCCTCAGAGTTATTCTAGGGTGTAATTACTGTCACCTACCCATTTACTCGGCAATAATTGATTCCACGCGCAAAACATGTCAATTTTACAATGCACGCTCAGTGCTTTAAACCATTGGCATTACAATTAGAGGTAGAGGCCATTCTTAACATTGTTGTATTTTAAGATTTCTGGCAGGACTACCTATTCACGCTACATGTTGTTATCGTCACATTCTATATCCTTCTTCCTGCACTCCTTGGTTTCTATTCATCCTATATTAGACGGCATTAAAAGGAATGACAAGCGTGCTCGGGCTGAGATTGAATCGCTGTCATAAGCAATGGTACGACATCACAATGCTCTGAGCTCTCTGACCTTAAGATAGAAGAACGTCTTCGATACGAAAAACACCTTTTCAGCGGCGGCAGCTTCTGAAGGCGCCCTGCAGGTTGGGAAGCAGCTCCGTCTTGACCCAGCTCCATGGCTTGTCTTATGGAGAATGTTTTCTTGTGGCCGACAATCCAATCGTACCTAGTAGAAATCTATAGACCCTGTTTTTGCAGAAAAGTCAGCAAGGTCTTCAAGCCTGTTGCTTCTTTTGTTTTGTCTGCACAGCCTGTTATTGCCGAGAACCTCTTAGGTCCTGGTTTCTGGCCTGCTGGTGCCCTTACCAAGCTTTTTTCCGCGCACTCTTACTCCAGCCAATCATGCAAACGCGAGCTCCACAGGTGTGAATAACTCAAGACCCTTTCCCTCTACTACCAGAACGTAAGGGGGATCAGCTCAAAAACTAACAGCACCCTTCAGGCATGGAGGACTAGCGGCTTCGATGCAATAGCATTCACTGAAACCTGATTCCATGAAGGCATTCTTTATGCTGAACTCTTTGATTCCTCCAATCAAGTCTTTCGGAGAGATCATTACACTGACTCGGGAGCTCGTGAGGGTGGCGTACTTCTTTCTTGCAGCAGTCATTTAATTTCCACTTTGACATTGAGCTACTCGCTCTCAAAATTCCCTAAAAACAAATCTCTTCTTGTTGCGCTGCTATATCCCACCAGATATGCTAAATGCACTTGATGATGGAGGTAAAAACCTCTATAATATTCTCATCTCTTGCGTGGATCATATCCTGAGTATTATATTATATACACTAGTAATGAGCTACTTCTTCTAGAGGACTTTAATTTCCCCAATATTCGATGGGTATCTAACGAAGATGACGATAACTACCTCCCTGAAGGCAGCCTTAAATTTAAGGAATCCTGCTTTCTCTTATTCTCATTGGAGTGGTGTGGCCAATGTAGTAGGCTTCAATTCTGCGAACAATCCGGAGCGGATCCCTGTTGTAGAACCGCTGGATGGATTAAAATCCTTGAACCTTAAAAGATAAAACACATCATAAACTGCAAATGTAGGTTTTATTTTTTTATTTAAATATATTAGCTTTAAATAGTATTTTGTAAATAATAATTTAGTATGATCAACAATAGTATAATTTTATTATGGATGGGTTAATGCGAGTTCAAAATCCAAGCAGTTAGGTTTTCTTTCGTTTTACATTTCTTCAACTTAAAAATGAAATTTTATAGAATGATATTTTATTAACAAATAAATAAGAATTGTTTCTCTTGCCGTTGTTGTGGTGCGGTCCCTGTGTATTATGCCTATAAATTAATGTCTGAGCCATAATAGTGTTAAATATTTACCAAAAGGTAAGATTTCGAAATCACAATGTAAAAAATAATAATAATAGAGAAAAACAAATTTACAGTTTACAAATTATATTAATTTCATTTTAATATAAATTCCATCATTAATTAAATAAATATTCTGTTATCATTGATAATGTAAACTTAACACTTGAAGAGCATCAGCGGTTTCCACAATACTTGTAGACGGAACTGGACTTTCAGTTTTTTCCATTTTCTCTAATTTATCTTTCATTGATTTCTCCCATGCCAAATCAAATGGATAAGTAATTGGCTTCTTCTCATCTGGAATTTCATCTGGATTTGGGGCACTTGCAGCTTTAATACCAGCACCACGAGTATGAATTCGTTCGAGCATGCTAGCATTATGTTCCTGAGCATTTAATGATGTGATATTTTCAAATAGTTCCTCTTTAGTGAAGATATTCGGCAGTCCGCGTCGTGTGAAAAACTGAAATTTGTAAATTATTTTAGATATGATTTATGAACGAAATAATATAATCGCTTACTGTAATAATATTGTTACAATCACGCATTAGAAACTCTAGAGCGCTAGGATGTTCAGGCTCCACAGATTGAGCAACGTCAATAAACCAGCATTTACCATCATGCCAGAGGATGTTGTACTCAGATAGATCGGCATGGACAAGCTTTGCGTTGTTGTACATGTTATGCATCATTTGAATGATCTCCTCATAGGCTAGACTTAATTCAGCATCGCTAAGACGAGCGTCCTTCAGTTTTGGGGCAGCATTATGGTTTTGACCGATGAACGACATCACAAGAATGTGTTTCTTAAGTACAACTACATCAGGGCAGTTAATTCCGCATTTCTGCATGCGCATAATGTTGTGCATCTCCTTCTCGGCCCACATGTTGATGATAACGCGATTGTTTTGCTTGCTGAAGCGTTCCTTGAATCGGTAATCGTCCTTTATGTAACGGTCACGTTGCTTGAACTCGTTCAAAGTGGTTTTGAAGATCTTAATCGCACATTCCTTCGGCAATAGGAGTTCCCCAGTGTATGAGGGGTCACTGTCAGCGTGCAATATTAGCGCTTCTTTTCCGGTTGAGATAATTCCGTTGACCTGTTCTAGGATTTGATTGTTTACAAGCTTGTATAAAAGCAGTCTTGTAGGCGCATCAACACCCATTTCGGCTGTTGCGATATTTTCTTTTCTGTCGTGCATTTTGCTCTTTTTATTCTTTCTGGCATATGTTTTTAATTGATTGAAAACCTGGTTGGAGAGCTTCATATCAAATCCAGCTGCGTCTCCTGTTGGGAATTCTGGTGGAAACGACATAACCTTGCAGGCATTCCTTACACCACAGATCTGCGGATCGTGCTTCGTTATCATTTCTCCTTCCTTAACAACTTTAAAGCCACACTTTGGAATAGCGTCAAACTTCTTTTCATTAGTCTCAAAACGATCCCAGTCGCGCTTCTGATTGTCATAGTACTCCTCACATTCATCGTCACTGGCAGATTCATGATCACCATCCCTCCGATATTTGGTATAAGATATCGAAACTTTCGATTGTTTATTCTTGGCTCTTTCATATCTCTTCAATTCTTCATTATATTCATGATCAAACTGAGACTGCAAAACCTGGGCTATTAATGTATCTGACTCACAGACGCCACTGAAAGAAGCCCCTGCCAAAGCAGCATCCTCTCGGATTACTTTGAGAATTTCTTCTGGTATTATCTCATGCAGTTCTTCTGTCTTTCCAACATCATTTGTACCATTTTCTTTCATTTTCACCGATGGTGTCAGGTCTTCGCGTATTTGTTCACCATATTTCTTGATTTCTTTATCCTGCAGACCACGAGCATATTCCTCTGACATGATCTCAGCAAAGCTGGCAGCTTCAACTTTTTCTATTTTACCCCAGGGCGACGACATAACTATTTTTTTCTTATTTATATTAAAACTTAAGATAAAACTATCAATTATAAACTATATCACAAAAATTAGAGTCAAACCAATTTCAAAATTGTAACAAATTTTGGCAATTAACAACGAGTTATGAAATTCTTTTCACAAAAAAAAAAGATTAAATAGTAGAGAAAACCGAGAAAACTAGCGAGAATTTTAAAGCCACTGTAAGAAATCAGCTGATGATGAAGTTTTGTTTAATTGATGTGTATTTTGTGGCGCTGGTGTAGTTAAGAAGTTTTTTTTCGGCGGTTTTTAACGTTCACATATATGACAGATGGACACTTTGTTTTGTACTTGAAAAAACCTTATAAAAACACATTAACCTCATTTCTTATTAATCTACATAGTTTAGTATAGATTTACATCCATCTGCTTTAATACCGTTGCTGTAGGAAGTAGAAGGACTGCTTTATATTTGCAGTGAAGCACTTATATTTTTCCTACTGTGTGCTTATATGACAATGCAAGGGACGCATCTAGGTAAATATTTTGCTAAGTATTAATTTTGTATTTTTTGCACGTTGTTATCGGCGTGAAATTTTATTTTATTTTTGTAATGGTATGCCGAGTTGAAAGGCAAGAAAAAACAACTACTATAAGTAAGCGTAACATTCTAGGGAGGTTTTTTTACATGGTCGCATGATTGATTGCTGGTCTAAATAATTATTATACTGCGTACTTAAATTAACTTTAATATGGTGTGTACCGAGAAGATAACATCGTAACATACCTAAGTAGTTGGGTTGAGGATAATCGTACATTCTGGACGCCACATTCTTCTTAAATTGGGTTAGATTTCCTTGTAGGACTCGAGTCTCTTGAAGTCGTCTTTCCTTCCTCTTTCCATTCTACGTCTTGCTAATTCTCTCCAGCATTGTATATCTTCAAGCATGTTATCCATCCATTTTTCCATGACCACTGAAAATTCTGAAAAGCATTCTTTCTTCCGAAGCTCGTCCAATTTGTCAAGCTATCGTAGCAACTTTATGTGTGTAACCGATCTTGGTGCAACTCCATTTATTTCGTCACTATATTTTTCCAAGCTCTTCGTTTGTTCTAATGCGCCATTCGTTTTGTTTAACCTTGATGAACCAAGTATTCTTGGGATTATAGTTTCGAAGATTTAAGCTGTTTGTTTGGTCAATGCCCAAAGCTCAAACTGAGTTGCACTTTGCATTGTCTTGAGATTGAGATTTCTTGGCTCTTAAGAATCGGAAGTAGTGCGAAATAGATTTTATTTGCCCTTGACCGTCGCCCTTTATCTTATGTTTTGCAGTAAGCTTAGTTACTTACTTTGACGGCTCCATAGCCGGCGGATTAGCGGTGCTAACCAGAAATTAGAGAGTAGCCGAGTGACATGATCTTTTTGTTATTTATCAAATTGTACAGTTATTGAATACACAACTCCAAAACAAAACATTACAGTAGATATAGTATAGAAACTGTTAAAGAATTTACGTGTCAGTATTGCAAGCTGACAGTGGCGAGACAACCGAGATCAGAAGGAGAATAAATGTTGCTAAAGGAACGAAGTGTTAACTATATACCATGATAATCAAGCCCATTCTAATGTTTGGAAGGAAGGTGAAAAGCTACTCATGCTGGTTATGCGGATACGCTTCGATTATGTGGGACTTCTTCTTCTTTGATCCGTCAGCTGACGGTCCGAGCGGGACGTCCCTGCAAAGGATACGCTGCTGCCGGTGGGTCTCGAACTCTATTCACGATTCCATTCATGCCGGTTTTTGGCGACTTCTCGAGCCTCGGTAACGGATAATCGTTGATTCTTTAGGTCGCCCTCGATGGGACTTGAACCCACTTAAACACCTCATGGTCTTTCACTCTCCTCTCGTGATTGGCTTTTTTGGCACAGTGGTGATGGTTCAGCTTTTATCTAGCTGCTAATACTCCTGGCGTCTTCCAGCCTTTTTCCACTCTCCTCCATCCATCCTCGTTCCTCACCATGTATCCTGAAAAGATTTTCGGTGTTATTCGCCATATCTCACATAATAAAAGAACACATGCTTTGCGATATGCTAGATACCTGAGCATGCCGGGCACAGCGGTGAGTCGAAACGATGGAGGTTTGTTCTATATCCAAGAACTACGTCAGGAAGTAATTCACTTGCTCAAGCTCCCTCGTAACCCTTATCTTCCCGTTTCGCATAAGTCTGTGGGTCCACCAACCTTTAACAAACTCGTCCCATTTACCTTGTTATTCAATTACGGTCTACCATCGCACTGTGTGTGGCTCTCCCTAACATATTCTGGAACATAGAGACACATGCCTTCTCTCCACAATATGTCTATGGGGATCATCACCACTATCACGCACGGTCCATTGTTGCACGTGGTCCTGTATGCGCAGGATCGCGCTTAGTCTGAATTCGGCGCTCTATTTTCTGCCGCTAGCCGTCCTGTTCAACGTTGTTGCCTACACGCTTTATACAGCACGACTGAGCTAGTCACGCTCGCCACCAGGAGGCGATGATTCGGTCTAGGGCCCCAAGTTGGGCAGAATTCTTGGGAGTACTGCACAAATATCAGAGGCTGTAAACATGCTAAAGGTGACGGACGAATTCCTTTACACAGCGACTGTTAATAACGGATGGAATGCACTTTTTTTATGAAGGTGTACATTCTGCAGACCACTGCGATAACGACGACGTGTCGTTACGAATCTACCGCGACCAAATCAATCTAATTTCTATTTCGTAGGCATTGCCTGTCAAAGTTGCATGGCACCTTAGTTAATGAATGATCTGCTACCATACCTTAATCCTTTCGGATACTGGTTTTCTTCGTTTACAGCGCTTCAGTTTTGTGCTCAACAAGCGTCAGACTACCTTTCAGGCCATGCTTTTAAATTCGCAGATCACATCGTTCGCGGTGTCGTCCTATTCATCGAGGTGTCGTCCTATGAGCGCATCTTTTTAGGAGGCGTAGCCTCAACATATCATTATACCCT
This sequence comes from Thereva unica, assembly GCA_949987705.1. Lineage (NCBI taxonomy): Eukaryota > Metazoa > Arthropoda > Insecta > Diptera > Therevidae > Thereva > Thereva unica. Next base: position 77,465,960 of record OX465285.1, read on the forward strand.
ACAAACTTTTTCGAGAAACTTATTTCTCGCATGTTACTCTCTTTTATAAAGCAGATCATAAGTATTTCTGTAGTCTACAAAATAGAAGAACAGAAGCTTTCTGGGAACATTTGTCTTAAGTATCCAATATTTCGTTTGCTATTGTAACTGTGTGAAAAACAAAAACGTCATGGTACCAGGGCGGTTTTCAGAATTTCGTAATTTTTCGATCGGAATCGGCTTACGGTGACTCTTTAAATACATGACGCTGTAAGTTCAAGTTATGTTGCTATGTCTTAAACATTTGAAACACCAAAAACTCTCAACAAATAACAACATTGCACAATTTTTTGTTTTACCAAATAAACCGAAGAAAAGCAGACGCGGTCGGTCTAAGATTAGTTGATCAAACTTTTCATCCATATAACTGGCAGGCGCATTCTCGCAGTCGTAAATAATTTATATTTCTGGTAAATATTTGTTAATAAATTACTTTTAAAAATATATCAACTTAAATAAATTTGCAGAAAAAGCGAAATTATTTACAAGTAAATGCTAAACAATAATTCTTACAAGAAACGTACTTGCATCAACCCAGACTTTAACATTTGAACCATATAAAACGTCAGATTAGTTGGCAATTTGATAACGGTATAATCGTTCTACTTCAGTTTACTTATCAACCTAGACCCCGCAACCCCAAATGAAGTCTCGGATTAATATGAAATTCGCATGCGCTTTCAAGATAACTAGGAAGCCGCGCGCCGCCAACGGCAGCTAATTGACATTTAAGGACATGGAAACTTTCTAAGACGGAAAAAATCTCTTCCATCGAAAAATATGCGAGATACTTGACAGATTTTATAAACAAGTGCTCGAATATGACGTCGTCGTCCGTTCCATGTGCCTGTTACTTGGGGCAACAATAATATTTTGCTGCTGTTAAATTCAAGCTAATTAATCATAAAATGCGTGTTGTTTATGTATCATAATGGGCACGACATTCATTGCGCGTTTAATTGAAATTTATGATATTTATTGATTGAATTGTGGTGTGGCACAGTTCGAAATTGTGGCAGGGATTTTGCATTCTTTTAGGGTAAGTTGGAGTAGAAATTATCATGAAATGTATGTCTTCAAGCATAATGAAGGACTTGGTGTACATACATAGATATAGTTGGTACCATTTGAATACAGACTATGCACTAAACATAATTTTAAGGTCGAAGCTTGTTGTCGCGTCGAGTACCACCAACATTACCCGAAAACTCGACTTTATCCTTGAAGTTCAATTAATTCAGAATGACATAAAAACTTCTTAATAATTGTTGCGAGAATAAAACTTAATTTTTCAATATGCAAACATAAAAACAACTTCTTGACAACAACCAAAGTTCTTAACGAAATCACGGTAAATTGTATCTTTGATTAACGTTTGTCGTTCGGGGATTTTGATTTGAACTCAATTCAACGATGGGATAAATTGTTTTTGTTTTTCGATAAGCTGAAGTCAAACAAAACTCTTATCTAGTGAATATGACTTAGCCACAAGTACAGTGGATGAAGAGATCCGTAACCACCTTCGATAACGCATGGAAATAGGGAAATCAAATTGTTTTTTGTAATTAATCTAATTAACAGATTTATTATTTTATTGCATTAAAATCTCTTATCTTAATTCATTATTTGGAGCAATTAGAAAGTTATTTTTTTGTCTTATACCACACGCAAGGAAGTTTGATTTTATTTCCGACATTATTATCAATCTTGGTATTTATAATGGGCTCGTAAACTTGGTGAAAGATTTTTAATTTTTTGTTCACATTAATTTAATGGTTCTTTTTATATATACGGATAGAAAAAGGAAGATAATCTTATTTAAAGGTGGTTTTATGTCCTTCAAATTGTTTTTCACAAGTATTACTGTAACACATATGTAGATGTAGAAAGACGAGAAAGACAACATATTTTTTAAAATCCTATTTTTACGAGGCTATAGAAAATATAATATTTATATTGTTTATTTTGTTTTGCAGATTCACTACAAAAATACAAAAGTTGAGTTCTGACAGGACTGAAAGCCTTCCACCATCAGTTTGTAACTCCTAAATGGGTTATGAAAAATCTCCAACCACTTTAAAGACAATAATTTAGTCTGTAAATATAAACTGGAATAGAGAGATTCGTGCTATACAAACTAATATCAGGAGGATGTACCCACAGATAAATAAAATATTAAGGATAATCCGTTGGGTAAGTTACATACCTCTAGACTAGAACTTCCAGGAACCGGTGAGGCTTGCGAACATAAATCTGGAAGAAACCAGTCGTGTAGGAGATAATTATTGTATAGAGGAAGAGCAGGAGAAGGTAGATTTCCAGGGGCCTATTATCAGGGAATTTATGCGGTAAACGAATAAAATTTAACCTTGTGAAAAGGACCTTGTTGAACAACTTATGATTTATCATCGGCCATTTTGAATTTATAAGTTCTGATCACAAATTCGTTATTTGCTATCTTAAAAAAACCCAGATACCGATTTTCATGGAAATCGGAAAACAAGTGGCAAATTCATAGTTCGGTGGCCATTTTTAATTTCGATCATTTTTCGGCGGCCATTTTGAATTTCGAAAATTCCGCGATTCGAGTTGCATCATGGTCCGGTCCACGGTCCTTCGTGCCAAATTTCGAAGCTCTGCGATGACTAGTGCCTTCGCTATAGGGCACACATATATACATGCACGCATACACACATACAGAAACTTTGTTTTATTAATATTGATGTTGATGTTGAAAACTGGACACTGGTTAAACCGGGCGTCAACGTCCAACGTATCTCGGGTAATTGCGTTGCATCGTAGCGGCTGCGGTCTGGCTTGGTACGCCTTGTTGAAAATAGAAGTTCGTCAGATCTTTTTCACGCATTTTCGGACACACAAAGTGCGCCAACATCCAACCTTACCCTGCGGTGTCGTCGAAGAAAAGTTTTGAGCACATTCCTGCCCAAACAGTGACTATCGTTGTTCAGTGGTGTTTCGTGAATGACGTGTTGGTTCTCTGCTCCGCAAATTCGACAGTTTTGTTTATTGACTGCGCCAGTGATCTTCGTCCGTCATCAAAATTTTGTCCCAAAACTCAAGCTCGGCATCGATCATTATTGCGACAGCATTTCCATATTGTAAGTGACGCGGTTATCGATTTGTAACAATCATAGCTCATAGCTAAAATGGTACTGAGTAACGTTTTAGAATTGTATACATATGTCGAAATCGGCTAACAAAAGTCAGAGTTATTCTATGTTGAAATACCAAAGGTCTAGATGGCGCACCCGTTCCTAAATACTGAATGATTTTTTATTGATTATAAATTTTATAGAGATAATAGTGTACTATTGAGCATTGTTTACCATCTAAGCGAATAAATCGATGGGTCTGATGATAATTTAAGCCGGGAATATAACGAACAACACAATGAACCAAAGTGAAACAATGAACAAAAAGAACGAATCATCAACAGTATCAATAAGGCTGCAGGCGTGTAGCTGGTTTATGTTATAACACACACATTTGTAATACTCCTCGTCAAGTCCCCGGGCGCTGCACGACTAAATCAGCAAGGACGAAATCGCGGGCTAGTCACTAAATAAAAACGATAAGGCATTTGTTAATAAGATCGACAACGTTAAAATCAATTTGATTCGAGGTAATGTTGCTAGAGCGATGGAGGGCGACCTCTTCTCCTCTTTTTCGGTGAGCATTCTGATCTTCCGTAGGCCGCAGTAGTCGTCCTTTTCACTCCAACTAGGACTATCTTCGGCTAAAATATTTATTTGATAGTTTCTTGATATGGTTGCACAACTGCTACGTTGCTATTGTTTGCCGCTTCTTGTGATTTCAAGATTTCTTCTTGCAGCATATTCTACTTCTTTTGCTTTAAGTCGTTGTAGTTTTTCTTCTAATTTTATTTGAATCTATTTTATTTTTAATGCGCTTCTTTCGCTGATCTTTTCCATGGTGACTACACACGGTGTTTATTCAGTTAGACTGTGGTATTATACACTTTTCTGTACTAATTAATCTTTTCATAGCTAACAAAGAAAAGCATATCATCAACGCAACTGCTACAAATGGAATCTATTATATTTCATATTTTTTGTGTATTACTTCATATTTATATTATTAAAATCCCCTTCTTATTTTTGTAGAAGGCTCGCTTAATAAATAAAACCATTATATCGTAAATATTCTAATATTAGACCAGTTCCGCTTGAATGCATTAAAATTCATTATAATTCTGCCAGTGTATAAAAATATGGTAAAATGTTAGCAATAAGTTACGATAATCACTGGAAGGTCGTTGCTGTATACGGCAAAAGTTGTTCGATATTTTCGACCGATTCGATTCGAATTTTTAACAAAAAAAAAAAGAAAAAATAATCAAAAGTTGCCGAAAGGTGGATATCGTTGCAAAAAACAACCTGAACTATCGCAATTGGTAGCACCATTGGCTGTTGCTGAGGGGCTCGTCTAAGATGTTAAAATATTCAAATTTATTTAAATATTATTTTTTATTTATATAATTGAAATTATGTTTGTGTGTTATTTGGAAAAAGAACAAAATAAAAACACTGTCAATAGATTTTGTTATAATCTAAAATTTGTTATCACGAATTATTTTGCACATCAACCATAAAAAAATGTTTTCGCTTGTTACTTACTTTTTTGTTATTAAATTTTATGCCGAATATGTAAACAGTATTATAGATAAATTAGCTTAATTATTTCGCAAATGACCCGTCATTAGCAACAAATGAATGTTAAATTTTTGGTCAATTTTTAGATGTCATTCGATTGTTTTTTGTCAAACTTTCTCTCTATGGTTTTTGTTTTCACGTATTTTAGTATATTATTATTCATGGTGGTCTATTTTTGGCAACATTCGATGATAATAAATTTGAATTATAAAAAAGGAACAAAAACATTAGTAGATAAGTTCTATTTGTTCCTTATTACATATTAGATGTTTCGACAATATAATAGCACGTGCTAGTTGACGTAGGGTAATTTTTTTTGTGTTTATACATAATCCTTGTATCCTATTTTTTGTGGGAATTTCCAATTTAGATTAGGAATAACGTGACTTGATATAATTTGGGTTTATTACTTCTTTTTTTATCATTAATATCAGGTTTTAAATGAGTATTATTAGATAGAAATTGGCATGATGCAACAATACTTGAAATTTCACCAGCATATTTTTAATGTTATCTTGATTGTAAGCGTAACTAGTTATGTTTATTACAGAAAATGCATAACGAGCATAAACTGGGAATTTATTGGCTTGGTGTGCTAGCAGGTCTTATAAAACTATGCCAGGTAAATATTTCTTTATTTTTTATATTAATGTTGGTAATGTTTTTTTACAACGGAAACGCATATTTATGCAAAAGAGAGCGTGGTATCTGGTGGGCTGCAAAAATCTACTCACTAAGTGGGCTGCCTGGAGAGAAACCGATTTGATAATTTAAAACATAAATTCCCCTTCAGCACATGGCATTTATACCATACAGAGCATCACAGATTTATTCTGCAAAATATTCAGCGCGAGAAATGTTCATCCTTCAGGCAGATAAGCGGAAATAAGAAGTCCTTAACTTGTATGTCAACTGTTCTGCTCCTTTCAGCATTCGCACTGAGACGATTTTCCATATTCGGAACCTCAAGGACAAAATTGCAGTGCCAAGCGAATGGATTACAGTGCGAGTCTTCATTGATTTCGAGGCGCATTTGAACACAATGACTAGGTCTAACTAATAGGTAAGTTTTTGCGACCATATCAATTCTATGTTGAGGACTCGCAAATTAATTGTCACTCATTTTAAGGGGTATCTAGAGAGCATTATAGAAAAAAGAATGTCAGTAAGGAGATTATATATCTTTCCACCTGTGGTAGCTAGTCCTGGATACGGTGTCTAAAATCCTTTCGACCAGGATTACGCAGACGATATCCCCATCGTGGTAACCGACAAAAAAAAGAAGGTATGACGTGAAGTCGCAGCACGTTCTTCATTTACAAACCAGGGTTGTTGCGATACCATTTATGACGAAATGAGCATGGTCGCGATTCTTCTTCTTCTTTGATAGCTGAACAGCCCAATTCGAGCCTTGGCCTCCATCAGCTTCTTCCTCTAGTTGTCTCTCTGCACTGCAGCATGTCTCTAGTTTCTTCTACTGAGCAGTTTTGCTGCATTGGCTTTAGCATTTTCTTCCCACCTTGACCATGGTTTGCCAACTGGTTTTTTGCCATCTGGTAGTAGATATAGGGCTTTTTTGGTATCTTTGAGTCATCCATTCTTTGGACATGACGTAAACACAGTGGCTTTGCACGTGTCGAAAGTTTACATTCTTTGTATAAATCATAGAAGAAGGTGGCGATGAACCCTGCGTTTAAACTGTTGGATGTTGTGGGAGCTCGGAAATACTGACTGCGAGAGATTATTCCACAGTCGAGTTGTTCTATTTAGAAACGAATTGCTATCTTGCTGAGTGTGCGACAAGATGGGTTGCAGGTGGTGGGAGTAAGATGAGTGGCAAACTAAAAGATCGCCAGTGGATTTTTTCCTTTGCGTAGGGAGCAAGGATACTTACTTTGGCTGTTCGTCTGTCGCGTGTCTTGTCTGTTGAAGGACGAAGGCTTTAGACTGCGGTGCTTGAATAAAAGATATCCAACTGTGGTTCATTTGGTAGTTCATCTCAAAAATGGCCAAAGTGTATATTTTACAACGTATAATGCTGCGAGAAGGGTTAAACGACCTCCACCCACCACATTGACAAGTTTCTTCGAGATGTTTGAAGTTGATGAATTCACAATTAACGCTTCGCCTGGGTTTTTAAATAAAAAGTCATGTTTAAGGTAAAAATCTTCATGCGCGAGGTCTTTAATATCGCTCTTACAGCTCTTAAATATTGGTCTTCCTTCTGCGCTGCTTTAATTCGGTAAGTTGCGTGTACTAAGGGGAGTACTTCTAGCTCGTACGCGTGAAAGCGATGTTTACCTGGGCTTGTCTTACGGCCCATGTATTGCACTGGTTGCACTGGTTGCAGCTTCGAACTCGTCATGAATCTCCGTGTGCGCCTCTGGCTCAAATAACTTCAACACTGGTGCTTTTTTAATGCTTTGAATGCATTTTGCTGTTTGGTTTCTAATTTAAATATCTCTTGTAGCAATTCGCTGAATGACTTTGCTACGACTGCATAGTCTGCTAGAAATATTATGAAGTAGGACGTTAGTCCCAGACACATTTGTCAAGTTTTTCTATCATTTAGTATAGAAAACTCAGTTACTACTTTTGTCCTCTCCTCTGATGGTCGTCATTCCCACGTATTATTTTTAGTAGCCCACGGACATTAAATATCTTAAGACGACCCTGCTTCAGATATTCTGTTCCATACCTCTAATTTATTTAATACAATTGTAAATTTTTTACTTTATCTATTTCAGATATTTTTTGCCATTCATTAGAATTTCTTATCGTTATTACATTTAAATTTAATATTTCAGTTAATTGGTATCACAACTCGTTTTTTAACATACCAAAAACTGACTTCGACACCAAGTTTGGCGACGAAAAGATTAACGACACTTTTAAAACGACAAACATAAAACGTCGATTTGCGTGAATCCAAAACGTTATTTAAGGTGTCATTTTCAGTCGACGAATTGCGTGAACTGGCCACGGATTGTTGTGAAGCAAACATGAAGTGTTCTCCGAGGATAAATTGTTGACTGCTGTCCAACCCCTACCAGAAGGACGGTTCCCGAATATTTATGTCCTCTTGGAACATGGCTGGTCTGCTTATACCTTTTCGACACAAAGTTTAGAATTTTTACTAGGGATTGGTATGGGTATATTGACTGTTGTCCGTTATGCGACCTAAACCCGGCAGGACAGGGCGTAGTTTTAGTCTTTTTTCTTTTTACTTCTTAGAATTGTGTCATTAATTTTGTACTAAATGTAAATGTATATTGCATAAGTTCTAGAAGCGTTTGGTTGACGTTTAAAGATACTTTTCTAAACAATAATATAAAGCAATTCCTTCTAGAAAACAAGAATAAATTATTTAAATTGCTAAATATTATTAGAACTAAAGTCATGTCTCTTTCCAGCCTTTAAAAATCACACGACACAACCAAAAACATCGCACACAACCACCAACCGAACAATCCGATCAAACAACATCAAATTCAAAATAAAAAGTGAAAGTGTCCTCTTCAGTATTTTGTCCTATTTATCACAATAAGAACAAACAAGTCAATTGAAAAACATCTCGATATCCATTAACAAACACTTCGCCAAACATTTTATACATCGAAACAATTCAAATTAATTTTTTTCCTGTGTCCAAAATTGAATATTGCAACAAAACAAGATCATGCCACTCTTCGATGGTAAGAATAGAAGAAGAAGAAAAAAAGGAGGAACTAAAAACGAAAAGCAAAAACGAACGTGTTTGTCTGGTGTTTTTCTGAAGGCGTGGAATGATTAATTTGTTTGTTTCGCACGAGCCTCTTTTACTTATTTTTTCCTCTTTGAACGAACATACATATATACGGTGCATGTACATATATTTTCTGTTCATCGATCTTTCAATTCGATTCATTTAAATATTGGGAGGTCGTTTCATGATATTTATATCACATGTTCGAACTAATTCGAAGTAGACGTACTTTTATTTTTGAGAGTGTTGGTCGCGTAGTCTGTAAAGGGCCCATCGATATCCCCAGCACCCTGACCTATATATTTCTTGAACGCTGGGGGCCCGGCCATTGTACATACATATATTTACTGATCGGTTTCTAAAAATATCAGATTTAACGGGCACCTCTCTCGAATGTATCGTAAACACTTTTCAAGGCCTGTTTTTGTTTCGTTTCGTTTCTTCTTGTACGACTGAACGCATCGAAAAGGTTTTAAAACTCAGTTCTGTTTTTCGGATCGATGAAATATAACACTTTGAAGACTACTTTTATCTGTTTTCGTTCCAAAACCGTTTACATTTACGTATACATCCAAGCTTTTACTACACTGGCCAATTCCGATCGAGCAAAACGATGACGTTTAGGGGCTCGTTCGGTTTGACCCCCTCGTATGTGTTCGTATCAGAGTGGCGTGATCGTTTTGTATATATGAAATTGGTTTTATCTTCATACGTGTGAATGCTTGGTATCTTTTTACTTTGAAAGTCAACTAAAAATTTTTTCTTCGATAATATATCTTGGCTCGAACGATATAGTAGCTGTTTTCTGTGCGCACAACAGACGCGCGCTTATTTCTGCCTATTAAGATGGCGTTGGTGTAGCCCAAACGTTACGACAAATCTATTTTAGTTTCGGTCGCTACTGTAAGAAGATTTCTCAGCTTCTCGCGTGCACTCGCTTGCCACCAACACTAAACACAAATGATATTTAGTCAAGTGCTGCGGTACTGGCCGGCTGGCGCCCAAACTCAGACCACAGTATCTTCCATTAGCGTGCTTTTATGTAGTTAGTATTCGTGAAGTTTTTGGTGCAGTTCTGGCCAGTTTAAACTGCAGAAAACTGCATTTTTTTTAAAAAGAATGGCTTAAGAGGAGATTTTTATACATACTTAGTTACATAGACTTCGATCAACGGCGGGAGGGGAAAAACTGGCTTTAAAAAATTAACATTTATTTGCATAATAAAATTTTTAATGTTGATCGACATTTTTTTGTTTAATTCAACATTAAATCTCTGGGCGCCACGTCGCGGTGATCTTTCACAATTCTTTAGAATCGTTTTAATATCCCAAAACCGGAATTCGACTTTAATTTAAATTAATTAAAACATTCTTCTGGTTAATATTGGGAATTTTGTTTTCAGCTTCACGTGAGGGCATTCGAATACGCTGACGATTGTTGCCAAAACATTTACATAGATCTTTTCTATCTTTTAGAAGATCTATTTTATTTACAACAAAACTTAACTAAAACTACTAAACGGCTGACTCATTAAGCCGACGCCATGCATTAATGAATTTGAATATGTAATTGAAAAAAAATTGATTTATAATTTATTTTTCTAAAAATTGTTTTTCTTATTATTTATTTAAAAACAAAAACGCATAAGCATGTGTGGTCGTATTGTTGTTGCTCGATACCTGGGCGATTAAACTCGTAAAATTTATTTTTAGAAATAACTTTTTATATTTCGCCGAAAATTACATGATGGGGAAAAAATGTTTCAATAATCAATCTTTAAATATTAGTTATTATTATGAATGGGGTTTTTTTCAGGCTTGACATGGTTTGATTACTATCAATTGCCCTGATGAGACGACCTGCGTAATAATAAAAGAGAATTTGCGTCGTGCGGTATTTATTTTTATGAATTTTTTCTATAGATTTGTTTTTTCTGTATTGCGAATTTTTTTCTAAAGTTAATTCTACTCATGTTTTTTTTGCACAAAAGCATCTCTTCCTAGTCGAATGTGTATTTCGTTTTTAAGTATTTGCCACGAGCTTGAATAACAATTGAATATTTTGCTAAAATTATTTGTAGTTTGTAGTTTTCAGATATGGGCAGACTTTAATAAGAATATTTAGTTTTTAAGCTTTGGCTATTTATTGATTGGCAGTAGGGACAAGGTCCGTGAAGAAGTTTAACATTATGGCACCTATGGCTTCTATTTAAAAATTGCTTGGAATTGTTAAATAAATATATAAGACAAATAATTTATTTATCAAAATTAATTTAGCCCCTTTTGCAGTAAGCCCAAAACAACTCTGTCAGCGCGTGACCCAACCCTTCAGAGATTTGTGCACGTTGAGATATGGCCTTCAACTCTTTTGGTCGATTTTTTTATAGCTTCAATTGCCTCGAAACGGTTAGCTCGAAGTAGTGATTGTAACTTCGGTCACATGAAAAAGTCACATGGTGATCGTTCGGTGTCATTCTACGAGTTTTTGTTCAAAAACCTTTAAACAACGATCGTTTTGTGCAATGATCGTGGTGCAGAATCTATGAATTTTCCTTCCAACTCCCGCGCAAACGCTTCATGATGAAATACTCCTTAGTCTCTTTAGCCTGAACTAAATATGACGAGCCGAACCCAGGGACGTGTCTGGCCACCCGAGTAAAAATAAAATACGGCCTTACAACGGGCGATTTCAAAATTTTTATCAACACACTGTTTTTTTTCTTTGAGCGATTTAATAACAAAATTTCCCACTAAAATATAAATCAACCCGCACCATACACTTCAATTACAACAATTATAACAAACCGACTGGGACCACTGGTGAGCTCGGTCCTCTTGTGCATCGATGGTCTTATAGGATAAATCGAAAGGACCATTCATTGGACATAACGAAAATTTTCAAATTCAACAATGCATTGGTGCTAATTATTTTTTGAGTTAAATTTGTGCGTTAGTTTATGGCTATTTAAATATTTTGGTTAAGTTTGGCGGTCTTGAGGCCGAATATGTGATCCCATTAAAAATGGTTAAAAATTCTACGGTCATCATATCACCCTTGAAAAGCCAAACGGCCGGTGTTCGCCCGCTGTAGGCCCATATTTTATTTTTACTCAGGTAAACGTTATGGTGGTACTAATATAATCCATCATTGCTGGATATATTTTTTGTGCCGAATGTGGACAATGTATTATTTCATAATCAGATTAGCCCAGTTATCTTTGACCTCTATCTCTGCTTAAATTTCAAGATTGAAAAGGAGCACGATCACAGCCTTTTATGCTATTAAATCCGACGCCACTGGACAGGACACCCTCCCACCCATATTTCTCAAGCTAATTTTTCCTGTAATTCTCCCTTGCAACTCCCATATTTTTAATAGCTACCTTATGAAATCACATTTTCCGCTTTAGAGGGAAAACGCGAAAGTAATTGCACTACCTAAATGTAAATTCCCAAGTAGCCTTGACGATTATCGTCCTATATATAAGTACATTATCTTATGTTTTTTAGGTAAGCTTCTAGAAAAACTAATGCCATGGCAAAGGGTGAATTGGAAAACTCAACGCTGCCGCAACACTGTAAAACTCAGCAATTAGAAGTCTGTAGCTGAGTTCTGCAGTGTTGAATGTTTGAATTCACCCAAATTAACTGTCACTGTGAGACGGGGTGCCTATTTAGTCGGGCACAGTCTGGCTTTCGCCTATTCACCAAACTGGCAACCCACATGAGGTTTAAATCCTCTGATACCTCTTTAATCCATAGTTACCTGCAGAATCTTTCCCAAAAAGTGTGGTTGCATAACTTAATTTCGTATCTCTTGCTGATAGACCATTACTCTTCTCTATGTACATAAATGATCTAAGTAGTGTCGTGACAAGCTACAAACTCCACATGTATGCAGATGATGTTCAGATCTACTTAAACAGCCGCCTTGGACTAGCTGAGAACTGTATTGTGGACATAAATGCAGATATCAACCGTATTTATCAATGGTTTGTATCCAACCGCCAACAGCTTAATGCGTCTAAATCCTGGTGAATTCCAATGTATAGGATACCGTTTCCACCTATCGTTCTTTATGAGCACATGCGTACCTTATCAAACGCATGTCATAATCCTGAATTCACAACATACCTGCTGCAATCATATTTCTCATACGTTATCTAACATTTATGGTAATTTAAGGCGTCCCTGGCCTCCACCCTATCCTTTTTTTTTTTTTTTTTTTTTTTTTTCCTGTGTGAGGTATTAGGTTCAAAGGTACTGCGGCCATTTAGTTGGCCTATTGTACTACAACCCCTACACCTCATATTTGTAGGCCAGACCGCCTGAACAAGTTCAGCAGTCTGCCTAGTGGTTTGTCGCTTAGACTTGAGTGTTCGAGCAGGGACTTCTCGAACAAAGAGACCCTGCTCCTCGCTATTGCAGGGCACTCACAGAGAACATGGAGGGCAGACTCATCCTCTTCTAGGCAAAGCCTACATGTAGGGTCCTCTGCCCTTCCTATCTTCCATAAGTGGTAATTTAGGGCACAGTGTCCGGTAATTAGGCCAACAAGTGTCCTAACATCACTCCTGCTGCGCCGTAATAATTCCTTGGCCGTCTTAGGGGACGGCCCTGGAAGGAACCGCTTAGAGTTGGCCAGTCCAGGCGCGGACCTCCAGCGTTCAATATGTTTCATCAAGGTCCGCTCGGCCAGGGCCCTTTGCAGCAAGCTGGACGGTGCCCCAATAGCCGGCTCTGGACCAATGAATTCTAAATCAGAGCCCTGTTTAGCCAGGGCATCCGCACTTTCATTGCCTTCGAAGCCCCGGTGACCTGGGACCCAGACAAGTGTAATTTGATTGAGAACGCCCAACTCATGAAGAGCACGTTGGCATTCCCAAACTAATTTCGACTTGGTCCTACGGGACCTTATCGCTCTAATTGCCGCTTGGCTATCAGAGAAGATAAAAATCCGTTTATTTTGGTAGGCCCTTCTTAAGTTCTCATGAGTGCATGCCAGAATAGCGTACACCTCTGCTTGAAAGACAGTGTTGCCAGAGTGCCTAGACTTATAGCCTTGCTGAATCTGGGACTTTCACTCCAGATTCCGGCGCCTACACCTGTCTCCGTTTTAGAGCCATCCGTGTACCATACTAGCCCGCCCGGCAAAACTTTAGGAAAAGTCCAGGTAAGCCTTTCCTGTATATGTACAGAAGGTTGCTTAAATTTTGAGATTTTATAGGGCATGCCGTCCGATAGCATCTCCGCTTCCGGAATCTCTTCTATGATGTTAATTATTATAGAATGTCCTCGCCCCAGACCAGCGCCCAAGTAACCATTCGCTTTCAGCCGCAGCGCCGCGTTTATGGCGGATTTCTCTACCTCAAGGTGGAGGGGTACCAAATTGAGGAGAGTCTCCAGCGCTGCCGTTGGGGAAGTGCGGATGGCCCCAGTGATGGAGAGGCAAGCCATTCTTTGAATTTTGCTTAAAAAGGTTATGGAACCCTTAAGCTTCGTTCTGTGCCACCAAACTAAAGCTCCATAAGTTACCATGGGTCTTATGATGGTGGTGTATATCCAGTACATGGTTTTCGGTTGCAAACCCCAGGTGGAACCACAAGCTCTGCGGCAAGCCCACAGGGATCTGCGCGTTCTACACATCACAGTGTCCATATGCTGTTTCCAATTGAGGACCGTTTTTTCAAAACTGCATAACTCCAATTTTGACGAAAATGAGTTTTACATGTCATCGCCTTATTTTAAATGATCTCTTTCATTTGGTGTAATCATATTTTCAATAAACTGATTATTTTAGATACTATAAGTATTTAAAAATTGTCAGTTTTTGCAAAACACTCAGTTTTCTTTCAATTTGTATAACAAAAAATGCTTCTCCTGAAAAATTAAGTTTTTTCAAATGATGAGTTTTGAAAAAACGGTCCTCAATTGAGCTTGGCATCTAGCGTCACTCCTAAATATTTGGCTTGTTGAGAAAAGCCTATAGCTCTGCCCGCGAATGTAGGTTCCCAAATTCCCGGTAGTGATCGTTTCCTGGTGAAAGGAACTAGGATCGTTTTGTCGGGATTGACTTTTAGACCTACACTCTCGCACCAGCTAGAGACCAGATCAAGTGCCTGCTGCAGGCGCCTTGACATGGCGTCTTCAGATTCACCTGTAATTACTATGACGACATCGTCAGCGTAACCTTGGGCGAAAATGTTCCGACCGTTGAGCAGCTCGAGGAGTTCATCTACAACAAGGCACCAGAGAAGTGGAGATAAAACTCCTCCCTGCGGGCAGCCTCTTGCTATAGTGCCCTCCAGAGACCCCTCAACATGAGAAACAATTAGTTTGCGAGTTCTCAGCATAGAGTCAATCCAGTTGCAGAAAGTGCTACTTAGACTGTGTCTACTTAGAGCCCTAGCTATAGTATCAAAGGATGTGTTGTCAAAGGCTCCCTCGATATCGAGGAAGGCCGTCAGCGCAACTCCTTTGTTTAGAGCTGCCTGTTCAAGCCTGAGCACCAGATTGTGCAGTGCTGTCTCAGTAGACTTGCCCGCCTGGTACGCATGCTGATAGGAGCTTAGTGGTTGGCTTTGAAGATAAGTTTCCCTTATCGCCCGGTCGACAATTTTCTCCATTGTCTTCAAGGCAAAAGACGAGAGACTTATCGGCCTGAAAGATTTAGTCAGGGTGTAATCCGAACGCCCTGGCTTAGGTATAAATGTTATGTTGACGTTCCTCCAGACGGATGGGATGTAGCCGTGTGCGAAGGAAGCCCTAAATAATTTGCATAATAAGGGAGTGACTAGGTCGCAGCCCTCCTGTAGCAGAATGGGATAGATTCCGTCTGCTCCAGGGGACTTGTATGGTTTGAACGATCTAATCGCCTCCCTGATAGCTTCATGGTTGAACAAGGTATTTGCTTCTGTCCAGGCGGCTTTGGGCACTTTAGAAAGTTGGCCTATACGCTGCCCAGCAGAAGTTATGTTCTCTTTTGAATAAATGGTTGTGCCTGGGAAATGTGCCTGGAGCAATGTTATCAAGGTTTCTTCCCTAGACTGTGTGAAAGAGCCATCGGTTCTCCTGATGGATCCAAGATCTGCCGACAAGCCCTTTGATAAAGCTTTATAGATTTTTGCTGAGTCTCGAATGTCTTCGACACTCTTGCAAAAATTCCTCCAGCTGTTTCTTTTTGCTCGTCTGATTGCCCTGTTATAGCTGGTTAGCGAGCTTTTATAACTCTCCCAGTTGCCGCTCTTCCTAGCTGCGTTGAACAGTTTTCTCGTAGCGGATCTTAACTTGGAGAGCTCGTTATTCCACCATGGAGTTTTCCTATTACGCGTCCTCATCAGAACAGGGCAGTTATTGCTGTAAGCAGCAGTAACCGCCTCCGTAAAGAAGTCCGCGGATAGTTCTACATCCATCGTAGATTTGATTGAGTGCATGGAACCCTTGAATATACTACTGAGTTCGGCCCGAAAGTCTGTCCAGTTCGTATATCTAGGATTCCTGTATGTACTCACATTTTCCAAAGACTCACCCACCATAAAGTAAATGTGTCTATGGTCTGAGCACGATGGCTCATCTGAGACCCGCCAGTCACTCACGTAAGTGGCAACTTGTTGAGTAGCTAGCGTGATGTCTATAACCTCACGTCTCCTACCGTTGTCGAAGGTAGGATCCGTGCCGCGATTTAATATGTCCAGGTTAGTAGTTAAGAGGTAATCAAAAAGGTATTCGCCCCTCTTGTTCACTCCACTGCTACCCCAGGCATCATGAAGGGCGTTCGCATCACATCGTATGATGATCTGCAGACCGCTCCTGTTAGAGTGACCCACGATATCCTTCAGTTCTTTGGACGGTGGTGGGTCTCTGGAGTCATAGGGGAGGTATGCCGAACATAAGGTAATCATGCTCTTGCTGCCCCCCCTGTTAATCTGTATCATCACCACTGCCAGGTCTCTCGACGATTTATCTGTGAGAGGAAAGCAGTTAGTGTTTTTATTGTAAACTACACAGGTCCGCGGGTCGCCGTCCACATCACTGCATGCAATGCTGTAGCCGGTTGCCCGCAAGCCCTGTATAGCACCGTTATTTACCCATGGCTCCTGTACAAGAGCCACGTCGATAGCTTGGGTGGCCAGCACCCTGCAAAGGACTGCCGAGGCAGCCCTACTGTGTTGCAGGTTGCACTGTACCACCCGCATCCTGAGGCTGTTTCCGCTGCTGTGAGCCAGCAGGAGTCTCCTTTTTTGAGCCAATCTCCTTGACTCTAATTCGTCCGAAGCCGTAGAATAGGGACATGCCCTGCTCTTTAAGCTGCGTCAGTGCCCTCTCGTCAATGCTAAGGGCAAGAGTTTGACCGTTCTGGTCCACCTTCCTGCCCATCACTTGCCAAGAGGTCACCTCAATTGGCTGGTTCTGTACTTCCAGCCTGCAGAGCACCTGCTCCGGTTCCCTAACATCGTTAGGAACCCAGAACGTGATTCGCTTGTATTTGGGAAGGTCCTTTTCCTCAATTACTCTGAGGTTGGCCCCTTCCCACAACTGAAGCCTGGTGACAGCATTTGTCAACCATTGGCTGGTGGGTTCGTTGGCGCAGGTGATCTTGATGAGACCCCCTGCCGCCCTTGCACCCAAAAACTGAGGCGGACAATCGCCTTTACGACTTTTGTCTACCTCAGACAGGATGGCATCGCAGACGGAGGATGATTGCTCCTCTGTCAATTTGCCCTCGGGATAGTTGTCCAGGACCACTGCCATGGTGATCCCAGCTAGCTTATCCCGGTATGAGGGTCCTTGCGACTCCCCCTTTTTTTTCTTCTTCTGGGGTCCCTGCCCAGCCGGAGAATCCTCAGACCGCTGCCGTTTTGGCAGTGTGTCAGTTGGGTCCGGCATAGGACATAGCCCCCTAGAAGTCGTAGGAGTTGGTGCTACCAATTTCCCAGGTCCAGAAACTTCTGGCAGTCCAGCGGTAGTCCAGGTCCGCTCCTTGGAGCCCCCCGTCCTGACCACTGTCCTGCCTTGGGTTTGTTGGGAAGGAAGTTCCGCATGTGGGACTCGGGTGTGCTCCGTGGAGCTCCCCAATTCCTCTGCAGCCTTCCTTGCCTTGGCCCTCTTCCTCTTGGCAGCACCGGATTTTTTCTTGCTAGGTTGCACGGTCATACCGACAACCTTTGCCGTTATTTCTTCAACAACATTGTCACCAGCTGCCTGGGCCAGGGTTGTTGATTGAGAAGCCGAAGCTTCTGTGCTAGACGAGGTACCTCCAAGGAGTTCCCTCTCCAGCTCTGAGCTGATGCTTGTTGCATCAGACTCACAACCTCTTTCTTCGTCTGTTTTTCTAAAAATTTTTTGGTCCATAAGAGTCCCACGAGTACGGCAGGAAAGGGAAGGTCCATCCTAACAGAGCCTCCATATTAGGATAAGGTTATATACAACTGGGTGCGCCCGGTGCCCAGAGGAGATCGTTTGAGACAGTGCAGCACTACCCACTGCCACGCAGCCCTCGACACGATGACATTTACATCTTGGCTTGGTAGGCTTTTAAGGGTCTGCTCCCTACTACCGTCGTTAGTTGGTTATCCAGGGGGCACCACGAGGAGGTGACGGTTCGGTTTTGCCCCTTAAGCTAAGATAATTAAATCTCTAGTGTTACCATACTTTAATTACGCTAGCTTGGTCTTTTCTTACCTTGATACTGCATATGCCGTGGTAAGCTTAATGTGGCCTCAGGTCGTCTTCGCCAAACCGATCACATCAGTCCATATCGTCATTTCCTTCTAGGATGCACAATAGATGATTACCTACTCCTCAAGTCTTTGATATTTGTTTATAAGCTTCTACATTCCGACCGTCCATCTTATCGGGTAGTGCTACACACGGGACTAAGACGCACGGTGAAACCGGTTTTATGGGAGAGAAACAACGTAAGCGAGGGGAAAGTACGACGCACCTGACGAAACTTTAACGAAAGAATTTTCATCCAAAAATTTGGTGGGTGAAAACTAACACATATGCATATTTCTTTCTCTTCTTCTTTTTCGGTCCGGAAATTTCTAACACATTTACAAAGTTGCATATAAGATACAGAATTACTCAACGAAGGCGACCACCGTGTGTAGCACTAAGAAAGGAGGAAAAAACCGGTTTCACCAGTGCGTCTTAGTCTCGTGTGTAGCACTACCCATCTACATGAATATCTTCGAATTGGAAGTACTAGAAGAACGTTATTTATACTGCCACATGCCTCTTAGTTGGGCTAAGATCGTTTTTCTTGTTCATTCGCTTCAAGTTTGGATTAGTATGCTTAACTACGTACAAAATGCGGGGTCGTTAAATGTGTTCAAGAAACCAATGAATAACCAGTAATATTCCTTCAACTACATTCTTTTTAATTTGTATCTACTTGTTTAGTTTTTGTTTCTTCTAGTTATCTACCTTATCTTATCTATGGTTTGCCCCGTACTTAAAAATACTGCTGTGAACACGCTGAGTGACAGCTTGGGCTCAAATTCCAAGTAGTAGCTCGGTGCAGCATTATCAACTTACAGAAAACAATCTTTCATACAATGTTTCATTGAGGGTATTTTGAATGAATGGGATTTTTAATTTCAACTACATAATTGTAGTTACTGTTTCAAAGCTTC
The DNA here is from genome assembly GCA_949987705.1 of Thereva unica. NCBI lineage: Eukaryota > Metazoa > Arthropoda > Insecta > Diptera > Therevidae > Thereva > Thereva unica. The sequence goes on from OX465285.1 coordinate 77,485,074, forward strand.
ATTTTACAAATAGTAATTTAAATCGAAATACTGAAATCGTATAGCCCAAGTATTGTTAAACAAATTCAAGAAGTTTCAAATGTACTTTTTATTAATAATCTATTGACAGGGAATAATGAACTGATAAATGTTCATTCACCATGGGGCTTCGTAGAATGGATAATTAGGATTACTTGCATGTTTTTTTTGTTAGCAAATTACTGATGGTATTAATTTTTGGTCAGGTGTTGTAATCATATTCCAGATACTCACAATTAAGTGCCATAAGCTACACAATTGGATTGTACTAAAAAAATATATTTAAAATTATGATGAGAAAAACATTTTACACGCTTCAATTAACCAAGACGTAAAAACTAGTACTAAATTTACTTACTGACCTTAAACTAGAATAAATTATGTATACATGGTGGTTTAATATGAGTCAATGTGGATATTGTAACCACTTCAAAGCTTCGAAACAGATTCATGGAATGATTCCATGCTTTTGTGGGATTTCCCAGTAAGATTGCATATTTTTTGATAAAACTGTTACTATCAGAAGTTCAAGTTCAAAATATTTTGTTAATCTTTTTTTTTATTTAATAAAATAATATGTTCTTAATATTTAATTTTACATAAAACTCAATACTTGCAATAACTTCCATAATTAAACGAAAACCTTCAGTTGTTGTTTATTTTGCGGTTACAGTTCGAATGCACATGACACATTCAATTATTACCTGCTGTCGATTCTTAATTCGTTCATACATTAAACTGAATGTGAAAACTAAATAAAATATGTTGAATGTACAAACAACAAAAAAAAAAAGAAGAGAAATGGAAAAGGCTCGTGTTGTCTTCACTTGACAATCGCCTGCTATCTTGCAGCCTGCCGGCAGTTGATCTCACGCTTCGTTTTAAGTTTGAACAAGTGAAAAGTTCTGGTGATTGCCGTTTAAAGAATGCCAATTGCGCAATGTCTAATCAGATCATTTTTGTTGCTTTACAAGAATATTTTTAATTTATTATAGATTTTATTACGTTTTAATTTGTAGTTTTAGAAGTAGTTGGGAATAATTTCGTTCTAGAAAGAAGCAGTTATATTTGTTGAGTCTATTTAGAAATATTATATCAGATGAAATTTGAACCTTGATTCATTATTAAGTACATATTATGCAAAAATACGTAATGTTACAATATATTTTATTATAGCGTTTTGATTTAATCTTGACGCAAAACTTATGCTCATATATCGTCGATCCAAATGCAAACTATCGAATGAATTTTCAGGAATTTCAAAAAACAACGAAATTTTACGTTTTTTGAAGAAGTTAAATTTTGATACATTGCAACCGAAGTTTGAAAATATTGGAGAAGAGATACTGCTTCGATACTTTGCCACCACAAAGGTGTCTAGAATGCAATTGCAATAAAGCAAAAAGAAGGTATCTTTTATTTTCGATAGTTTGCATTTGGATCGACGATATGTACATATACGAGATTTGTTAATTCTATCTGGAGCGGGTTCAAAAATCTTACTATGGTTAACCATGGTTAACTATGGTAAACTTTTGTCGTTCAAAAAGTCCTCCGTGGTTAACTACAATATAACCACGATAATAAATTTTGGGCGTTCAAAAACTCCTATGATTAACCATGGCGTAGTTAAACTTTAACCCTGCTCGTGAGCATGGTTAGCGATAGTTAAGTAGAAGAAGAATGAAAACAACTCTCTGACAGTTGTTTTAATGTTCAACAATGAACTAGTAAAAGGGGGATTTTGGAAATTTTTGCAAATAAATAATTATGAATAATTACATACGAAATAATTGAAGCAATTAGCGGGGAATATTTTATGAAAAATGTTGAAGGCTCTGCGCACGCAAGTATGAGCAAACTTGCATTAATGAAAAAGGCCCTGGCCATAGCTGTGATGTTGCTCTCTTAAAACTCACGAAAGATAGACGGAATTCTTTAGATCCAAAAAAGATATGTTGTCTAATCTTGCTTGCTACTCTACTACTCTTGCTCTTGCCAAAGTTTTAGATAACGTCAACCACTTAGTCCTTTTACGCATAATTTCGTCTTTCTTCTTCTGTCCTTACCCTCATGTATAGCTTTTTAGCTGCTCGTTCACAACAGGTGAAGATTTCCCATTCAATTTCCTCCCCCGCCATACTTTCTGCTGGTGTTCCCCAAGGATCCATCCTAGGCCCTCTATTTGTTGCCTTAAAAACTCCCCTAAACCGATTTTCCGAATTCGAATTCATTCCATTTCCCCCTTGTGTCCGCGACTGCAACAGTGTGCCAAAACGCTAATTGGGCTTCCGGTCGTACTCGAAGCAGCGCCACACATAACCTAACGTCCTAACCTAACTTAGCAAGTTTAGTAATTTATAGCTCCTAAAATTGTTAAGAAAAGTGTGTTAATTGCTAATTTAATTCCATGTGAACTATTCTGTTTAACGTACCTGGATTTTTATGTTTTTAGATAACCAGTGCGACAGCGAGGGAGACTCAACCTTCGCTGGAAGGATGGCGTAGACCAAGACGCTCAGAGCTTAGGGATGTCAAACTGGATGACATCGGATCAGAATCGGGACCGGTGGAGAGAACAATTGCGAGAGGCCAGCACCGGATCTCGCTTGTAGAGCCGTTAAAAAAGAAGAAGATAACCAATATTGTAAATAAAATTTGGACCATTATTACTAGCAAGATAATAAAAAGTGAGACACAAGGATATAAAAAGGGTTGGATCAGATATAGGTAACATTTATCAGTTAAAAGTATTTAATTAAAAGTAACTATTTATTTGGCTTTCTGAGTTCTTATAGAACAATATAAATATGTATGTATACATAAGAGGACCTAGGTCATTTCTATCCACAAATAAAAAATATATTAAAAAATGCAAAGAGCAACATTTCAAGGCAATTCCATAAGCTAAATAAGTAGCGGACGATAAGCCAAATCAACAGTGAGATTCTACGCATATCGGTTTGTAACCTATAACTACTCAATTCTAGAGTTAAAATTATGGCATTATGGAATTATTCATCAAGTAAGTCCTTTTTTTTTATAAAAGTAAATGATCATTTCCTTATAGTATATTTGATTTCATTACATATGGGCTATTTCGTTTTAGTATCTTTCTTTCTCTTTTCATGCTCCTTTAATCCCTCATAGAAAATAGGGCGGAAACAGTTGCCCTCCAGCGGACTCTGGTTTGCGCGACTGCTCTCCGCTCTGACCAGTATCTCCCAGTTGTTGCGGCTTCTCCTTCACGTTGTTCTAGTTCTTTCGACTCGACGCAGGCCTTGCGGATTCCAGTCAAGGGCCTGCTTAAATTTCGTTTTTTCGTCGCAAGGTGTGGCCAATCCAATTCCATTTTCTTCGCTTGATTTGGTCATACATATATTCTTTCTTGGCCGGCACGGCGCCATAGTTCTTCATTTGGAATTCTACCTTGCCAGCGGATTTTTAGGATACGACGTAGGAATCTGTTGATGAAAACTAAGCAAGAGCTGGCTGATATCTATTGTTGTGCCTTGGACACCACTATGTTTGATTCACAAGCTGTGGAGGGCGCTGATATGCTAATGATCACGACAGCTCTTATATTGGTCTAGTCAAATGAATGTGTGACATTGGTTGGTGAATATTTCGACCTTTTGGTGATTTTGATTGGCCTGTCTAGCCTTGATATAAAGGATGTCTTCTTTTTGAAAACAGAAAAATTAAAGGTGTCTCAACGCCGTCTAGAACCTCCATCTTGCTGCACTACATGAGAAGTTGTGACATCAATTTTGCTTTGTTTAATCATGCGAAACTAAAACTTCTAAAAGTCCTGCAGAATAACGATGACTTGCAACCAGTTCTTGATATTTTCAAAGATCCTCATGCAAGATTGCCAAAGCAGGGAAAGTGTTTCTCATGGCTTTGTTTGGGATAGGACATGGCTTTAGTTTGAACAGGCAATATGTATCTTAATCGTACAAAACTAAAACGAAGAATATCTCAGAATAGGAGAACATAAAATATTTTGAAGAGAAATCCCCCCCCCCCCCCAAAATTTTCTCCGTACCCTTCGGGGAGGACCGGATCCGTGAATTATTATACCCCATCGGATAAGGTGGCCCAGCTATACCCTCGGGCAATGGGAACGTCCCGTTGATTATCCAGGATGTACCAGCGAGGAGGTGACGATACGATTCCCCCCCCCCCCAGATTATGGTGATTTAATCTTGAAGCTGTACTTCTTATACAATATTTTAATATTAAAAACGTGGCTGCACTCCGTCAAACTTCTGAAATACTTATATCAGTTTTTACGAAAAAACAAGCTCTGTATGGGCTTCTAATTTTGGAATAAACATGTTTTACTTGCCTGCAGTCTTTTTGGTGGTATTTATACAAAGTCTTCTCAAAGTCAGTCCCTGATTATATTACAAATTCCTTCCCCCAATGTAACTCAAATAATTTACCTAAGATGAAATCCCAAATCAGTTCTCAGTACAGTTAATCTTCCCTGACAGCTGCCAAAATCCGTGTATGTAGTAACTCAAAGGAAGATGACGTCGATCGTCATCGAATAGCCAGAATTTATATAGTAGATGTTCGAAACAGATTCTTGCCAACGTTGTTGCCTGGGATTCTCATTCTTGTTTTAAAACAAAATCTTGAGAATTGTGGCCAGCTGCGTCATGCATTCCGGATGTGGCTGTGTGAAGTAAAGCTCGCATTCCAACAATATCGAACCGATTCGAAGTTGCTGTGTGAGACTAGTTGTATCTGGTTGTGTCAACGGGGGCGCTCCTCTGGCCTGTACTTGTGTGAATATGTTGCGCTGCAAACGGCTTGTGTGGTTTGCTTTGGGCGCGCCAAGAAAAGTCTTTACGCGCGTCAGAATTAAGTCAGTCGAAAGTTAACTATAGTCGCGACAACATTGAGCCTAAAAGGAAGCTCTGACAGTTTTTTTTGAGAATACAATATTTTAAGCCTTAATAATTTTACTGGACAAAATTTGACGAAAGAGCTTCTTTTTTTATGAAAATTTGTGCTCTTTGAGAAGTGATTTCCTTTAAAGTGTATTTTCGAATTATATATGAAAATATTTTGTGATATTTGAATTTTTATGCACGCGTTCGAAGACGTTGCTTATTTCCTTTTTGAAAATTTAAAAGTTTGTAACCAATTTATGGCTGACCACCTTAATTCTCCATAGAGTAGTGAGATCCATTTTTTATATATAAAAGAATACTTCCTGTTGATTAACAGTGTACTCGTGTCCTTTAAGTAAAGCCACCTTCTTTTTGTCACCAAGTGGACTACGTGCCTGTTACAAAAATAACAAAAAAACTATACAAAACCACCGTTCTTTTTTGTGCCTAAAAATAGTTATTTATATGAAACAGAAATTTGCAAATTCAGTGAAGTGAATTCAGGTATGTGAATAAAATTATAGAAGCGAATTTTATCGATCGAATCCCACTATTCTCGACTGGTGATACTAGAGATAAGACGAAAACATACTGTCGAAGTGTATTATTGATATTAGTTCCTTTTTGAGAATTAATTAGTGGAATTTAGTATTTCTTCTTTTTGTTTTAATTTATTTTGTTCATCTTCTCGAAATTTATATATTTGTTCTATTTTTGGGATGTGGTGGTCGTTGGCGTTTTGCACTTAGTTTCGATAATGAACAGAACACGTGGGTGACGACGATTTTATCTTATATGTTTTTTTAGTTCGGACAAAGTGCCATGAATTTTCACTTTAATTATTTTTGTAGTGTTCGAGTTTATATTTATTATTAATTTGCGGGGATAGTCACTTGAAAGATTGAGATAATACTATTACTGTACGATAATATGTGGAAATGATTAATTTTTTTATGGTTTATGACGATATCTTTTGTGGTAAAATGCATTTTAAAAATGCTTCATTGCGACTGTCGAAGTTTTATTGTTTTATTAATATGTAGTAAAAAATAGTGTCGTCAGTTATTAATACTTTTTGATAGTTTATTGGCGATAGGGTGAAGTGGGAAGTGTGCAAACAATATAATTCTTATGGCGTTGTTTTGGTGTATTCAAGTGTTCTAAAAAAAATTTATTTAATAATTTTATATCTATAAAATATCGTGTTTATTTTCATACTATAGTAGTACTTGTATTTAAATATGTTCGTAATTCGCAGGTAGATGATTTAAAGTTGCAAATATTCTATATAAATTTAATTAAATGCTTAAAGTTAATTATGCGAATTTATTCTTATCTAAATAGCTTATTGACCCTTAGCTGGCTTCAATTTTTTTGTTTAATTTTTATAGTGCGTTATTTATTTTTAATCTGAGGAAATAATATTTTTAAAAATTAGATTCTCTATTTTTTAGTTATGCTTCCTTCCTATGGTGCTATAGCCCATATCGAGCCCTGGCCTCCTCTACAGATTTCCTCGAGTTTGTACGACTTTTAGCGGCTTGTTTCCTTTTACGGTTTCCTAAAATAATACCTGCGTATGCTGTTCCTGCGTCCTTCCTAGAGAATTCGATCCCGGCCCTAATTTCCAATCTCGGGATTTCAGGATTATAAACAAATAATCTCGGGATCCCGAGATAGACCCGGGATTTTGGATTGTAAGAAAACATTGCAAAAAAATTATGTAAAAAGCTGCGTTTTCATTTCATGTTTTTAATTGACAAAGTAATCAAGTGTTCTCAGTAAATTATATCATACAAAAAAACTAGTTGGGATGTAGGTGTAACTCTTGTGGTCCACACGATCAACTTCCCAGTATGAAGAACTCAGACGGAATAAACTGTTTTCTTAGAAAATTGTAATACTTTTAGCACTAATGGAAAATGCATATTGAAGCGCCGCTGATAAACTAGGAAGCAAATGACTTCATTTAGAAATTTGAAAGCGTTCAAATTCATTCAAAAATGTGCTGATCTAAGGTATGAAAAATTCGTGATGTTTATAAAGGATAACGTAATTTTTGCACGATTTTTAAAGATTTTGACAAGTGATATCACTGAATCCTTCATTTAGAATGGGTTTCATTCCAACTAGTTTATTAGAAACTAGCCAAACCTATCAATTCAAGGTCCTTGGGACACTTAGCCGAAGTCTTTTCATTTAACTAAAAAGAGGGCTTGACCGAATGTTATGAAATTTTTTCAGAGCATGTTTTCGTTAATATTCTTCGATTCGCATCTCAAAGAAGTCAACATAATGTTTGGTTCGCGCTGGTGCAGGGACAAAAATCACAAACTTTATTTAAACTGAAAACGGTTTGATCGAATTTTATGAAAATCTATTCAGATCGTCACCTCAACGAAGTCGGTATCATATTTGGTTCGAGGGATATTGTATTATTTGGTTACAGTGTTGAATTGGACATTCCTACGCTATGTATAATATTTCTATGACTACATACGGTGCAAACTTCAAAATTAACTGTCAAAACAAATTGCTTGACAAGATGACGGGTAAAATAAAAGTGTTTAATTCAGTAATTTTTAGACACATTTAAAAAAAATTTATCAATTCCGAAATCCCGGTTTTGTGAAATGTAATCTCGAATTTTTCGGGACTGGAATAAGGCGGGGATCCCGGGATTGAATCCTCTAGTCCCTCCACTTATTTCTCGGTCTACCTATTGGTTTATTACCTAGTACAGGGGTTGCGAACCTTTTTCAGTAAGCAGTACCTCTCTCCAGAAGGTGTTGCTTGAGTGCCCTAGACCAGGCTTACTAGTGGTAAAGCCAGCTCTGGCTGGACCCACAAATTTTCGTGTGCCAGGAAATTTTTCAAACGTGCCACTTCTTCTGGTGTTGAATTGGCTTTAAGGCAGTCCCACTATGTGTGCGAGGTCTCTTTTGGATTTCGTATTTTGGAAGTCGATCAGTTATTTTCAGAATAACCAAAAACGTTTCTTTGATTCGAAATTGCATCCTTGTAGCTGCAACATGATTTGACTCCTCACATTGGCCCCTGTAGCGTGCTTAAACCGGTGATAGATATCAATGTGAGTGAACAACTAACGCCTTATCTTTAACCCGCAGGGTGGGTTATAAACGAGGATTGTGATCCTGGGTCTATAAGCCACCTTAAGATATGTCATTGTGTTTAGTTATGAAGGCTTGAACCGTGTTGTCTGCGCTGTGGCTAGTCCCACCGTCGGTGGGTCTTCTTGGGCAGGATTGAACCTTACTTGCTGGTAAAGTGAATTTCCTTTAACCGTATCGTTGTGCAGTGATGCGTGGTGTTTTTGCTTGCATTTGAAGCAGTTTAATTTGCTCGCGTATAGTCGGTATGGGAGTGGTTCTTGAAAATACAATTATGAACGACGACCTGCTGAATTGTTTGTGTTGTTTGCGGACTCATCCACTTGTAGACAGGACACCTTTCAACAAAACCCTTCATTTCGCAGGTAGGACATCTGTCTACACAAGAGCAACTCTTACATTTCTGTTAAAATATAATTTTTACTCCAGCCGAAGCTCATGGTATTTCGTTCGTCATTATTAACTAACTCGTTAAAATATAAAATAAAGCGGCGAGTTTATCACGCCTTGTTGCAAGTCTCTTTTGAAGTCTAAGAAGATCTTTCTTGATATGAACTTTCTATTTTTGACGACGAATTTCTGTTTTGAAGTCATACTAAGTACAATATTATGAATAGTAGAATAGTAGAGATCCGGCTTTATTGCATGTGACTAGTTTATATCGGACGGCTTACGCCCATACTATTTCTAACGCATACTCAAAATCGATCAGGTATTCTCTGGCCCATTCATGAAATTCCAGTATATGTCTGATATCAACTTCGACGCCAGTTGTGGCGTTATGCCCCGCCCGGAATTCGAATGGCTTGTCAATAATTATATTTTTTATCGAAAACCCATTTGTATAATGATTTATTATTATTATTTCAAAATTTTTGCTGCATTACTTTTAACTTTGACTTTTTTATACTACTACGGTTTTCCAGTAACCTGTGAAGCAGATGTTTCATACTATGTTTTAAATGGCATATAAAAAGTCCTCATTATACAATACTGACAGGTATTAGACATCATAAATCTTAACTTTCCTGAACATCTATGTTTTTGTTTATTTTCTTTATTTATAGTTTCACACTTTTTTAATAGTTTTCAACGCAAACACACTGTTTTTATGCCATTTAAAAGAAAATCTTCGATTAGCAGAACAATTGCTTCTGATTTCTACTATGGTAATCAAAATGCAATTAAAACAGGCAATTAGAAAAATACGACATTATAATTGCTTAATTAGTAAAAGCCTTCTCTTTTGTGATGACAACACTAGACCACACACATTCTTTGGCGCTTGGCTGAGATAATGTGTGATAACCGTCACATAATATAATTTTGACCTTGCACCACGAAACTAGATTTTGTGTAGATCTCTGCAAAGTTGATATATGTAATTGTATAAAGCTAACTTAAAAAAAACCTGTGCAATTCGAAATGATTTTTTTCACTAAAAACCCTCGAAATTTTACAGCAATAATTTCGATAGGAAATTTCCGGTTCATATTATATTATTGATAATTTTTGGGGAATTTTTCCTCTGTTAAGGGAATTTTTCCAGGTCTAGAGTTAATTTGATTTAAATCATGCACCGAGGCTGTTGTATTTGTTTAAGACGATAAGTTCTGTTTCGAATTTCAATGATATCTTCTTCTCTGTTGATCAATACATATTATTTAATACTGTTTAGTCTGTAGGACTATGTGGTGCAGTTGCGTTTATGATGATACCCTTAATTAGTTCAGAGCTAGTACAGTCAATCTGTAGGTATGCTGCTGAATTTAGTGCCTTAAGCCACTGACATATAGAATGGACTGCTTATGAGAAATTTTTCATGGCACCAATTTGTTCCATAGGCTAAAAACCTTTTTTCTCTCCATGTAAACACCGGAATCACTTTTGAAATTTACATTTTTTTAAATACGTACTTAAAACATTAAAACAACACAAATATTTTGTTTAAAAAAATTAATAAACACTATTTTCACTTTTTCACCTTTCAAAATGCCTTTTTTTTCATTAATTTGCAAATTTTATGGTTATCTGATTTAAGTTCTTAACGCCTGTCTTAGCAACTGACATTCTGTATGTCAGAATCCGGGGGCTTATGGGGAAAAGAGCAAAAGATATAAACATCACTATACCCGTCTATTTTTTTCTAATTGATTTAACGCAAAAGATATAAACATCACTATACCCGTCTATTTTTTTCTAATTGATTTTATTTCTGAGTGCTTCTGTCAGTTTGGGGGCTTATGGATGAGCGAGCGACTATACCTTTTTGGTGCCATCGGTTTGTATGGGAATAATTGCTGATGAGCAGTCCATTATTATATGTCAGTGCCTTAAGCCCAGTATCCAGATCGAGTGAAATTTCACTTCCTATCTTAAATACATGTAAAAAAAGGCGAGTGAATTGAGAGCGAATTTTTTTTCCACTAGCGTTTCGCTTATTAGTATCCAGTTCGAGTGAAATTTTACAGACAATTTTACAAAAATGTGGAAAACACTTTTTTTGAGACTTTAGCGCCGCCTACTGTGTGCATTTCTTGTTTTACAGCATCGCGCCAATGACATAAATTGTAGAACGCAACGTCCTCTACATTTTTTGTTCAATAAATTTTCCTGTAAAATGCATGCAAATCGAGAAAAACGCATTTCAAAAAATTTTTTTTTATTTTTTTTTTATTTTTCCAAAAAACTGCTAACAGTTTCACATGCCCATCGCCAAGGTAGCTTAGTCACATCATTTTTCAACGAACAAAACTACTTTCAACCTTAAGGCAGTTTTTTCACTGAGGGCTTTATGACACTCACTTTTTTTCGGCTGAAAAATCTGCTAATTAGAGTGAGCCGTGATGTTAACATAGGAAATTTAAATTGGAGTGAGTGAAAAACAAATTTGACGAAATTGGAATGGAAAAATGGAATTGCCATATATATTCTAGCAGTTCAGCTGGAAAATATGAAGAAAATTTTCAATATTTTTTGACAGTTCTTGATTTTTTAAGTGTGTATGGGTGTGTGAGCGTGTATTATAAGGTGATAACAGAACACAATTGAGATGGAACCAAAGTCTAGTAATAACAAGTCTTTCATCTTCATACAAAAATTTCCGACCGTTGATTGTGTGCGTGCATATATGAACATCACTGCTGAGCAAAACTCAACGCATACTTCGTGAACTCGGCCAGACAAAGCCAGATTCTCTCTCTTCGATCAAGTATGCAGCCCAGAAAAGGAAAGACAATTGAATCAAAACAAACGAGCAAATATGCACCAATACATCCCCATATAAACTCATAAAATTTTCCGACTTATGGTTGTATTCCAGCGCGTATAAAAATGTTGCATTCTCTCTCTGATAGCCTGACATCGTCATTTGAAAAACTTGTGCATGCAGCTGTTCGCCTTTCACTCATTAACCATATGAAGATGAAAGACTTGTTAATTTCTAGACTTTGGATGGAACTGTCAAAGCTTATTTCAAAAATTATTAAGCTTATGTTATCCTTTTCCCGCAAACTCTTTCTACCTTTTTCGTATAATTGGTTTTTCTAGCAGATTTATCAGCCGAAAAAAAAGCGAGTGTCATAAGGGCATGAAACTATTTTTTTCATGACAGATTTACTGTACTACTGCTTGATTTTTTTAATGTTTAAAATCAATCAGCAGTATTTCGAAATCAATTTCAAAATGTCAAGCTATGGGTTAAGATAACTTTATAGGCAGAAAGTAGTTGTTACAGCAATCTGTATTATCCCTGGCCGAACTCCCAGCCTTGTTTTTTCTATAATGGAGACAATTTGGATTTTGTTTTATGTTAAAGATTGGAACGTAGAGAATGTATTTATTGATACTGTCGTATGTTAAGTCATTCCTTGATCTTACCAAAGAGTAGAATGTATAGCAACAAGTTGAAACTGTTGTCATAACTAGTCCCCTATACTAAGGTCCAGAGAACAACTATTTTTTTAACCTCAGCGACCACAGAAGTAGCCATAGTTTCCTTGTAATACTATAGGCGAAGACAGTAGAAACGTAAAATAGTATTGTTATGCACTGATAGTGGCTGTAGACAAGTGGTTTCCAAACTTTATGATACTACGGCTCCACTGTTACATAAAAAACCCCTTGGGCCCTCCAATAAAATATGTAAATTTGCATACTAGGTGGGGTGTGCCATTTAGACCTTCGGTATGTCAAGATTTAATATAACTACGACATTTTTTAGACGATTTTGACAAATGAGCAAGATTTATTTAGGATAATCTCTACCGTTTATTTCAAATCAGTTTTTGAATGCAATGTCGATCAAATCACCTCCATCCGAAAAGCAAAAAGCAGCTGTTTTCGGGCGTTATAGCAGCTACTTCGGCCTGTATGTTAGCTTTGAGTTCGTCAATGGCCTTCGGCTTGCTGGCATAAGCTTGATTATAGTGGCTGCGGTGTGGCCGTCTTGCTGAAAAAAATTCGTCAGACCTTTTTCACGCGTTTTCGGACACATGAAGTGCACCAACAAACAAAGATAGCATGCGTCGTCGAGGGTTTCTCGAACTTTCAAGAAAAATGGCCTAATGGTGGTGCAAAGCACGCTGATGTTCACTGTTCAACCTCACGATTTAAAATGATGTGGCGCACTATAGTTGTCAACGACACTACAGACGCGCAAACTGGTTGTCAACCTGGAAGCTCCGCCTACCAAAAATCTAAGGCAGCCTACACACGACAAACTTGATTGCCAACAAAGTTGGCAACATTTGGTGTTGGTGTCAGAATTGAAAGTGTGTAGGTTGGTTAACAACTTAAAATCGAAGTTTGTCGACGGTTGGAATGAAATCAAAAATTTATGATTTTTAGTAGAAGTTGGCAACCATGTTGTATGTCTGTAGTGGTGTTGAGAACTTAGCCAGCGAACATCATTTGAAATAGTAATTTGAACGATGCACTTCGTTGATGTTTGCTTGGATGTTGACAATCAAGTTGGAGTGTCTGTATATTTCATGATACCAACTTTGTTGTCAACCAAGTTTGTCGTCTGTAGGCCGCTTAAAAGTTTTGATTTGCTTCAACCATTTATCAACCGTTATTTTCAACAATAACGACTACAGACTTGCACTCGTTGACAACTAGGCCTAGTTGACAACTGGTTGAAAACCCAAGTTAATCGTCTGTCGGCCGCTTTGTCATATCCAGTATTATTTGATTAATAGAAATATAGGTATATTGTTATCAATATTGTTGCTAATAGGAGTTGGAAACGTACATATCTTTTATCCATTTATTTCGATAGCTATGTCACTTCGTATTTCTTCATTAGGCAATATCTGTTGAACATGCAGAATGACCATTACCATTTAGAAATCATACGAAATACGTTGGTGAAGATGCAAGATGCGAAAACAAAAGCTCAACAATTTATAATCATTCTAAACATTGTTGTGGGCCATTTGTGGAGATTTTTATATACCAAAAACGATATATGTACATGGTAAAGATGTTGTTGAAAGTCGATGTTTGCAAGCCAAATTTAAACTATAAAGCCGCGTTTACGTACATCCCACAACGCGAAAGTGCACTTTGAAGCTCTGTTATCGCACAGCAATTTGCATGCTTTTTACTGTGCGACTAAGATTCATAGTGCACTTTCGCGTTGTGACTTTGGGATGTAAACGTGGCTTAAAAACCAAAAGAACACAGATATTTTTTTACATATTTTAAAATTAATATCCTCATCTCCACAAATTTTAACGAGTACTTAAATCTTAACTAAAAACGACAAGAAAATTATTCATTCACAACTTTATGAATCACTAAAAAAATATGAATTAAGAACGTGTTATAAAAATTATGTCACTGCACAAATGTTTACTTGGTACACACCCTGTATTCTCTACTTACCGTTCTTTTAATTGATATTCTCGCTTATTCTTCTCCCATCCACTTTCTCCTCGCGTGAATAAAAGCGGCGCGTTTTTCCGCGTTAATTTGCCTTTTAATTAATGAACCGCCATTAAAGTTGTCTGGAATTCTTTTATTGTTATGCAAATTGTTACAGAAATAAGTCTTTTCTGTTGATTATTTCTGCGTATAGTTTTCGATTACGATTATTTAATTAATGTTTCTGTATTTATCTTTTCAGCTTGCAATTTGATAGTAAAAAAATAAGAAAGTATAAACTACTAAGAAAGAACGGAACGACTTGACCAAAGGATGTCTACTAGTGAAAAGAAGGGAATTAATAAGATTAGCGGTAAGCATAATACAAATGAATCAAAATATCTCGTTTTTAAAATATTTTATATAAAAACTAGTTGGTCCGGAAGACCTAACTCTGCCTGAAATTAGTTAATTGACTGGAAAACACAACGAAACAATAAAAGAGATATCAATTTGGATCAAAATTAGAAATTTTAGTTATTTACAGTTCAATAATAAATTGTAATGGCACTATTTGTTAAATTTTTGAAATAGATCAGTGGTTTCCAAACTTTATGATACTGCGGCTTTATGATACAAACCCTTGGGCCCCCTCCCATAATAAAATACGTAAATTTGCGCCGTCTTGTTGAAAATGTCCGATTTTTTTCACGCGTTTTCGGATGCACAAAGTGCACCAACTTCCAAGGATAGCGAAGTAGAAGTAAGTAGTCGTAACTTCGAGTGAAGTAGATGTAACTTCTAGTTCACTTCCATTTCGGTCACTCTCATACATTCATATGCAATGGTACCTAACTTCACTTCACTTCACTTCCTATTTAGGTTTGGCCTATTGACTTCCTTGTTCGCCAGGGGTTTTTCGTGAATGTCGCGTTTCTTTGTTTCCCAAATTCAACAGTTTTGTTAATTGACTCCGCCAGAGAGTGTACATTTAACTCCTGAGATCGGCGGCTAAACAACACTCTCTCTTACCACTTCAGAAACTTCATTGGAGCGCCGCGAACACGCCGAATAGGACGCTGGCGAGCCACTGCACCCCCGTACTCGTACTCGTCTGAAGCACCTAGAAGCGCTATAATTTCAGCGCGTTTTTTCGATATGAATAGACTCTTAGCTAAAATGTACTGAATGACGTTTCAGAATCGTGTAAATTTGCCGAAATTGGCTAAAAAGTGTCAGAGTTATTCAATGTTGAAATACCGAAGGTCTAGATGGCGATGAGATGTATAATAAAAAAGACACAATAAAATTCAGGTGGAAATTAAAAAATGAGTAAAAATAAAAGGATAAAATCACCCGCGCACCTTTTGAGTTATAAGCGTCCCTTTTGAGGGTCGTGTCCCCCAGTTTGTAAACCACTGGTGTAGGTATACGAACAAGACAAATCTGATGGTTTGCCAATGCGACAGCAGGCAAAATATAGTAGGCCATGTGAGAAGTACGGATACTCGAAAGTCGCAAACGGAAATTGATGGCGTTTAAATTTAAAAGGGAAATCATTCGTAATCATTGAAATTCTCCATCTAGCTTACTGTATTCTACTCGTCATACTCTTTCATTTGATACCCATATCAAGGGGTTGTAAAGAAAAATGTAATCCGTTATTTTATGATGGCCGCCATATTGAATGTACCATAAAATTGAATATACTTTATTGTATTGCTTTCAGAATCAAAGGTGTGAGCCAAATTTGAGCAGCACCGAATATCGGAAAGTAGTCGAAAAATCGTTCGCGAAATTCCTCACAGGGACGAAGTTACTAAGCTTGTAAAAATCAGTCCAGCCGTTTAGGTATCAGTTCAAATTATGAATCTAAACCATTCTCGAATCAACTTAATCACGCACACAAAATTTTATCAAAATCAATAAAAACCATCCATTGTCTTGGTATTTTTCGAGATATGAATTTTACACAGATGAAGTTCCTCAAAGAACGGATACATGGGTCTTGAGACGGCCGCCATGGATCTAACGGTATATTGAGTATACTATATTGCATATTGTATTGTAATACCCTTTCATTTGATATCCATGTCGAGGCGATTGTAAAGAAAGTGACAATCCGCCCCCTTGGGACGGCCGCCATGGATCTAACGGTATATTGAGTTTCAATAGCGTCATGGCCTACCTATTGTTTGATAGCTGCGTAAATTTGAAATTTTCATTAAATGGAATGATTCAATTTAATGACAAATTTACATTTACGAAGCTGTCAAACAATAGGCCATGAAGCTATTGAAACTAAAATGTACCTAGTGAAATTACTAATTTTTTCGATTTGCTTCTAGATTTATTGATCTAGATTTTCAGCTGTCTCTTTTGATTAAAGGTATAAAAAATAGCCTGCGAACTATTCTCAGACCTACCAAATATAACAAAAAATTTCATCAAAATCGGTCAACCCGTTTCGGAGGAGTTCGATAACAAACACTGTGACACGAGATTTTTATAGATATAGATAAAATAAAATAAAAATAAAAATAGAAATTTCTTTAATATTATTGTTATGTTATTATTACGACAAGAATTTTGTCCACGAAAATATTCTTCAAGGTCTTTGAGGAAAAATAGCGAACAAAATAAATTTTATTGCTATTTACGTCACTTTAACAGGTCGTCTCCCTCATGTTTTTGGTAATTTCATTTTAAAATATCTCCCTTAAAAAAAAGATATTTAGAATTTTTTAATTTTCTTTTGTTAACATATTTACGATGTACGCATTATGTTAGTTCATTATTAGAAGGTATATTGTATGATTAATCCTATCACATGGATATCAAAAGTGCGCGATGATTAATTTCCTCACGCGACAAACGTGATTATGAAAACGTTTTGTTAACAAATAAACTTTTTTTTATAAATGTGCGATTTCAACAGGTTTGAGTAAAATTTATATTTCTTTATCACCGCGCCTCGGTTATGTTTGTTTTGATAAGAAAATTGTAAGTTAAAATACGATATCATCTTAAAGATAAAAGTTAACGTGATTTTGTCATTCATGAATTGTTTAAACGACGTTTTTCAAAAACCCAGAAGTATTAATAGTAGTAAATTATATTACAAAAAATAAAGAAAGTAATCAATGTTTATACGGAAACGTAAATTAAGTGATCGAATAAAAAATACAAGTACGCACGAGTGTTCTATATTCAAGCAAACATATGACTAACACAAGAGGTCGTTGAAAAATTTGCTTCCTAGCTTGTCGCTAGGTGACATAACTATGACACTATCAATCGCATCGATTCTGGTAGTCAAAAGATATCAGTGGTAAAACAATTGATCGTGCAGTAATTGATCGTAAATCCAATTAAGTGCCTGTTTATCATACAATTCACAGAAATAAGCAATCTTACTGCATCTGCTGCATACCCTTAGCTATGAAAAAAGTTTTTTGTCCTGTAGATCAAGACTCTGTGTAGAGACTCAGTGTCTGTGGTGTTCCACTTTCTAGAAATAAGATAATTTTGATTTGACTAAGCCCCTGTACTAAAAGTCCAGTCGTGTTTCGTGACAAGTCGACTGAATTGAAGAAAGGGAGTTTTCAGTCGCCTTACAACTTTCAACTGAAAGTCATGATCCGACTGACACATCACTTTCTCAATATGTATAGGGCTCTTTAAGGATATTGTAATTCCAACATCTCTTTGACTAAAAAAAATTGTGGTAACAATAAGTTGATTCAGAGCATAAAATAAAGATACCGAATAGTTGTTTCTTTATTCGCGGATCAACTTAAAGTTACTTAGTGCAGCCTAGAATGTGCTTTGGGCTCAGTACTCATCTTGGAAAAATCAATCCAGAAGCTATAACTCAGCGGGAAAAATTTGAAGGGCTACGTTAATATGCTCCGATTAGAGCTTTAAGGAATTTGCAAACATAAACCGATTCCCGTTCGATGCAGCGATTAAGCAGCATATTGGACGTGTTTGGTACTTAGTTGGGGACCGCTGTGTAAAACTGCTGTCGACACTCGGGTTTGGAAGAGCGAAAAGGGAATTACAAAATATAAAGCTTTTCGACATCGCACTTGTTTGACATATCCACAGGCGCTAGAACATAAATTGGAGGGTTAAAAATTGTTTTCAACTTCCAGCAGAGGCATATTGAAGTAAATGGACACGGATATTCATTGCAGCATAGTTTTGTTCAAAACTGTTCCTCATTTGCAGGCGTTGATCGAGGTATAACAGGCAAAGTTGAGCGAAAAAGTACGAGTAGTATCAGAGCGCCTCCCATCGGTGTTTTCTCGGAAATCTCGCAAAGCCCTGGCAAGCGCTTCGAGCTATTTTTATGGGCTATGGTGCCATTCGTCCCAAATTATAATTTTGCACGTTTTGGACTGTGGCAATACGGGAGTTTCAGCTGATGTTACATGTAGGGATATATCTGTCTGGTTTAAATTCAATGGGAGCTTTTTTTTTTATGTGACACACTAGAGACTTAGGGAAGGCCCCTTTGTACTGTCGACTATGTATTGGATGCTAAATGCAATATACGTCCAACATCAGTTAGCGTTGATGCAATTCCCGATGATGTCACTGACAGCTCAAAAATAAAGGCGATGAACATCCGATTGTTGAGTTTGTTGTCAAAGTCTTCGACATTTTTTATTTAAGCCATAGATTGCTAAAACCGGGCACATACAAGTAATTTCAATTTAAGTTCAGGAAACCACTTTCGAAATCGTATTTTTTCGGAAAAAGAACCTATATACAACTTTATAAGTCCTGAAACTTTCTGCTATCAATTCAATTGAGTTCTCTTTTTTTATTTAAATAAACTAGTGTTTTGCTTCAACAACCTAAGAACAAATTTTAACAATTTGTATGTCAACTAGATTGAACTTAATTAAAGGGGAAAAGCTTGTATCTTGACATAAAAAACTTCATCACAATCATCTAAAAATAGACAAGATGTGTGAAAGCGTTGCTCCTCTTTTTATGTACGTAAGTAAAAGGACTCTAGCTATTTTCGAATAGACTGTAATTTTACTGGAGACTGTCAGACTATTCAATATCTGATGAATTGGTTAATTTACAGGAAATGGCAAATAATATACAATTTGTCAATAATTACAAAAAAATGCAGCAGCTCCCTATATGAATATGTACGTAGTATGAAATTTTGTTGATATCAAATTAAATTTTGGGTATTGATTAAAGCTTTTTGTTGCTTAAATCTTAAAGGAAGACTCCTTTTTAATAGAATTATTGTAAGGATCTTTATTTATCCACATAGCACTTGGGTATCGTTTTTATAGAGCTGAGGAGATTTTTACTACCCTTCATCTGATGAGAAGTTTAAGTCGAAAAAATTGAGAAAAAGATATGAATGAAAAATAACAAGCACAGGCTTGCGTTTTCAAAAAGTGTTTTCCACCCAGTAGATACTACCAAAATAAGCGCTGCTTAGCTTCGTTAATCGAACCGGCGTTGTAGCTCGCTCAAAAAAGAAGAATCAACTGGAATAATGGAATGACATTCCAGTGAGCTTTTGCATTTCTAACTTCTGGCGAAAAAGCAATAGCCGCTTCAAGTACGGACTGGACTTAAGCCGGTGAACCTATGTGGATTGAACTGAACATCATTGAACTGAGGTAGGGAAAGCCGTAGCTTTAGCCGGCACTCTAAGGCTTTAATAACGCATCTTGTCGGCCTAAGGCCCGGTTCACATTAGTCCAGTCCAGTAATTGAGCAAGTCAATCCAGCCCAGTGCTAGACTGTATCATATCATCTGCATTATTGAAGTCATTCAAAATTGATTGGTTGGTAACACAGTAAAAATTTGGTTTTTAGTAAACTTGATAATTGTTAGGAGTTATGGAACTAAAACAATGCTTGTTTACAAAAAACAGCAATGTGTGTTCACTGTTCAACTTTTAATCCAGCATTGGATTGGTCATCTACACTATTCCAGTGGCGCTGGAATGCAAAAGTAGACTGTCAATCCAGATACTGGACTGCATTGTTCGCTGAAAAGAGGGCATTCCAGTGCCTGTTCACATTATTCCAGTGGAATTCCTGCGTTGGATTCGTTGTTACTGGAATAATGTGAACCGGGCATAGCTGATTAATCGGGGTACCAAAGTTCCACTAAGGTTGGATTTAGGCAAAATTAGTAATAGTGGCCGGACAATTATTCAAATCGAGTCACTCCTGATGCGTTTTTAAGCTGAAGAACTTCAGAAGGTGCATTTGACGCCACTGTTCATCAACTTTGATGATAAACTCTTGGTTTTTATTTAAGTGAATCATTAGGTCAATAGTAATTGATGTCTTATTATGGTTTAGTGCATGGCCAACACCAATTTTGTATAGTTGTATACTTTCCTCGCACCCAAAAACCCACTAGCCACTAGATACGATTTTTCCCATTAAACCAAGTCCAAACCACCAGTTCTAGTGGTAAAACCACTAAGTTGGCAACACTGCAGTAGAAGGAACTACGATCATAGCAATTCTGCATTAAAAAATGTAATGAATGTTACTGCCCACACGTTGGCTATCATCCGAAAATCTCGATTGAAGCTAAGTTTCGATGTCATAAGTCTTCTCTAGTCAATGGACGACAAAAATACTACGAACCAAAATTTCATAATTTAATTAAAATTTCAAATGTTCACTTTACTATGCCCCAAATATGTTCACGGAACGAATTAATTAAATTCCCCAACTATCAATTACGACATTAAACACCATAATTATAGCATCCACTTTATTTTATATCCGAAACATCGGCTCTTCCGGCTCCAGTTTCCCATATCTAGTTCCACACGGTTCAAAATCCATGCTAACAAAATATTTTAACGACTTCTATTTAAAAATGTCGTTCATAAAATTGTCGTCTGTGAATTAATCAGGCGCTAAATAGTCATATAAATTGAGACTTTTACGACTTTTTAGAAAGATTTCGTCATTGTATATTATTTGAGATCTGAGACGAAATTATGCAAACGCGAATGCGGGCACAATTCCAAAGAATATTTTTTATTACTAGACCTTAAGGCCATCGGCCGACAAAACGTGACTGATTTTATTTAAATGACTGATAATAAAACGTAAAATTATTGTTTAACTTGGAATTACGGCGCAGGTATTAAGTAATTTTTTTATAGACCATTTGTTATTTGTACGTTGCTGACATTGAACCGGAAAAATCTTCAATGTTCCTTGGATGCTTGTGTATTCACCCATATTTTTATTTTTCAAGGAATTAAGTAAAATCTTTTTGCAAATTTTATTCAAACTTTTTAGTAGGCAAGGAAATAATAAAAATTTCCCATGTGCTGCTTCATTTTATCCCAAAGACAAGCCCAGCCTTGAGCTGTATTTCAAATGTTTGGAGACATTTTTTTAGAACAATAAAATTCGAGGCGGTTTTTAACTAGTTTCTACCGATTATTATTTTGCGTTGTTTTATTTCCAACTTCAAACAAAAATAAAATTAATACTAGACTTAACTTCTGTTTAATTTGTTAATGAAATTTTTAATCGAATTTTTTATGAATAATACAAATAAACGAATTCAGCAGGATTATAATAATTTGCTTGTGGCACTTTGTGGCAATAGAACGCACGTCATCGCTGTGTGATGTTGCTCAGAATTTAATTGATCAATGCTGAATTGGAATCGAAATAGATTAAAAGATTAAAGGAGTATGTGCTGTGGAAGATGATGAAAAAATTAAATTTAAATGAAGATTTTTATGGGTTTTAAAAAGCGTCGCTTCAAAAGTCCGGAGTCTGTTCATTTATTTTTATCAAAGTTTTTTTTCCTGCAAAGGATGATCTAATCTTAGGTTTACGTAAGAAATTGACAATTTTAATTGCCGACTCATTATTAATAATTGGCTTTTACTGGGAAACTCTAGATTTGCATGTAAAAGATCGGTGTTATTTGACAAAATAGATACATTGTAATTTTTAAAAAGATAAATCTTAGCCATGATTGTTGTGTCATCACAAAAATTAAAGTTTTTCTCTCCGGTCTCCATATTTTATTTACGTCAAACGAAACGTTTGTATTTGGATAAATCTAAAAATTATACTTTGTACAATGTAAATTAATACATCCGTACTCCCGCTACGGGTACAAAAATTGAAAAATAAGCCTACCACACGGGAATGAACGTTCTCAAAGGCACTAAAATTGTAATCGTTTATTCCAAATGCGAGTGTCGTTTTTTTCAAGCGCCCAACTAAGTCCTAATGCTGATTGAGCTCCGCAACCGGTTTATAGAGTATACTATTGGCACCTTTTTCTTTATGGTCACAAAGATAATTGCCCTCTTTTTCGTCTAATACAATTTCTCAAAGCTCCAATTTTGCTTCTAAACGAAGCACGGTACACTTTTTCTAGACTGTTCCGTGCGTCTTTTTTGGACACGTGTCTTTATCGGGCTACATTTGGAAAAGTAGTATTTTTTCTCGGCCATACATGTGGGTACCATACATTCTTTTTGACCCTTTGCGTGCCTGTTTCAAGCTAAAAACAGACGAATCTTATTTTTACTCAGGCATACCGTGTCTTGTCTGGCTGCCATACTGTTCGAGGCTAAGGCGGGCGAGTCTTATTTTTACTCGGGAGAGTAATCGTTGTCGGTACTTAAATCGAAGGTCTTTTTTTGTTTGTGAGGTACAGATAGCTCATGGGATCGCAAGATCATTGAAGACAACTTGTCGACATCACCACCAGGTTCGCCATGCACTTCCTTTCAACAGCAGAATTTACAGTTAAAAGAGTTTAAAGTAAGTAATCCAATCTCGTATCAAAATCTCAATCCCGCACACTTGTTTATAGTATCTATTTATCTGGCCAAAGTACAGCTCTGAATATTTTCTTTACAGTATTCCCGCTTTGGCCAGGGTCAGACACCGCGCGTTTGGAAACCTTTGTTCGAAACTTAAAATATATAGCCTTATTCTCGTTGACGAGTGACGTGACAGGTGTGTCACGCCAAAGATATTGCCATATACTTAGGTAAAGAATATTCATGAATGTGTATACAAAAATGTGTTATTTCAAATTGTGTCTCCATCCACAGTCCTTATACGGGACTGCCGTCTGTACCTACATATCCACCTGGCTTGTTACTGCTCATATTGTTTACCAGACATGTTCAAACAGTTTATACGATCTGTCTTATGAACTTCATTGTACATTAGCTGTGATATTGTAAAGGTTCCGATAGATAACTTTGGGTGATTCCAAGGCCAAATGATCTATATGCAAAAAGCTCGATTCGACAAAAACGCGATCAAAAATTTCAAAATACATGAAACAAAATAAAATAAAACCAATGTTCAAAGTGATAACTTTTAATTAAAAAGTACAATCAGTAATTTTTTTAAGGATAAATATGAATATTTCATATCTAAAAATGCATACAAAC
Organism: Thereva unica; assembly: GCA_949987705.1. NCBI lineage: Eukaryota > Metazoa > Arthropoda > Insecta > Diptera > Therevidae > Thereva > Thereva unica. The sequence goes on from OX465285.1 coordinate 77,508,450, forward strand.
TCATTTCGACCTATAGGCCCCTCTGCTGAAAGGCGTGTCGTTACGACACCACAAGTCGTGTGATTTGAAAAAAGTGACGTTTCAGGCGAATCATGTTTTTCAGTATAGTGGCTTAAACTCAACTTAGAATTTCCACTCTAGGCCCCATGTGCTGAAAGTCGTAACTTGACTGAAACCCCGAGTAAAAATAAAATAAGGGCATTTGGCGGTCGTTGGGGCAAATGACGGGCGTAGAATTTTAAACCATTTTTTATGATGGCCTTTCAAGGGGCAAAAACGGCGACTTGGCTTTTCAAGGGTCAAACGACGGCCGTAGAGTTTTTAAATTTTTTAGGGCGAGCACAGATGGGCAAACGACGGGCAAATGACGGGCAAACTTGAACAAAAAATTTCAATTTCCGAGAAGGCCTTATAGAGGCCATAAAAATGCCAAATGCATAAGGCTGGTCGTCCACTGGAAGCGTATTCGAGCGGCTTCGCGCTTCGGCCATACAAATGAGCCGCTTGTAGCCGCTCATATGTATGGCCGTAGCGCGAAGCCGCTCGAATACGCTTCCAGTGGACGACCAGCCTAAAGCGTGATTTATGTATTTTTCTCGTTATTTCTCGCTCGAGTAAAAATAAATTTTTGGCCTTTTGACGGGCGTGATGGCCCGGCCATATGGCGGTCAAATGACGGCCCGTTGCAGGACAGTACGGCCATTTGGGGGGCGATTGACGGTCAAATGAGCGCTTTTCAGTCGCAAAAAAGGCCTTTCGGGGGGCGATTGACGGTCAAATGAGGGCTTTTCAGTCGCAGAAAAGGCCATTCGGGGGAAAAGCCCTCGAAAAGCCCTCATTCGACCGTCAATCGCCCTCCGAATGGCCTTTTTTGGAACTGAAAAGCCCTCATTCGACCGTCAATCGCCCCCCGAATGGCCTTTTTTGGGACTGAAAAGCCCTCATTTGACCGTCAATCGCCCCCCGAATGGCCGTACTGTCCTGCAACGGGCCGTCATTTGACCGCCAAATGGCCGGGCCATCACGCCCGTCAAAAGGCCGAAATTTATTTTTACTCGGGACGTCACTTTCTTCAACTCGAAACGACTAGTCCACACGACTCAACTTTCAGCAAAGGGGCCATAATGCATATAGGTCATTTGCCTTTCCACGGCAGAAGAATCAGCTGAAGGCTGGAGAAGAGAGTGAGAAAGAGCAATAGAAATTGTGTCTATTCCATGCTCTTCTGTCACCCTCTTCTCCATAAACTACCTTTGCAGCCGACTCTTGTCGTCCGTCTGGAACCAGGCTATCTCCATCTATCCAGGCTATCTATTCCAACTGCATAGAAACTGTCTGTCCCAAAACAATTCGATTTTTGTTACGATTCGATCAAGTTGACAGGACAGGTCGTACCATCTGTGTGGGCCCTCGTTACAAACTGGATTTCCATGAGAAATTAATTGATTACTTCAATTTGATCAATATATGTCATGATTAATTCCGCGCCAGCTTTCCCTGTAATTAATACATTAACCCATCCACTGCCATTTCTCCTTCACTAAAAGTGTAACCTCATTACTATAAATATATCAATGCATCAGTCAAATGTGTTTTCCCATCAATATTCAATCATCACCATGCCATCGCTTGAGCGACGCATCGAACGTACAACGGCCTGCGGCTGGTTGCATACGAAAAATTTTCCACGGTTTTTAAGAAAAAGAAATCACCACGACAACACGACAGTAGTCGTCTCGAAGTCATCGTCCCATTTGCAGATTAGGGGGCTCGTCTGGACTAAACATGTCTTTTCTTTAATGGACATTCCGACCCGCCTGCTGCTCGTTTATGTTGCGTTAGCGTGCGACGTCTATGGAAAACAAAGCGAACTGCAAAATGCCGTTTATGGGGCCAGAATTAAAGTTCAAAGTCGATATGCCGTCCAATCGAATTCTTCCATTCACATTCGCGACTCACAAACTGAACGAAACCAGTCGAAACCACATAAAAAATTTAACGATTTCTTTCGATTTTACGACAGTTTTTTTCCTATCACCAAAACAGTTTATAATGTAAACTTTATATCGAGCTGTAACGGAATTTTTTAATCGTTATCAAAAACGAAAAAGTTGATTGCTGTTATGATTTTGCAATTATTGCAGACAGCCGCCTTTGCAATTTCTTCTTATCTGGAAGGGGAAAAAGAGTAATTAGCCGCGGACTAAACCTCTTCGTGTTAAGTAATTTTCCTACGGAAATTAAGGCACTTTGCATCTCTTTTGAACTGCAGTTGCAGGCCAACATTCTGCAGTAATTGCCCGGAGAGATAACAGTAATCGCCGTTAATTATAGGCAAATTTTATTCCCAATCACGAAAAGATTGATTCTAATTATAGGCCACACATGCCGGAGCTGGTCGTTAGCACAGATACCCTAAAACCGCGACAATCTTGACCTCCTAAGCCAAGTGCCATTGGCAGTACTAGCTTGTGCGTCAGTCCCACTATCCTTCCCTTATGTCCAAGTTCCAGAAAAGGGAAAATGATATAGTGGACATGAGGTTTAGTGTCCACTAGAACTTAGTAGGTAGTACCCACACCAATATAAGTCCTGTTTCAGCCTCTAGTAGTTCGACCAACTTTTCTGATGACATCTAGGCCATTTGGGGGGCTCCAAGGGTCAATATTAAATAAATGCGCCTACGTACAAGCAATGGTGAGACAATAACACTGGGGGATATCATTTTTTTTGTTATCAATCCGTGCCGGTTATAATATAAAACTGAACTGATAACGCCCAGTCCGAAGTTTACGAGACTTCATTATGTTTAAAAAAAATATGATGATGAACACGAGTCATTAATATTTTTAATAATTCGGTCAAAGTCTGGATTTTAGCATGAATGAACGCAAAAAATTCTCCATTGTTTGAATATGCGCAATTTTTAATTAAAATATCGAAGGAGTTGTGTGTCTTATCTTGGTATAAGGGTTGCGATAATTTTCCATTACGATTGGACTTTATCAGAGACCTTATTCATTGAAGTACGAAAGTTTAAAGTCAAGGAATAGGGCACAAAATCGTATATTAGTCATTGCCACAGATTAAAAAAAAAGAATAGTTAAAGAAACTAAAAAATACGCTTTTATTTTAAAATGAACCAAAAAGTCAAAAATAATTTTGAATGAAAAGTTTTTATTGCTGCAGCCACTTACTTAAATTTAAAAAACGGGCGCTAACGAAAAGTTCCAGAAAGTAATATAGGTAAAGAGCCCTCCTCGCTTTTTTACATTTATGTAAGTAGCGGCAGCAATAAAAACTTTACATTCAAAATTATTGTTTACTTTTTGGTTCATTTTAAAATAAAAGCGTATTTTTTAGTTTTTTTTAACTATTAATTTGTATTTTCTACTTTTCAGTCTATTATTTTTTCTGCTATTTTGTGGTGGCGGCCATATTCGACTTAAAATGACGTCACACAGCTAACTGTATTCTACCTGTTGTACTCTTTCATTTGTTACCTATGTCAAAATGGGTCAGATCGCATTTAGTGCTTAAACATGATGAGTTGAACTCAGGCTGAACCCGAGCCCAACTACCTGTAGATGGGAGTCGAGTTGACTTAGGATCGACTGAGCTCGACTCAGCTCTGCTACCTGGGTTGAGTTGAAACTATGTATACAGACGTGAGTTCAGTAGTTGAGTAGTTGAATTTAGTTAACAGCAGTATCTCGATCTTTTGTTTGTATTTTTTGGTATCGCGTAATGCTTTTTTATTTTCAACTCAACCTCAACTCAACTATTCAACTAATCATGTAAACACACTAATAACCACGCGAGCTACAAATGTGTGCAAAATTTGAAGTTTATCAGTTATATTTTTTTACTTTTTAATCTCGTATAAGTCTTCTGCAAAATTTTGTTGGCCGCCATTTTGAATTTGGAATGACTCCACATAGCTAATTGTATTCTACTTATCGCCGCCATTTTGGAACTGCCATCCAGATTTTTGTACAAAATGGTCAGATCGCATTGTCATCCAAACTAAACGTATATGCAAAATTTCAGCTGAATCGGAAACCGGGAAGTGACTCAAATTTAACTTCCAAGATTTTATTACATAGTTACAAGTATAAAGTATATGGTTTACCAGTAGTTGAGCACGCTACATACAATTGACCATGTGAAAAATTCAGAATTCTCCAAATTCAGGTCACAAACATTGAAGGATTGTCCCTAAGATTTGTTGATTGTGACTGCGAATGCCAATCGGACTGGATATTGTAACCTTTTGAAATCAAAAGGAGTATTGGTCACAATCAACGGAATGGAGGGAATAAATACATTTCCTTTTTAGAATTGTTGCTTCTATCAGATTCAGCATCAAATTCGTAATAGCAAGTCTAATACCATTGCACAATCGTGGTTGATTCAAATTTCGTAGCAAGGAAACTCCGTCGGATAATTCACGACAGATGACACGACAACAATTCGCTATTGCATCAATATTTCGTAAGCATTTTTCTGTTGATCATTCAGCAATGGTACATTAGATTGAACCGCTTCTTGCAGCGCATTGCGGTCGTATTGATGCTCAAGGTTCAGTGCTTGGGTCAATTCGCCGCAATCATGCCAACCTGAATTAATAGTTTATTTGCTATCGTCATGCACAAATCCTCAATGGCAATAAGTCCTTCGTCGTATATTTCGGCACACATTGCCATTTCCGGATAGTGCAAGTATTTCGTACGCGATGCAATATGTTTTCGCACATGGCGTCCTTCTATTTGTTCCATAACACTATAAGTTGAGACGGATAGCATGTTGTTACAATGATGGCGAGTACGTTCTTATTTAATACGCATTCGATGTGCCAACGGAATCAACGATTGTTTGGTCGCATTGGAATCGTCCTCCAATAAGCTCAAACGGTGACACGCCTTTCGACATGTTTGACAAAGATGACCATTTACCGTTTGTAAATGTGTGAATGATTTTGGGCCACGTACGTACGCCTAAAAAGAAACATTCAACATTCGATGGTTGACCGCTCGTTGCGCAGCAGTTGCTTCGGTGAAATACACGCGTTAATACACGACGGCCATTATTGTCCTTTGAGCGCCGGCGATAAACTCTGCTTCAGCTACTAATTGCCATGGGTATCGTTTCGTACATTTTCCATCAACCATAGTGATTTGGGGTTCAAAGCGCCACACGGTTCATGCTTCATGCACCATCTACGTTCTGACAATCTCGTGCAGTTTTGAATCGGCGATTGGGTCAGGGATTTTAGCAGATATGATATCGCTACTTCATCAGATCGTAATTTGTTCATCAGCCAAATCAGAATATGTGCGTGGGGTAGACCACGTTTCTGTCATTCGACCGAATACATCCAATACCTTATAATGCCGATCACTCGATGCTTCACGATCACATCCATAAGAATCTTCTACAAAGTATTAGAAAACTTAAAAAAAAAGATGAATGAAATCGGTAAAGTGGTTCTCAAGTTATGGCGTGACCAAGAGAAACACGGATTCATTTTTATATATAGATAGATATACATACATATATACAAACAAAAATTTATAATTATTTTTATTTATTTTTCTTACAGATCTACTATCATGTCGTCAAGTATTAAACATTCTGGTCATTCTCGGCTTTATGCTGAATTATGCCCTAAGAGTAAACTTAACAATTGCAATTGTTGATATGGTAAGAGAAATACCTGACAATGTAACAGTACTAGTAGAAGGAACAGTTGATAATTCTACTAGAACAGTGGCAGATGACAGTCATAAATTTGATTGGGACAGATATAAGCAGAATTTCATCCATGGAAGCTTCTTCTGGGGCTATATACTAACAGAACTTCCAGGTGGCCGATTAGCTGAGCTAATTGGCGGACGAAGAGTTTTTGGACATTCAATGTTATGGGCTAGTGCATTGACGTTTATTACACCATTTGCTGCATCATTACATTATGTGGCTTTAATTATTGTTAGAGCGTTATTAGGATTTATGTTAGGTAAGTACATTTGCATGACAATGGTATTTTCAAAAAAGCCAAAGAATTTTTTAACAATTAATTTATAAGATAAGACTATCAGACTCACCTTTCACTAATCTAGTGGTATTAGGATACATATAAGTCAAATCTCATTAAATCGTCAAATTATATCCTCTTTTTTGTGATTTTGATCATAAACCAGGACGCATAAAACAAACAAAAGAAAAACGATTTGAAATTTAATTAAAAAAACTAAAACTAAAAGTTAAAAACAATACGTACAGTATTCATTTCAAGCTACAACAAAAATGTTAACGATACATTTCGTTCTGGTCAACCAATAACAGAATTTGCAGAGCAAGTATTGTACAACTTAGAGCAAGACCGACTTGTTAGCAGTCATGGTATCGCTAACAAACTTAATGTCCATGGCTAAATAGTTATAATCACATTTTGCCATTTGAAAATAAATGAAATAAAATGGTTTTTAAGGAAATTAACAACGGATAATGAAAAATAGGTCACATACAAGCAATGTTCCCACTAATTTGTTCGCTGACTGCGAGGTAAAAAGTATATGGGAGCAGAAATATTCAAAACGTATGTAAAAATGTGCAAGGAAGGGTGGTGGGAGGGAGGTCGCGTGCTTATTTTTGAGCAATGCCAATTTTGAAATTGGATCTATTTCGTCCTTTTTTAGTACTTTTCCACCTGAGTTTTGTCGAAAAGTACCAAATAAGGCCAATTTCAACATTAAAATTGCCAATAACTTCAAAAGTAAAGGCCGTCGCATAATTGTTGTTAGACATTACTCATAGGAAATTGTCCAAGCTCTCCAATTTTGTAAAAAAAGTATTGGTTAATTACGTATTTTTTTGGAGAAAAAAGTGGTTTGATTTTTTATAGTTCAGTTCGCCAATTTGCTCGAACTTGTGCAGTTCGGCCGGTAAAGCCGGGATATAAGAGTATTTCAAAAAGTTTTCCGAATACGTAAGGCAAATATGCCCCATTTCATTTGAAATAAGGTTTGTCTACTAGGAGAATTGTCGCCAGCAACCGAGATAGCCTCCAACGTTTTGGGTGTTCAGGTGTACATGAAATATTTAGGGTGTGGATTTCCCCACCCAAATCGGAAGTGTGTGTGCACTTTTTCTTCCATCCCAACGCGCTTCGCCTGCCTGAAAGAGTTCAATTACCTCGATAGTATAATTACTAAAGGAGGTACGAGGGAGGATATCATAAGTAGCAACAGGTGCATTCAACAGTTTATGGAAAAAGTGTGGAATACGCCACAACTATGTAGAAATGTAAAGTTATATACATATTTTCAACTTGTGGGCGAAATGTACATTACTCTATTATTACGTTTTCATAGCAGCTTGAGTGCTCGAAAGCTTGAAAATATCAAGAACTCGAGCGCGTATTTGGTCTGCTTACTTGAAGCGGCATATTAGCTTGAAATAAGTTTGAGTTGACATTTGAAGTTATTATTATATTTCTTTCTTTTAACGCGGGTTTATTTGTTGATTAATAATTTAGCTTATCCATGTTTCCACAAATTGCTTTTAAACATATTCACAAGCCTAACTTTCACAATTTCGAGCACATGACAAGCATTCGAACCGACCAGAAAAATCGTTCTGATCGACTCAAGTCGAGCTGCTTGCGTTTACATTTGTACTTAAGGGGGTCCTCTAGTTTCCCGGCTGTTTTTTTACGGCTTTTTCAATAATTTTTTACGGGCAAACCATCGAAGTAATAAATGCCATTGTTTTTACATAATCTTAATTAACATTTAAATGAGCTTTATAAATTTTTTGAACACAAAATATATAATAGAATCAAAGTTATAGTGGCCGACAGGCAGACATCAAGTAAAGGAGGTGCTTGACGGTGACCAAGGTTGCGGATCTTCCGCTTATCTGAAATCAAAAAACCAAAAGGCATTTAAATCTTCATATTTAAGACTAGCGATTGAACTAAAATGAATTCTAAATAACAAAAATTAATTTTTTTATACACTTTTGAAAATTATATTCTATTTTTTACTCATTTTGTCTTAAGTTTTTCGCTCGTAGAAAAAAACTATTGAAGCAATCATGATAATCCTAGTTTAATCGCTGGCTTATAACATTGAACAAGATCGGTGCAGAGTTTCTGAATTATCGTGGTCACCTTTTTGAAAAATAGTGTTTCGAGAAAAACGCGTTCCAAAGTTCGCACATGTGATTTATAATAAAAATTTCATCTCACCGTCAATCTATGCCTATATCATATAGTAGCCCTTCGTCTTCTTCTTGGAAGTAACGCAGAGCTGCGTCGTCTTCCCTTTTCGCGATTCGGCCTATTTTACGACATCACTCGTGCGCCTTTCTGAACGGTCGATCCGAGAGCTATCACGCTGTCGAACGTATCCTTTACGAACGTAACCTGTTCCGGGCCTTAACCTGTTCCAGGGCCTTAACTTGTGAACCACTTCGAATATCGAAAAATCCTTTGGCACACATTTTCTACACATAGTTGTAGATGTGATTTATGAAAAAAAATATTCGATTTTTTCGACCCGAGAAACTAGAGGACTAGAGGTTAAAGAACGATTCAAGTAAGCTTCAAGCTATCACGGAAACGGATTATATGGCAGTGAAATCTGCAAACATATTATTCCACAGTAATGCACTTTTTCAAACAATTTCTGAATGACGATTATTTCGATAGTATATTTGTTTAAACAAATTGATATGCACTATAGAAGTTAAATAATCAAAATTTTTCATGACATGATGCAGAACAGGTTGTTTATATTAAACAGTTGCCAATTTTATCGTTGCTTAAATAAATATAAAACTAAAGAACTAAAGATTCAAGAACTTACAACAAATTTACAGCTTCAAGATAATGACCGAAAAGGAAGGAGCTTTTTGGCAACTGATTTGAATTCAACATGATAAAATGTGGTAAAAATGCCAAGTACTCAACCATGTATCATGTACCTATACTAAAATAAATTATTTTTTTATATGACTCAGAGGATGTCTTTGGCTTAACCATGCACAAACTACATAGTGGAGTCAGATGAGCAAAACATAAGGAATTGTCTCCAGAGTAAAATTTTTTTTTTGGAACATGTTAGTTACATCGAATACTATACGAAATGGACATTTTCTACCTCTAGCAACCGCCGCTACGTAAGTTATCGGCCATTATGTCAAAAATTTACCATTTTGGTCGTTCTTTCTAAATATAAATGCGTATATCTCGGCATGTGTAGGTCCGAAAAAATTGAAAAAAATAGAGGTTGTTCGTTATGATATTGGCTACCAGCGGTTACAATATGAAATCCTTATCTGCACATATAACCTCAAAAAAAATCAAAAACTAAAGAAACTACAGAATTTTGGTTTTTTGGTGATAACTTCGAATATTTTTAGTGAAATTTGATGAAATTTTCAAAAGTTATACTTTATAATGGGAACAATAACTGGTTAAAATTTCAAGTCAAAATATCTAATACAAAGCTCAAAAATTGACTTCAAATTTGAAAATTGATTGGCCTATCAGTTTTGTGCATCGCTTCGTATGAGGTTCTTACTTTTTTTAAAATGTAGCTTCTTTTATGCACTTTTGATGGTGAAAAAGAAAAAATTTTAAACTTGAAGAAAAGTGAAAAAAATCGAATCAAAAATCGACAATTTTTGCATTTTTTCGTCAATTTTTTTAGAAAAAAATCACATTTTTTGATAAAAGTCAATTTTTCGATCATCATATGTCAAAACTGAATTAATAATTTAATAGAAATTGAACTTTGCCAAAAAAAGTCAAATTTTCCTAAAAAATTGACGAAAAAATGCAAAAATTGTCGATTTTCGATTCGATTTTTTTCACTTTTCTTCAAGTTTAAAATTTTTTCTTTTTCACCATCAAAAGTGCATAAAAGAAGCTACATTTTTAAAAAAAATTAAGAACCTCATACGAAGCGATGCACAAAACTGATAGGCCAATCAATTTTCAAATTTGAAGTCAATTTTTGAGCTTTGTATTAGATATTTTGACTTGAAATTTTAACCAGTTATTGTTCCTATTATAAAGTATAACTTTTGAAAATTTCATCAAATTTCACTAAAAATATTCGAAGTTATCACCAAAAAACCAAAATTCTGTAGTTTCTTTAGTTTTTGATTTTTTTTGAGGTTATATGTGCAGATAAGGATTTCATATTGTAACCGCTGGTAGCCAATATCATAACGAACAACCTCTATTTTTTTCAATTTTTTCGGACCTACACATGCCGAGATATACGCATTTATATTTAGAAAGAACGACCAAAATGGTAAATTTTTGACATAATGGCCGATAACTTACGTAGCGGCGGTTGCTAGAGGTAGAAAATGTCCATTTCGTATAGTATTCGATGTAACTAACATGTTCCAAAAACAAAATTTTACTCTGGAGACAATTCCCTTTTCACTAAAATTTGATGCTCATCTGACTCCACTAACAGCTGACTTTAAATCATTTTGATCTTGTATTTTGTATCCACAAATTACTACATACAAGTGTGAAAAACGCTTTCCTCATTTTAAGTTAGAATATCTAGGAAATGATACGTACTAAATAATAAATCTTTGCACTAAATCAAAACGTTCTAAAAAATTCCAATATCTGTAATTAATAAACATATTTATTATAAATTTCAGGAGCATCATGGCCAGCAATTCATCCAATGACTGCAGTATGGATTCCACCAATGGACAGATCAAAATTCATCTCAAACATGATGGGTAAACAATTAATAATAATAATAACAACTGTGCAACTATTATAACACATTTCCTTTTATTTTCACACAGCATCATCTCTTGGCGCTGCTATCACAATGCCTATATGCGGATTCTTAATTTCCTACCTGGGATGGCAGAGCGTGTTTTATTTCACAGGTGAATTATTTTATTGTATTGTAATTTTTACTTTATTTGCACATATCGACCGACAGACAGACCGGCCTTGTTTCCATGCTATCTCAAAATATGCATGCTTATACACGAAAATCTCGAGGTCAACTTTATGTGTCAATACTTCCCTTTTATTATATTATTAACATTATTAAGAGATTCAAAACAAAAAGAAACGTAGAATTTCCAAACAAGGACATTCAGAATACATTTAATCGATTCTAAGAAAATCCCCAATCAGCAGCACTCTAATGATGCAGGTAGGCGCTGATGAATTATCTGTTGTTTATCTGCATACCGTTTTTCTGCGACGTTATAATGTATTACACTTCCGCTAATTTAAAGAACAATTAACATTGCACATGATCTTACAGCAGATCTCACGACTCGAGACGACAAAACCTGTTCGCAATCACTTTAAATGTAAATTGCAGCAAAGCATATGAATAAAAGTTGCACCACCTCTTTTCTCAAGAAGGTATCGCTGTACGATATCTTGTTACACTTTCATTAAAAATGTATCAACTTGTTTTTTTAATATGCGTACTTAAAATGTAAACTAATTTTGAAACATTGTTTAATTTTATTTAAGGTGGAATTGGACTGTTATGGTCACTGGCGTGGTTCTTCCTCATCTTTGATACACCAGCTTCACATCCAAGAATATCTCCAGAAGAAAGGAAGGAGATTGAAGATGCCATTGGAACATCTACATCAAAGAAACGTCCTAGCTATGTTCCATGGGCGCAAATTTTAACATCAGCACCTGTTTGGGCTATTATCATTACCCATGGATGTTCCGTTTTCGGATATTTCACAGTCGTAAATCAACTACCCACCTACATGGGAACTATTCTAGGATTCGATATTAAATCGGTAAGGAAATGATTCGGTTATTCACATTTTTTTTATCTTAATAACTACTAATTTTTTTTATCTAATCTCATGAACATTTTTTCCTGGTTAAATACTCGTAATAATCTTTCATTAATCACACCCTCCCTATTAATATTATTATTGTGGGTATTTCCGAGGAAGATTTTATTAAGAAATACTTGGGCATGTAGGAAGTATGTCAATTTTCAGATATATCTTATCACGCGTGTTTTTATCAGTAAAGTTTGCGGGGGACTTGGATTATAAAATCAAAATTATCAAAGGAAAACGAAATGAATGATGTATTGCTGGTTAAGATGTCAAAAATATTGCTATCTATGATAGAAAAATGCGATTCAATTGAATTGTATATTGACATGCAATTTGATAAATCGCAAAAACAAATAATTTCATTTTTATTTAATCAAGATGGTAAGCCAAAACAAGTGTGTAGTAACAAAGAGGAATTTCTAATCAAAGGTGGGAAGTCATACGATGTCACGCTACTCACTGGAATGCTTGGAGACACTTAAAAGCTTGCGTAACGTCTAAATAACCTAAGCGGTCACCTTGCTGGGAAATATTTTAAGCGAGAGAGGACTAGTACTAAATCGATGGGTAGAATATTTCAGTGGAAACTCTTGGATCTACATAAATAAGGGCATAGTGTACACGCATTTGATTATAGCGAAAGAATCAGGAATGGCGAAGCAGTACCAGAAATGCCTTACTACAGGAAGTGCGCGAAGCTAGACTAAGCTTAAAAATAACCAGGTCACCAGGTCGACAAAATATACAAGATTGTACAATGCATTTGAATACATAAAGAACTACCTGACAAATGGAGCATAGGAATAAATCTGTCCTCGATACAAAAAACCAACTTGAAGGACCAACTTGACTGTTCAAACTACAGAGAAATAACTTTATTTAATTTAGGATATAATATATTCTCATATATCCTGTATACTGGCTTATTGCACCAGTATAAAAGAGTAATTGGCAATAATAGAGTAAGAATACAGAGCAACATATCTTTGCCCTTTGAACCGATCAGAAGCCTCGGATAAGGAGACTCACTATCCAAAAAACCAGTACTCAAGTACCGATCGAAAGCATGACGATCAGATTCTCGGAAGCTGCGAAAGAAAAATTCTTCGCAGGATAACAGGCACAGTAAATGAAGAGGGTGTCTGGAAAAGAAGATAGAACCACGAGTTGTACCAAATATGCAAAGTACCTTACGTCACAAAGCATCATAGGACATGTAATGGGAATGTCTGGAGAAACGGCCCCAAAAATTATTGAAGAGGCCAAAGCTCATGAGGAGAATGCTGATGATGATCCAGCCCATTCCTTCGATAATGGTAGTTGACCTTCCTTAGGTGTATTGACAGGGGACACTTATCCACTCAAAACACTCCATTCTCTTTCCCTTTTTGTGTGGGATGACCTTGCAGCATTTCATTCTTTCGCTACATCAACGAGGAGTCTCTCGAGATATTGGAGAAGACTGGAAGCCAGCTAGGGTTTTTAACAGCCCTTCCGCAGAGGAGGGATCTCCGAGAAGGTACCACGAGAGATCTTCAATAGCTGTTACAAACAAATTTTTGGCAGCCTTACAAAGACTGCCTAAAACTGCACAAGAAAGCCATTGCCTCAGCCAAGAAAGATACCTGGCAGGGGTATTGCCAATCTATCGAGAGTCCAGTTCGTCTTTTATAAAAAAAGTGAACGGATCTTGGACAGAGTCGCAGGCCGAATCTATAGAGCTATTAATGAACACACACTTTTCCGATTGCAAGGACGAAAATAAAGTCAAAGCATCAGGGAACGGACGGAGACACTCCTGGGAGGAAATTTCCGCTATTTTTACAAAGGAAAAGAGCTTTTCTTCCTTCAAGGAACCCGGCCTGAATGACATACTACATGCTACAGAAAATACCTGAGGTGGTAGTACCATGGCTAGTGGCCATGTTTAAGAGCTACTGGCTACTTAACTGGGGTGGTATGTAGCAGCACAACTTATGTGCTACCACCCCTGGAAGTCGAACATCGAGAAAAGGGTGAAGAAAGCCTGTATAGACTTCTACCCCTGTAAAAAGACGTTTGGCAAGAGATGGGGTCTCAAGCCAAAGCTGGTCCTGTATATGTACGCAGCTGTGGTAATCCCAATTCCCACTTATGGTTCGCTAGTATGGTGGCCAGTACAGAGCAGAACCTATAATGTCATAAAGTTGGGAAGGGTCCAGAGGATGGCAACGATAGGGGTAACAGGGGCCAGGAGAACATGCCCCACGAAAGCCTTCCCATCAAACATCTAGCCTCGTTTAGTGTCCTGAGACTGTGGTAAACCGGGGCTGGAACCCTACTGACATGGCTTTCTTGACTATCTTGAATCTGCTACCCGAGGGTATGGTCGCTACAACCACAGACTACCGCAAAGTTGGGCATCCCGTTCTGTTGTCGTAGCTGCCGGGGGATGAACGAGAGAGAAAGCTTGTTCACTTCCTATACAAATGCCCGGCCTTAGCCCAAGCAAGATAACGCACACTATAGGCAGCTACGTTTTGGAAGACTTAAAAGAAACCTCCAGGATGGCTTTAGGCATTTGTCACCCCGACCAAGAACCACTGAACAGAAGGCACGCGAGCTGTGGCAACAAAACGATGCACAAGCGCTAATTGGGCCTTCGGCCGCACTGGAGGTTGCCTTTTACCTACCTACTTACCTACCTTGCAACATAGGATCACGGGGCTCGTTCACCATTTACTTCCTATACCTGGTTAGTTATTTTTATCTGACTCCTCCAGTATTATAGTAGGTCGACACGATAGAGAATTTTGGTCTATATAATTCTATAGAATTTGATCTGTGACACAAAGGAAAGTCTCTGCGAAGTCGATCCACACGGTAAAAACTCGAGATACTTTCCTCTAGAAAAGTCCCCAGAGAAATTCCGACGACATGTTCGCACCGACATTTCGTTTTTGTTTCACTCAATCTTCACCGTTTTTACGGAAGTCGCAAGGAAAGTCGTGTAATGTGAACCCACCGTTAGCTTTTTTGTGAAGGACGTTCATTGTCATTTCCACTTTCTTCATGTCACGGAAAGTCATATTTAGAAAAGCGCACAATATAAAACTTATGAGATATATAAAACCTAGATTACTAAGTTCAAGATCATTTGAATCATTCATCAAGGATATCAGTGCTATTTTAAAAAGCCGTTAATTTTCTTTTCCATCATAAAATAAAAACAAAACCGATAAAATATCGTCAGAAATTCTTGAATAAAATGCGACCTAGCAACAAAACAAGATCGAAATATTAAATTAGAACGTGACCCACAAAACGATGGATCAAAATCAATTCAATCAATCAATCCATTAACACACTTCGCTTTTTAGGGTCATGTAGTCAATTGCTGTGCGATCTTATAACCAATATGAAATTGATTACTCTGATTCACAACAAGCCCATGAATCAGTATAATATTTGTACTAAAAAATATCCTTCTCTTGCAGAATGGCCTATTCTCATCACTACCATACCTTGGAAAATATATTATGGCTATGAGTGCATCCTGTTTAGCTGATCATCTTAGACGAACTGGAAAATTAACTACAACAGCAACAAGAAAGATTTTCACAAGTTTTGGTAATTTAAAAATTTTTATTATTAAAATAATGTTTTTAATTTAATTAATTTTAATTTAGCCGTATTTACACCTGGTCTTATGATGATCCTTCAAGTTTATTACGGAATCACTGCGACATGGTCTGTGATAATATTCACAGCTGCTTTAACATTGAATGGTGCTGTAACTGCTGGATATTTGGGTAATGGGTTGGACATCGCACCGAACTTCAGTGGGACAATATTCGGAATGGCAAATACGTTATCGTCTTGTGGTGGCTTTTTATCGACGTACATGGTTGGAGCACTTACAAACGAAAATGTAAGGAATTTAAAATGGAGTTTCTTTAGACTAATTAATACTAATTGAATTAAATTTTTTTTAGAAAACTTATGGACAATGGCAGAAAGTGTTTTGGATATTAGCAGGAACTTATATCTTTGGCTCCGTAGCATTTGCAACAATGGGATCTGGTGAATTACAGCCATGGAACAATCCTCCGGAAAGGAAAAAGGTTTCAGATGTTGACACTGAAGAAGGAGTACCTTTAAAGAACAAATCGATTACGGCATAAGCTTGCTCAAGCGTAGACAACCAATTTTTAAAAATCCTCATCTTAGCCAAATTCGCCTCAATATTCAATTTTACTATCATGCCCCCCAACTACGATCCAAATGATATTTTGTTATATAAGCACATTCAACTACTTACTTATTGTTGTAACTGATGTCTTTTAAGGTTTTGTAAATAGGTCTTAAGAAGAATGTTTTATACATAACATAACATGAAGAGAAATTCTTTTCATATTTTTTAAATGTGATTGTGTACGCTATATTCATGTACTATTCGTTTTTAAATTTACAAATGCTAGGATTTTAAAGAGCATTGTTAAGCTTTTAATTTAACCCTGCGTGTGTACGCTATATTTTTCGAGACATATGGTGTGTACACTGGGTCTTTAGGGAACAGTCGGAGAATTTGTTTTTACTGGGCGTTAGCAAACAAACATTACACGTAGCCTACTTCGTTCGCTACACTAGATCGGGTGTTCGAATTCATATTGAGCGTGTTAAAGCGCCGCTGGTAAACTGGGAAGCTAATGACTTCATTTGGAAATTCCAAAGCTTTCTGGAAATATTAGCAAGATTAATCAATGTAAATTACTTGTCAGACTTGACCAAAAACAACAAAGGCCCGAACGAATGTTTTACATTTTAGTTCGCGCGATATCGTGCAGGTACAAAAATTACTTATGTCGTATAAACAAAAAAACGGCCCGAACGAATTTTATGAAAATCTTCTCAGATTATATTTTCGTTAATACGCTTCGAACTACGCCTCAAGTAAGTTGTTACCTTTTTTGGTTCGCGCGAAATCGTCCAGGAAAACATGACCACATACGTACGCACACACACATGCTATTGGGACCTTGAAAAATGAAAATACGTTGAAAATTTCGATTACGATTTTCGGAAAAATAGAAAAAATTCGCAAAAAATTAAATCACTTGCCCAGATTTTTTTTGGGGTAGCTGAAGCTCGTTCTCTATTCATGAAAATTTGCGTTTCAAATTTCGACTGTTTCTTCAAGGACCCAGTACACACACACGCAGGATTAAAGGAATTTCTTTAGTTCCTACTGGAACTACTTCAACTCTTTCAATATACTACAGATCGTATTTATAGTTAATGTTAAATGCAACACATACTCTTTTCGCACAAAATCCTAGCAAAAATCAGCTTTAATTAAATTAATTAATTCAACAAAATCTCACTACTAGTATCTGTTTTTTAAGTTGTTAACACGCAAAATTACTTTTTCTTTTTTTTTAAAAACAAAAATATTTTTCATTCCAATTACGAAACTTTGTAAGCAGTTTTTTAACATTTCTCTTTAGATCAATACAAGTTAGACAAGTTCGTCAAGTAATTTTCGAGGTGCTTTACTTTTCTATAATTTTTGCTTACATTTTCTGTAAGCGCGTACTTTCGATTACAAAAACAAAAACAATTCATTATTTAAGTTATTGATTTTTATCTTTAATTTGTTATTCATTATTTAATTTATCTTTTTCTTTAATTTCTTTTAAAACAAAAAAAAATTGTTAGAAGATTCTTTAATAAACTCAAATTTCTTTATTATAATTAATAGAAATTTCTAACAATTTGTGAATAAATTATAATTATTATTTTTTGTTTAAGAAAAATATTTGCTTTAATTAATTTCACAAAAAAAAAATTATTGTGAATTAAAAATTTGTTTTGTTTAATTTCTACAAATTATTTAACAAGAAAAAAATTAAAACAAATTTTAAATAAATAATTAAACATGAACATTTTTAAAAAAAGTGCGACTAAAAAATAATATTTACTAGAGTATTGTTTAGATGTAAGTACTGATATATATGTATGTAGCTTATACATAGTTGTAAAAAACAAAATAGAATGGAATATTTTTGATAGAAACAAAATTATAAGAGAAAATACGAAAAAGTGATTGATTAAAAATAAGTAATTATATGTAAATTTAATTTTTAGGTAGTTTTGTTATAAGCATTTTAATAGAAATGATTTTTTATAAATATTTTATTGTTGTTGTTACTTTGGTGCATTATTATTATTATTGTTCAAAACGGGGAACAATTTATATACCTTCAAAGTTAACTTGTCCTACTGTAATACTTGGTGCTCCTTTTGGCCACTCTCCCAACAAAAAATTGAAATGCATCAAGTAAACTACTGAAGACAAATTAAAGGTCAGCATTCATTACATTTAAATGGCTGTAATGGTGAAAGCAACATTTTCTACACTTGATTTGATGAACCTCATAGTCCAACTCCTTGAGAAGATTATCGGCCAGTCTAGGGGTCGAATAGGAGGCAGCCCCTCCACTAGGATAAAAACCTACAACCACGAAATCCCTTTTGTTATGAGAACTCAACAAGAAGAAAGCAGATGGAACGACCTGGCGAAAAATCGGGCAAAATTATCCCAAGGGGTACCCCTTTGCATATTTAGCGGTTTTGGGAATGATGTAATTTCTTGGTTTTACATATTCTAGCCGGAGCGATTCACTCGGGAAACTGTTAAACGCTCGGAAGGCGGTTTTTTTTGTTTCTGATTTCGTTCATACACTCCCGATTAAATCATTTGGAGCACGTTCAAAAACCTTACTATGGTTAACCATGGTTAACTATGGTAAACTTTTGTCGTTCAAAAACTCCGTGGTTAACTACAACATAACCACGAGCATAACTTTTTGGCGTTCAAAAACTCCCGTGGTTAACCATGGTGTGGTTAAATTTTAACCATGCTCGGGAGCATGGTTAGCGATAGTTAAGAAGAAGAAGAATAAAAACAATTTTTTGACATTTGTTTTAATGTTAATAATGAACAAATCAAAGTGGGATTTGTGAGATTATTTTAAATAAATAATTATTGGAAATAATTGAGGCAAATAGCCGACACTATTTTCTGGAAAAAAATTTTAAATTTTCTTTACCACGTAGTTAACCACGGTGCGTTCAAAAACCTTCATGGTTAAACATAAACTTTCGTGGTTAAGTGAAGTGATGTAGCATAACCACAGCTTACCTCGTGGTTTACTATAGTAAGGTTTTTGAACGCGCTCCTGGTAGGCCTATGCTTCATAGATTTGGTGGAATGAGGAATGAATAAAAGCATTCCTGCCTGTATGATCCTGATAATACGGGTAGACGTTTTTTCGGAAACACAGCTCCCAGTCAGTGGATTTTGAAATACATAATGAATAAGACCCAGTCAACTGGCCTTCGCAGAGTGTTAAGATGAGTGGGAAATGAATGAATGAGGAGGTAGTACTGACTAATCAGTGGTCCTAACTGCCGAGATGTGAATCAACTTCGATGGAATAACGCGCTGGATTAGAATTAAGAAAATGACCAAGGAGGTAGGTTTCTTAATCAGGGACTCTGGTGGATGATCAACAATTTGATGTAAATTATTGGTGTGTGCAAAGAACTCGACGTCCTTGCCAGAAATGTAAGTCAGCCAGTTTACGTTGGGAACATTGAAATCACTCGCAACGATGATTTCACACTCAGTCCACACATTTCAATCCCGAAATTTATTCGGAAATAGTATCAAATGATGAATTTGAGGCTTCGTTACTTATGTTAGGGCTTCTGTATAGGAAGCAAAAGAATATGACGTGACTTCGGAAGATGATTTTAATCTAAAGATAGTTAAAATCTGAAGACGTGCTATTATATATTTTATAGTAAGCCACGTCATCCCTATCATAGATAGCAATACCTCTATGAGGGGAGAGATTATACATGAAAGTGTACCCTGACACCTGGCAATGACCTACGAGGTGTGACAATTAAGTAATGAGACTGATTATATTGCCGCGATTGTGGTAACCCTGCGACATTGAAATTCCCTTTCCCTTCTCTCGGTATCCTTCCCCTCTCCATTGATATATTTACCATCGCTCTAGCTTGTTTAATTCGCCTGCTCTGTCGTGTTGAGTAAACGTGTGTTCGTGGTGCTCGTCACGAAAATGGAAAAACGAAATCAAGAACAACGCGTCGCGATAAAATTTTGCGTCAAATTGGACGAAACAGCTTCGGAAACGTACGCTAAAATTGTAAAAGTGCATGGTGATAGTGCTCTTAGTCGTCGTGCCCAGGTGTTTCGATGGCATAAAGAGTTTAAGGAGGGGCGTGAAAGCGTGGAAGACGAGGCGCGGAGCGGGAGACCAGTCGAGGTGCGGACTGACACGAATGCGCAGCGTGTGCGCGCCCTGATCCGTGAAGATAGGCGTTTAACAGTTCGAATGGGCGTCGGAACTGGGTATGAACCGTGAAACAGTCAGACAAATTTTAACCGACGATTTAGGGATGAGAAAGTTGTGCACGAAGATGGTTCCAAGGAACCTTTCCGAGGAGCAAAAGCAGGGGCCGTATTTGGTTTCTCGAGTCGACATTGTCGCCTGTCGATAAATAAAAATTGGCATTTGGCGACACGATATCGTCTCTTTACGTGTCGATCAAGACGTTTGACGATTATTAAAAAGCTCAATTTATGCATACAATAAACTTTTAACAATTTCTATTTTAATGAAATATACGTGGTTTGCTGCCTTGAAGTAATACCACCCAATTTAATGTTTTTGTATGGCTGCGCTTAGCTGTCGATTTGGTCGTGAAACCAAATATGAAAATTAAAGAAAATCGAGAAGCTTTTTTTGTATACGGCCCCAGCATCGAATGACCGTCGCAGAAGACTATTTGGAACAAGTGGAAAACGATCCCACGCTGCGTAATCGAGTTATTACAGGCGATGAGAGCTGGTTTTTTCAATACGACCCGGAAACCAAACGCCAAAGCTCACAATGGTTGTCTCCGCACGCCCCCCGCCCGAAAAAAGAGGAACGAACGAGCACCACGAACACACGTTTACTCAACACGACAGAGCAGGCGAACTAAACAAGCTAGAGCGATGGCAAATATATCAATGGAGAGGGGAAGGATACCGAGAGAAGGGAAAGGGAATTTCAAGGTCGCATGGTTACCACAATCGCGGCAATATAATCAGTCTCATTTCTTAATTGTCACACCTCGTAAGTCAATATGGGGTGATATTTGGGTTTCATTAAATGCGAAGATTGGCGATTTGGAATTATTTAAGTGGCACTCAACAAAAGAGAAATTCACATGAAGTCCACCACGAATGTTGCAAAAGTTAATAACAAAGCATTTTTTTATGTAAAAGACTAGAGGCTCAGGAAACGCCCATTATACTGTCGACAGTCCATTTCCTTCGTATAGAGTGCAATGTCGAATAGCAACTCTAGTCGGGAAAGAAGGAACTACCACAACCTACCCGCGATATTTTTTTATTCCACCTACTCCCAACCATTACTATCGCGACTCTGACATCGTGGCATCGCGAAACAGCTCGATGCAGTGTTATGCCTCCTGAAACGAGTTGAGTCTCATCAACCAACCGATGACATGCGCTTTGGTGGAGCGGGAAGGGTTAAGGAAGGCAGGAGGAATGGGAATGTAAAGCGGGAAGAAGAAAGGAGGAAAGTTATGTAGGTGGGAAAGTGGAAAAGGCGAAGGGCCGTGGGGCTGCCGGGATTCGAACCCGGGACCTCTGGGATGGTAGCCAGACGCCTTACTCCCCAGGCTACCAAGGCCCTGAGGCTTGACTGACACCTACAGGTCCGTGATTCGAAAGAGGGTAGGGAACAAGGGTATTTACTTCGGCTATTCGTTGGCCGCATGCCTTGTCTGTTCAAGAGTAAGGCTTTAGACTGGGGGCGAGAATTTCTATTGTTCACTTTTTGTTTTTCTATAGTTTCTTTTTTGATTCACTATGGTTTATGTGGAATATTCAACCTTCTGTGATGTTTCTCACTATTCACTGTGATTCCTCCAGACATCTCTCTGCTCCGCAACTTGCCTCCAGTTTCTTGTGTTGAGGAATTTCACACTGATTTTAGTTTGCCGACTGGTCTTTCCCCCATCTGCTAGCAGATTCAGGTGTTTTTCGACATTCTGGAGTTGGCACTTTTCGAAAATGTCAACGATTTGTAATCACATCAAAAATTTAAATATCCCATGACGATCAAAAGATTGCCATGACAATTTTTTTGCCGAAATCATACAATCGGCTATTTCGGACCTAACTCATACAATTCATGATTATAGAGTATTCTGAATGCATTGTCTTCGATGATTTGGTAACCATCGGTGAACTTTCCTCTCAAATATATCCATTTTATCGGCGTTTTTTTTGAAGTACCCCATGCTTGAGATTTGAGCACCCTAGGTAGTTAAATTGGTTTACTCGTTCGAAGTTATATTCCTACAGGGCTACAGGTAATATCTCTTTCTTCTTCCCACCCTCGACTGAATTACAATCTTGCTCTTGTCTGCTTTTATTTGTAGTCCTATATTTCTAGCCCCTTCTTCAAAATCTGTAAATACAATTAGGTTACGAAATTCAAAGTATTTTCTTTATTATCCAACCAAGTTACTTACAAAATCGCCTGCGAAAAATGGACTTTATCCAATGCACTTACAAGGGTTGCCTGCTTCTAATATAAAGTCTTCAGACAAGATGAATTTTCGCTCATATGATGCCAATATATTTGAGGGAAAAGAAAAAGCGAATTGGGTGAAAAAATATCGCTGTCATCTTATTTTCATTACAGAAATTAAAATCAAAGGAAATTTTTGTCACAATTTTTTATGCAAACTTTTGGTTTTACATTGATAAGTCAACAATTTTCGTTAAAGTTTTTTTTACTACTAATACTATTTGAAATGAACGAGACCCGATTGTATAAATGCCAACATATTTGCTTTTATTTAAAAATTATCTTTTTTTAATAAAATATAATCCCATCCGTTTATTGCATTTAAACGAAATTTAATTATTTAACAAGATTAAAATTTATTTACTTTATTTCGTAATAAAAATTATGGAGAAATACAATTTATAAGGAAATTAGTGTATGGAAAAAGGACAATTATATATAATAAAAAAGAATTAAAAAAATAACTAATAAATTCAATTCTACAAAAGTGACATGTAATATCTGAAAAAACGGACAACTTGAAAATGTGTGATAAATATTAGAAAAATATTGCTAGATAAGTTTTTTTTTTGATATTTTAAAAATAAATTTGCTCTAATATTATTGTATTTCTTTTATAATATGCCATAACTCAACTATTTATGCCCTTACATTGCTGCAAATATTTATTTTTTTTGTCTTTTTTCATTTTTTTTTTGTATTTGCCTAAGTATTATTAAAGTTTATTCCATCATCCCTTGCGTTCTGTGTATAAATTTTTAATTTTTTTTTTTGATCTACAATACTAATCGTGAATATTTACAGTAGTACAAATCACAAGGTATTTTTTTCGTTTTCTTTTTTACATTTAATTTATAAATATACTTTGTATAATAGTGTCAATACTTAACTATCGTTTATATAAAACAGAACATAACACAACGTTTATTTTTTTTATTTAAACTTTTTTATTCCTGACAAAATCCTTCAGTCTCTTCAATTGCGAAAGTTAATTTCTCAACAAGCTGATCATAGCTCTTATATGGAGGTAGATCCAAACGATTGAAGCATGTGTGCGATCTTGGTAGCCACGTTTCTTTACCGACTTTTTCAATGCAGAAACGTTGCGGACCATTTGATCCCATTAATTCAGCAAAGCCTCCAACAGGCACACGACAAGTTCCAGTTACGAATTGTAATAAACGTGCACGCTTCTCATTATCGGTTTCACGAACAAACTGGAAAGAAAAATATTATATTATATTTGTAAAGTATAGCTGGAGTTTCGAGGATTGATTTTGCATATTTTCTATGGAATGCTAAATGTCTTCAAATAGAAATGAAATTAGCGGTGGCTAAAAGATTCGTCATTGAATTTGTGCCACGATTCGGCGTACCTCTTGATATCACAACCGATAAAAGTAGGCACTTCGAATCGAATTTTTTCAATGAAGTGGCCAAATTACTCGGCTCCCATCGAATTCGGACAGCCGCCTTCCATCCGCAGGCAAACGGGATGGTTGAACGGTTCACAGACAACGAAAAGCAGCCGTAATGGCAAGCGACAACACTACTCATTGGAGTGAAGACTTGCCCTTTGTAATGTTAGGCATACGCACGGCAATGAAGACCCACTTTCAATGCTTACCAGTCGAGCTCGTATTCGGTAAGAATCTAAATCTTCCCAATTCGATTTCTATCACAACCGATGAAAATTCAATTGAAGAATCAAAATTCTTCTATCGTCTCATATGCAGAACATTAAGGCAATACATCCTCAATAGCCCGTCCAAAAGGATTCATACGTGCCAGTAGCCCTCCTGATGGACGCCCTCTACGTTTTCATACGAGCCGAGCGTGTTCGGAAACTTTTCGGAACCCCCATATGAAGCAATCAAACGATTACGATAATACTTCTTCGTCAAATTCTTAGCGATATCTTAAGGTCCCCATGTACACTCAGATCCCCGTCAGGCCATGGCCCGAAAGTTTTCGCCTTGAGCCCAAGTATCACCACACACTCACCGACCTCCAACTGTATGGGGGCGTGCAGTCCAAGAAAAGTGACAAAAATCTTTATCGTCAGTTCGTGCCTGAAGATCTGAACTTTTATTCACTCTCAAGCCGTAAATTTACGGCAAGAATTCACGCCTTATCCACTTGGAACGGAAAGCAATGCGCGAGCTAGGCGCGAAAACCATCCGCACTCCCGTTCGCGCTTGTTCGCGGGGGTTCGCGGCGTGAGTCTGCAGCCGCCTTGAAGTTTTCGTTAAGGCACTGAATTAACAACCACTTGAATGAACAACCTGCTACGATAAGCTGTCGTCTTCGCCTGTGTCTGTAGGGAATCATAACTTCCCCTGCAATATTATCCCTCACTCAGACTAAGTAATCTGTGGCCTTCATCGGGCCGTGCCGGCTGACCTGGTCTGAAAGGGCACTGCTTACCGCCGGTGGCCTGTTAGTGAATGGGGGTTTTTAGTGGAGAAACATGTTTTACTTAATATAACCTAATTTTCTCGCAATTTTACATTGTTTCTTGAAAAATTTGCCGAGACCCCCCTCTCCCCACTTGAGATTGGCTGAGATTCGGCTCGACCCCCCCCCCCCCCCCCTAAACACCTAACGTAATTAATGGACGACCGCTAGCATTGTGATCATATTGAAAGTCAATCAAGTTCTTACACACTACGGTATTTTTGATTCTAATCAAAGAAGTGAAACCGTATGATACAATTACAGGAGTTTATCCAGACTCTTAGATAGATGACAACAGCAACCACAATAAAACCCATAGTTAATAATAAAAAAAAACCAACACGACGGTGAACAAACCTTATGTTTGAAAAAACGTAAAAAGCAGCCGTAATGGCCTGTCCAGAGGAAACAACAATTTTAACCCAAATCTTGCTTTTTTATGGTTTTTTTACGAAAAAAGTTTTACGACTGCTTTTAGTGACGTCCCACAGTGGGACCAAATCCAAAAAAGCTGGCCAAAAGTCTAAAAAAAAAGTTTATAGATTGCGGTTTTTTGGGGGGGATGATTCGAGGGCACTTCCAATAGTGAGCAATCAGTCACGGAAGGTTAGATTTTTTTCTACGGACTGAGAAATTGTAGTTGCTACTTTACTCTTTTTGCTTATTTTTAAACGTTAATATTGTGAAAAAAGGTTAACGTTTTCAAAACGCTATAAAAAATTAAGTAACCAAGCAATCGTGGTCGTGTAAAGTGGAATTTTCTTTGGAAGGTATGTAGAGTATAAAAAAAATTGCACAGTGGTCGAAGTGACAGGTTAAAAGTGGTGGGATGGTTTACAAAATTTTTCTTTTGTGTCACCATATTCTCTAACGGTACAGTTGAACCATTCATTTATCAGCTTCAAACCCTGAGTCTTTGTTGTTCCCAAAGCACTTAGTGAACTACAAATAGCAAATACGGTTAGCCATTTATATGTTTCTAACTTTTCATGCCATTGTGCTTCTGTCCAGTAATCTAGGATCTTTAAAGTGATAGGCTTCTGTAATGTTCTGTTGTGGCTTGATGTACTAGGTACATTACAAGGCTCTTCTTCCCGCACCTTTAAAAAAATACTTAGAATTTAAAAAAAATATGTTCCGGGATGCATTTTTTCTTCCTAAGAAATGGCGGGATGAGTTTACAATTTTTTAGAAGTCCCGGGATGGCATCCCACCCCATCCCGCCTCACTTCGAGCACACCCATTAAGCAAGTATATAATACACAGTAAGCATCTATTACACGTGCTTTTTATGAATTAGGATTGTAAGAATGCGATATATATTGGACAAAAAGTAATATTGCTCCACTCTGCTCCACTGGAAAACTTGCTGGGCGTTGTTGGTAAAGGTGTATTCCTTCACCTCCAAAAAAAATCCGCTGCCCAAAATTGCCCCTCCGTGTTTTAAGGGGTCACATACGTCCAGCACTAGCCCATTGAAATGGTACTTCAATATTGCAAAAATGCGGGACAAGGTTTTATTTTTGGGATGTGTAGGGGGGGTCAGTGTAAGCTTAAATCTGAGTTTTCGGGATTCTAACCCACTCCCCCCCAATTTGGCCGCCATCTTGGAAAAGGTGCGCAAATGGTTTTTCCATTATATATCTCCTTAACAGTACATCTTACAGAAAATTTGCAAGGGCACTTTTTGTTTATAATTAAATTATCTACAATATATTAGCAAGATATTTTTGGGTAAATTTAATAATTAAGAAGTTATAAGCCTTAGAACACCAAAATTAGTCACAGTATTTTCTTTTAATGGCTATAGCTCTGAATGTTCGACATCAGAAGATAAAGATACAACTTTTACTTGTATTCACAATGATTTTCTTCTGTAATTGCATTCTTAAAAATTCTTATTTTGTTTTTCTAATAAACAATAACTTCCTAATAAAATAACTTGCTTATAAAAAAATTAATCAAAAGTATTAAACATTATATTAAAACAATTTTTTTGATTTTTTAAGAGGTTATGATAACCATATTGAGTC
Source organism: Thereva unica (assembly GCA_949987705.1). Lineage (NCBI taxonomy): Eukaryota > Metazoa > Arthropoda > Insecta > Diptera > Therevidae > Thereva > Thereva unica. Next base: position 77,535,496 of record OX465285.1, read on the forward strand.
CGCCATTTTGAAAATCGAAATTTCGACACCGGATTCGTCATCAGCGACCCCGAAAACCCCTAAGTGAGATGTTTTGGTATCATTTACTAAAGTTTGGATTTGGTCCCACTGTGCGTCCGTGAAAAATTACATAAAATTCATAAGGGAACAAGATTTCTCCAAAAATGTGTGTGTCGTATGGAAATGGCGCTTGATTATACTTTTGCATCTATTGACCCAATCTAGACTAAAATTCCTCCAGCAGCAACAGAACCGGTTTTTTACGAGAAAGGGCTGTTTCACACGAGCCGACGGCCAACCAACAGAAATCGTATGAAAACGTCATTTGTAGAGAAGATGGTGAGAGAGAAGAGAAGAGATTTTGGTTTGAAAAATTTGCCCGTGTGAAAGCCCATGCGAATTTTCGTCGAGTTTCAAAAGGGAATGGACGATAATAGCCGATTTCTGTTGGTTGGCCGTCGGCTCGTGTGAAACAGCCCAAAGGAATAGAAATGACAAGAAGCTACTGTAGTAACATATTCACCAGAAAATTTCGCCGTGAAAACTTAACACATTCCCAAAGTGCTTCAGCTTATACTTACTTTTGCTGTGGGTAACAAAATTATCGACAAGCACACAGATATTTCCACGCAAAGAGAGGAAAGTTACTCGCTATGAAAGAGTATTAAGCTGTAATTAACAGCAGCATACATGAAAGTATTACAACTTGAAACTGTTGCAGCCTCCAATGTCTTATATTTTTGTGATAATCAGTACGTCAAACCCGGTTCACACAAATAAAAGTAAGTATTTGTAAGCAATTATATGAAGTTTAGATATAATTGAATTTTAAGATCATTCTAAATTTCCAATGGGTTCTCATTGAGTCTTTTTATTGGGCTACATAAGTAAATAGACAGTTCCCCAGAAATAACATATCGTCAGACTTCGCCGTTTTCCAGATCTTGTGGACTAATTTGTGATGATCTTGCCACAAAGAAAAGAGTTCTCTCCTGGTTTGTCAGAATGATCTGAAGAATCAGATTCCGAGGTCTCATTTTGTGCTATAGTTTTCTTCATCAATTCTTTGACTTTTACAATAGCCGAAGACCAAGCGATTAGGTCAGTAAAATGCATTTTTTTTAACCTCGGGTCCAGTATCTTGGCTATAGCGAAGGCAGTCACTCTCTCTATAGCACTCATTATCATGTCAATCTCTTTCAGGACAAGCAACTGAAGTTCTTTGGCAGAAAATCGTACAGCCCTCCTATCCTGCTTATGAGTTCGGGTGAGAGAGGTATAGGACCTTCTACTGTTATCACTTTGGCCTTAAAAAACATCATAAAATGTAAGAGATTTTACCATGACTTAATAGTAATACCGCTACAAGCCGACAAATCCAAGTTATTCGATCGTACTGTAGTTAATAGTCATTCGTTTCATTCAAAATTGTCTCATGGTCATGTGACTTTGAAACAGTCAGAGTTCAGTATTGAAATTAGAAAAAAACTTGTACAGCCACGCCACTTTACACCACACAAGCAATCAACTAATAGAGAAAAACATCTAGCGGATATCCTATCCACCTTGAATTTCGCCAAGCCTTGATTTAACATGAAACGAATCCTTTTTGTCCCCACAAGTTCAAGATACACTGTAAATTTCTTAATTGAATAAAACATCGGTTGTAAGAAATGGAGCCCAGAGGAATATTCTTTCTCAAGCAGAAAGTGTTAAAACTAGCCAGATTTGTTATATCTGAGAGTTTCAAACCAATATTTTTTGCTACCAATAGTCACTTTTGTTAGTTACAATCCTATATAAGAAATATAAATTAGTGATTTGAACTTACTTGCCAAAACCATACAATCTGTTTACTGCTTCTATTATAATGCCTATAAATAGTATTTCGTTGCCAATCATCAACGTCAACATCCTGCATACCACAAAGTATTAATTCCAATTCACGTTCATCAAAATATTTCAGCCATTCTAAAGGAACAACTTCATTAAAGCCTTCTAAAAATGTTTTGGTCTGCTGTTCAATTCCTCTGCAGAAACAAAATACAATATTATAAAATAACAAAACAATTTACATATATATCCAAACTAAATCACCTTGTCATTCTCCATTCGGTCATTAATGTAATATATTCTTCCTTATTCTCCTCAGTGACACGAACTTTCTCACCATTTTCCTTCAATTCATGATGTATAATCTGACCAAGTACTTCAAAATCAACGCTAAACCAAAGCTCCAATCCGCATTCATCAATATTGTTATCTCGCACCCAAATCAATGAATTATAAAATTCGGGATCTATCGTTTCAATATCCTTAATAGTTAGCTTCTTATTTAACATTCTTTTATAAAATGGCATTGTGAATCCGGAATAAATGAATCGTCCATGATATAAGGCCATGGCAATAAAACGACCAATAAATTTGAAGTATTGAAGATGATCAGGATTAACGTAGCTGGCAGGATTTATTTGGAGGCTGTAATTATTTTTGTTTGCGTATTCAAATAGACAATACATCGGATTGAGCACTTCATGGGATAATAAAAAGAACCATTCGCGTGAGACACCGCCATAATCTAATCCTTCTTCACCTCTAAAAATAATATATAAGCGTCTACGTAATTCATAAGCGGGTAATCTCATTATTTGATGGTACGAATCCTCAAATAGAGTTTGACGTGTTACTGTTATTTTTATATGAGAAGGCAGAGCATTGCTTTGACATAAATATCTAAACTGGCTTAACTTCCATCTAAATGATCGTTCATATGCTCGAGGAACACCATAAACACCCTTTGCACCTTTTGGAGCGCCTAGTCAAAACAAAAACAGAATATATGTATAATTTGTTCGACAAAAAATTTCGTGTGTTCTTTACTGTCATTACCTGGCCTGGGATCTTCAAATGTAGTTCGCCTTGTGTTATGATCTACGAAAAATCTTTCGCCTGTTGCTGTGTATCGAACTTCCCACCCAGGTGGCAAGGGTCCTTCATTCATTAAACTAACCTCCTATAAGACAAGATGTAAATATTCCTGATTCATAAACAAGCATACGCTCTTACCTGTCCTTGAGTTCTAGGATCTTCCCATTGAGTTGTTCTGTTTTTATGGTTAACAAAATAAACGCGATTATCTGATTGAACCTTCTTCTCCCATCCATCAGGAAGGGGTCCCAAGTTGTCATCCTCCTCTTGAGTTAACATTGCTGCTGCAGCAGTTGGCTACGACAATACAAAATTAATATTCAACAGAACCCATGCATTAAATTTGTACTACCTGTTGCGAATAAAGGAATCGTTGATTTCCTTGAGCAACAACGTGTGCTCGTTGGCCTTGCCAATGCTGGAAATGCATAAGACGTTCACTATTGGGTCGTTGCCATGTTGTCGTTCTTGTGTTATGATCGACATAGTACACACGACCTCGTGGATCCTTGCGAATCTCCCAACCCGGGGGGAGTGGTGTTGGCTTCTCCCAATAAGTAGAGCGAGTGTTATGATCGACATAATATCTAGACAAAACAAAAGTAAATAACTAAATATATTTTGTCGAAGTTAGTATCAATTATACCTTCTCCCATATTGGTCAAAGCGAATTTCCCATCCAGCAGGTAATGGCTCATCATCAGCTTGTGCCGCTTGTAATTGCTGATCGCTTGCATTTGAAACCGGTGCTGGATTACCGGTTCCATTAGTCAATGCTACTGCAGTAGGAACGTTTGGGTTTGCAGCATCGGGTGGCGATTGATTTGAACCTTGCCCCGCAACTGGAGACAAAACTCTTTGAGTTGCCCCATTAGCACCCGATACTGCAGTTCTCTGTTGTATTTGTTGCTGCTGCTGCTGCTGTTGTTGTTGTTGTTCCCAAACAGCACCACTACTTCTACGTACAGCGCCAGTTGTAGCTGGTGCCGGCGCATTAGTCACTGTAGGCATTGAATTTTGTGCTGTAGCAGGCGAAGCAGAAGGCGATGCGTTTAAACTAAAGCTACTCATTGCCGCTGTAACTGCGGATGCATTTGTTTGATTTGAGTTACTACGAAGCCTCATGCGAGCACGAACGCCATTATTTAAAACACTGCTCCTATTGCTACCAGCACCCGCACCACCGGACCAATAATCAGCAGGAATTGGAGAAGCACCATTTTCACCAGTTACAGTACCATTTAAACTGCTATTAGCTCCGACACCAGACCAATACTCTGCGGAATTAGAGCCAGCACCATTTTCAGCTGGAGTACTAGCATTACCTCTATTGCTATTGTTACATTGGCCATATTTAGGTACAAATCCGCCTTGATTAGGCACTGTTCCATTACCATTGGCCACTGGTAAATTGGGTCTATTTATGTTTAATCCATTTAATATAGCCACCAATTCTCCACTTTTTGTTTGACGATTGTCTGATTTAGAGGTAACTAACATATCCATGCTAAGCTCCAAATTTTCACAGCTTCCATTGTAATGATGCAGTATTTGATTTAAATTTACAGATCTTTCTCCAATAATTGCATCCTTTCGAAAACTGGAATGATCTAGTATTTTGAATAGGAGCACTGAATTTGGTGTGACCTAGTGTTAACATGAAATTATTAATAAAGATGGATTTTAAATTAATATATTGAAGTTGTTTTACCAAAACTGTAAACTCCTCACTCCACTTTGGTAAACAAGTATTCTTTATAAAATCTGTCTTCCTAGAACTCTTACTGTCTATCCATAATTCCACATATGGATTTGGTTTAAGGAATCCATTATTTCGTAGTATTGCATGTTCAACTAAGAATAAAAAAATAAACAAATTTTTAAATTGTGTTTAAAAACAATTCGTGATTTTCATGAATCTTAATTATCACAATTTACTGCCCTCCTCAATATGCATGACAGAAGAATAAGTAAACAGCGGAAACATATAGGGTATTCGAATTGGAACTCCAGGTTTAATGCTACTTTACACAAGGTTTGAATTATTGCAGCAATTTTAATACTTTTACTGTTGACTTGGCTTTGCTGCCAAGAAGAAAACAGCAATTTATTTTGCTTTGCTTTACAGCAATCATATTTTCAAAGTTTTTGCTGTAGGCTGTGAAAGCTCTCTGTTTCATATTGCTGCAAACAAAAAATGCTGGGGTATGCTGATCCGGCTTTGAACACTTCACATACACATAAAGAAAGCTCTCGCCCATCTAAACAAAGTTCCATATAAAGTTGGACCACGAAAAAAAGCTGAAGGAAATTTCACAGCCTTCGGAAAGCAAAGCTTAGAAAAACTGTAAGCAAACAGCAAGCATTTCACAGCAAAGTATTTTAAAGTAAAAGCATTTGCAGCCGGACTAGTATGCTTCTGAAAGCTTTTAAGTAATTTTTGAAAGCAAAAGCATTCGCTGCAATACGAAACAAGAAGCTTTCACAGTCTACAGCAAAGTAAATTTAAAAATATGTACTTTGCTGGAAGTTTACTTTGCTTTCAAACGCTGACTACAAAACCTGTTAACATTGTTGTACTGATGGTCGCAGGGTACTATGAACTTAAACTAAAATTCAATCTTTTGAAAATTGAACTGAATGAATATAGTCTGTTCATGTTGATGTTAGTAAGGACTAGGAACTGCTACAACATCCAACATACTTCATAATCTCAAACCTATTACATCTTCAAACTAAGCTTACTACTAGATATTGCTTCATGGCGTGACCACAGCCTTGGCGAACTGGTAATACCAGCAGCATTGCCTTACTGTCGGTCGCGTAAATTAGTGTCGTCGGCGTAAAGAATGGCTTTGGATTTTAATCCAGGGACTGTGTGTGACAGGTCGTAGAGGTATAAATTGAACAATTTGGGTCCAAGGATGGAACCCTGGGATACCCCTGACCTGGTCGCCACCGGTTTGGAGACAGCTTCGTTAATTTGGACTGCAGGAGTTCGGTCACTGAGAAAGCTGGAAATCAGTCGAACTATGTGTGGGGGACGTTAAGCTGTGCGAGCTTAAAAATGAGACCAGCGTGCCAGACTGTGTCGAAAGCCGCTTTAATGTCTAAAAAGCAGACGAGGGTTGTGTTTCTTTGTCTGAGACCCATTGTTATATCGTTATGGAGGACGAGGAGAGTGTGTTCCGTGGAGTGTGCAGTTTTAAAGCCGAACTGTTCGTGCGGAATTAGGTTATTGCTTTGGAAGTGGTGGTGGTCACGGTCGAACGCAATGGCTCTCTTGAGGAGCTTGCCGATATTAGAGTGCAGAAATCAGTCTGAGGGGGAGCTGAGCTGCTCTCCTTTTTTTGGCATTGGAAAGAGCCTAGAAGCTTTCCAGGCCTTGGGAAAGTAGCAGTTATTGATGCAATTATTAAGAATTATTAAAAGGGGGCAATCTTTTTGATGATGTAATTTCAGGTGCAGTTGTCGAAGCCCGAGGATCTTTTACTATTGAGAGAACGTATGATAAGTTCAAGTGTCCGGGGGGTGAAAAAGGGGGAATATAGGTTGTCACTGCAGGACGATGTGCCGGCGAAATTAAACTAGGCCAACGGATGAAGCTGAAGAGTGTCAACTGAACAGACGACGTGTTCATGATTTGCGGGATTGTAGACAAGTATTTTAGGCCTGAAAAGTTCTTCATAGTAATCTACAAAGTACTCAGCTATGTCGGCGGGTGAAGTTAGCATGGATAGTGTCATGTGCCGTCCTGAAACCGAGTTGATTATCGGGGAATATATTCTTTTTCTTAACCCATTTGGATAATGATCTATTAAATACTGATCCAAATACCTTACTGACATTCGGAAGCAGAGTTATTGACCGAAGATTAGCAGGGTTACTTTTATCGTTGCCCTTCTTGGGTGTTGGGTACACCACTGTCCAATGTCCTAAAAAATGGGCGTTGTTAAGATATTGTTAAAGAAAGTGGTTTATGTGTCTATAGCCACCAGGGGAAAATGTTTTAAGACGATGTTAGGAACACCATTCACCTCAGACGATTTCTTATTGTTTAGACGGCGAAATGTCAGCAGGAGATCAGTTTTCGTAATTGAGAAAAGGGTTTGCTTTTGTTCGCTGGGCAGTCTACACTGAACTCGACGAATCTTCGGTTCTCGGATTTCCAGACCACGATCTCTTTTGTTATCCTGAAATGGGCAGTAGCCAGGTTCTTTGCTCTTTCGGAGTTATGAGTCATCAAAGTCAAAATTGTGTGTTTTTTTAATTTAAATATCAACTTACGTAGTTAACCAATATTTTTTTTTACTACGGCCTTCACTTTGAAGTTATAAGCAATTTTCATGTTAACATTGGGACCTTATTTGTTGCTTTTTTAGTACTTTTCACCTAAGCTTTGTCGAAGTAGGCGAAGAAGGAATTAAAGTATCTGTTTAATGAGCTACATTACCTTTGCTGATTTCGTAAATTGAATCAAAAGATACCAATAACGGTCGGATATATACGTTAAACGAATCATAGGCCATGTAGACGTAGATTATGCACGTCAAGAGAATAAATTTACATGTAAATTTGTTATTTTAGATACAATTATTGTTTTGAAATAGATTTGCAAGTTATCTGCAATTGACCAAAGAAAAATCTTTATTTAATTGTTCTTTTCAGAACCCTCTCTTGTGTGGTATACAATGAATTAAAAGAATGCTTTGAAGTTATCCGAAATTAACATTTGTTTAAACAAAAAGCAAATACGTGCATAATGAGCGCAATGGAGTGGAATGAAGAAACTTAATAATGTAGCCGAAAAGGATTTTATATGAGGAGGTATACATAGGCTGTGTTAGATTTAATTAAATGTTTACTTCATTTTTTGCCATTACGTAGTTTGCAAAAATATCGGTGGATAAGATAAGAAAAATGTTTAATATGCTCGTATCTACAGAATTTAATCTTTAGTCTTTTACACTTACTTGTAACACTCAATTGATGAAAGCCTTGGTTAGTCCGATTTTCAGTGGCATCTGCCATTTTAGGCTGTAATATAGTATACGTTTGCAAGATCTTGAAATAAATCCCTGTCGCAAACACCAAACATTTTACTTTTCAGTACCTGAAAAACAAGATAAAAAAACAGATTATAATACTATCACAAAAAACTCCATGAATGCTAAAAATTATCATAATGTGACGCTATGCAATTTTGCAATATATGCGTTATTTATCTTTTAAAGTTCTTTACACGGAAACCTCGTGACTTAACTAAAACATTTTCTCCATTGCAAAAAAAAATAAAAAAGAATTAAGCAACAAAGTCGCTTTTGGCTAAGGGATGCATGAGAAATTTTGTCGCACGATAATTAATAATCTAATCTAGCCCTGAATGCTAAATTTAGATAAGTGATATTTATAAAATGAATTTTATTACAATATTTGCCTTATATATAGATGTATTAATATTATATGTGGGAAAAGAAAGTTCCCCTCTCAGACAAAAGATTAAAAAATATTAATTTTTTTTTTCTTCTTCAAAAAATCAATTTGTCACAAGGTGTTCAATATGGTGCGATATATTTTATTGCTAAAACTAAAGGGGCATAATGACAAAATAAACATAGGGAAGCATAATTAACAAAATAAACACGGACAAAAATATGAGAAAAATATCTCTGGTTGAAGGTGGATATAAGTTCACGTCAGACTAAAAAAATTTTCCGTTTGACAGCAGTCCAACACCCCAGGTTACTTACGTCAAATTTTTAGCAAGATGATTTATCTTTATTACAAACGTTTCTATCCATTTTCATGATAATTAGTAATGGTTTTACAGTAATATAATTGTTGTTAACAAATTTATAACAATAAATTTTGTTTTGTCACTTTTTTTCAACTAATAATTTTCACCTACTACAAATGGCTTCATAACTTTCGACACACGCGAATTTACTAAAAATTTCGTCAGATGTCGCATGGAACATGGTAAAAATTTTGTGATGGGAAAGTTGAGAAAAAGTTTAAATAAAATATGGATCCTGTTTGAAATTTTAAAAAGGGATAAGGATATTGTATTAATCTATCTATAAAATTTGATAATGTTAAATGATGTACAGCTAAAAAACTGTTTAATCATTGAATATTTGAAAAAAACATTGTAAAAAATCGAATTTAAAAGTGTAGTACTAAAGTATTATTGTATAAATATGAAAATAAACGTTATTTTAAATTATAAAAACCATAATCTATTAAATTTAACTTAAAAACATGATCATCAACAATTGCATAATTTGTTCATAAAAATGAACTCGATGAACTCACTACAAATTGATCATTCCAATAAAAATTTTCCAAATGTAAACAAAACTTTTCACAACTACATTTAACCAAAAAGAAAAACACAGATTACACGTCATGTGTCAATTGTCAATTGAAGACAGTTCACGAAATTCGATATTCTCTGAAGGGTGGCAAGTTTTCTTCGGGAGCTCTTTTCATTTAAAAAATGAAAGCAACCAGCAGTAAAGGGCATAATTTGGATGATTTGGTGCAATATGTAACATTACACGTACCAAATCCAATTCTATTAAGTGGAATTATATTACCATTTTACGCGCTATACATAATTGCATTCTACTACTGCCTCATACTGCATGGAGATGACGAATATCATGAGGCTGGGATTATAGCAATTTATGTGGTTATATGTCTTCATTTATTAACTTGCTTATCATGCTTCTGGAGTGTACATTTAAGAACATTTTTAAGCTTCCGATCGGTATTTATGAACACAAAATTTGTATTTACCAATTGAGCCACGTCTTCACCCTTTTTTTCTCTACATTTTTTCAGGTTAAGAAGCCCCGTTTGGGTGTTTTCGCAAAAGTTGTGCCAACACCTAACAATGGCTCTTCGCAGCTAGTCAAAATCCAACAGACTGACTTGGATGATGATGAGAAACGGATTGTATTTTGGTTTATGTTTCAAAAGACCAAATATATTTGGGACGATGACAAACAAGTTTTTCGCGGATTGGAATTCCCAATTAATTTGCCGCTTAAGGAGTATGCATCCAGTCGAGGATTCGCTAATGATAAAGCTATTGCTTTAAGTGAGAAAACCTATGGGAAAAATCAAATGGAAATGGTTGTTCCAGAATTTTATCAATTATTCATAGAGAGAGCCACGGCCCCATTTTTTGTATTTCAAATATTTTCCGTGGGCCTTTGGTGTTTGGACGAGTATTGGTATTATTCACTATTTACATTATGTATGCTAATAGTATTTGAATGTACATTAGTTCAACAACAGTTGAGAAACATGTCCGAAATTAGGAAAATGGGTATCAAGCCGTATTTGATAAATGTTTTACGAAATAACAAGTGGAGACCTATTGTTTCTGATCAGCTTTTACCAGGTGATGTTGTATCAGTTGCACGATCGCAAAATGAAAATCTTGTGCCTTGTGATATGGTTTTATTGCGTGGATCATGTATTGTCGATGAAAGTATGCTAACGGGAGAATCTGTGCCACAAATGAAAGAATCTTTAGACTCTTTGGATGATTTAGATAAGGAATTGGAGCCCGAAGGTGATGGAAAACTTTTTGTCTTGTTTGGTGGCACTAAAGTAGTGCAACATACCCCACCAACTAAGGATGGCGTGAGAGCTCCAGATGGAGGATGTATCGGATATGTACTGAGGAATGGTTTTAACACATCACAGGGCAAACTACTACGTACAATTCTGTTTGGCGTTAAGAGAGTAACTGAAAACAATTTAGAAACATTTGTATTTATTTTATTCTTACTAATATTCGCTGTCGCTGCAGCTGTATATGTATGGATCCGAGGAACTGAAGATCCCGAAAGGAATCGCTACAAATTATTTTTAGAATGTACTTTAATATTGACTTCTATAGTTCCGCCGGATCTACCTATTGAACTTTCTTTGGCTGTGAATTCATCTTTGCTGCAACTATCGAAGCTATTCGTTTACTGCACAGAACCGTTCAGGATTCCATTTGCGGGCAAAGTTCAAATTTGCTGCTTTGATAAGACTGGGACCCTAACAAGCGATGATTTAATGGTTGAAGGTGTTGCCGGTATTAGTGAGTCTGGCATTTTGCCAATTAGTCAAGCACCAGAAGGAACAGTTCAGGTGCTAGCTACTTGCCATTCATTGGCTCAGCTAGACGATGGATTAGTGGGAGATCCATTAGAGAAAGCCACACTTACGGCAGTCGACTGGAACTTAACAAAGCAGGATAGTGTTATTCCTAAACGAGGAAAGTTTAAGGCGTTAAAAATTTATCACAGATTTTATTTCTCGTCCGCCTTGAAGCGTATGTCGGTTCTAGCCGGTTATTTGATGCCATTTTCGAACGATGTTTGTTATATTGGAACCGTAAAGGGTGCACCAGAAATTATTATCAAAATGCTGAAAGAGGTTCCCAAAGATTATGAAAAGGTGAGTAACCAACTTTTATTCAAACCCACAATAAAAATATCCTTTTTAATTTACAGACATATCTCGAATATTCAAGGCGAGGTGCACGTGTTTTAGCTTTAGGTATAAAGGAATTTGGAAAACTAGATGCAACAACAGTACGTGAGCTTAAGCGGGATGATGTAGAAAAAGATTTAACATTTGCCGGATTTGTAATCATATCATGTCCCCTTAAGCCAGATTCTAAAAGTGTTATTAAAGAATTAGTTCAAGCCTCGCATAAATTGATAATGATCACAGGCGATAATCCTTTAACGGCATGTCATGTTGCAAAAGAATTACGTTTTACAAAAAAAATTATCTTAATTTTAACGGATGATGGTGAAAGCTGGTTATGGCAGTCAATAAATGGAGATGTAACAATCTCATTGAACACAGATTATAAAACTCTAGTAAATGAATATGATTTATGTATAACTGGTGAAGGTCTACAATATTTACAAGAATATAAAAATGATTATTTAATAAAAATATTGCCATACATAACTGTATGTGCACGTTTTGCGCCAAAACAAAAGGAATTGGTTATAACATCATTAAAACATTTAGGATATTACACATTAATGTGTGGTGATGGCACAAATGATGTTGGGGCCTTAAAGCATGCTAATGTTGGCGTTTCTATATTAAGTAATGCACCATTAAAGCCTCCTAGAAGTAAAGAAATAACAAATACAAATGAAAATAATGCACCGCAAACCGTTGCAAATGCACGACAAAATCGTAATCAGCAGCATAATAATAATGAAAGGCAACCGTTAACGCCACGTGAAAGGGCATTGCAAAGGCATCGCGATAATTTGCAAACTTCACACGATGCCTTACAAAAAGTTTGTATTTATATCTAGATAAAAGGAATATTTTCTATTGATTATTATTAAAGGCACTTAAAGACTTAGATGACGAACAAGTTCAAGTTGTTAAGCTCGGAGATGCCAGTATTGCAGCACCATTTACTAGTAGGCTTTCATCTATAATGTGTGGTATGTTTTTGTTGTAAAATTACTTATATTTATAAATAATATCACATTGGTATAATTCTTAACAGTTTGTCATATTATAAAGCAAGGACGATGTACATTAGTAACAACATTGCAAATGTTTAAAATCTTAGCTCTAAACGCTCTGATATCAGCATATTGCCAGTCTGTTTTATATATTGATGGCGTTAAGTTTAGTGATGCTCAAGCAACATTACAGGGTTTGTTTATTGCTGCCTGTTTTCTTTTTATTACAAGATCGAAGGTAAGATTGATTAGAAGGTGGTAATTTCTCTAATTTTTAAATGTTTTTTTTTGTGCAGCCTTTGAAGACACTATCCAAGCAAGCACCATTGCCAAATATATTTAATATGTACACGATTTCAACAATCCTGCTGCAATTTGCAGTGCATTTTAGTGCTTTAATATATTTAGCCCAGGAGGCTAGTGCCAGAGCTCCGCCGAGGTAAGTTGTTTTTTATAACCTAGTTTAGGGCATATGGCTATGGTTATTTACTAAACAGTAGTACACAGTCGTCATCGTATACAGCGCGTTATTGCAACACATTAGATACTGTATTTTTAGGTAGTGCATTTATAGCCAGGAGTTAAAGGCTTCAAGGATGCTATCCCACAGGTTTAGGCTCGAGCGCCTTGCAGCGCTGCAAGACGAGCCGTTACCAAGAAATACTTCTGGTCATCGATCATTAAAGACTGCAATGAGTGGTCTCGATCATGCCTAGGTTGCCAAAAGTCGAAAGTTTCACGGCATACCAAATCTCCATTTGTAGCTTTCAAGCTTCCAAATAATAGATTTGACCATATCCATATGGATGTAGTGGAACCCCTACTCCCATCTCGTGGATACTCATATTTTAACGATAGTCTATAGATTCACGCGATGGCCTGAAGCATACCCAATTCGAGTTATTTCAGATATGGCAATTTGAGTTTCTCAGAATGGCAAAAAGATTCGTCACTGAGTTCGTCCCATGATTTGCCGTACCTCTTGAGATCACAACTGATCAGGGTACGTAGTTCGAATCGAAACTATTCAATGTATTCAAATTACTCGGCCCTCTTCGAATCCGGACAACCGCCTACAATCCGCAGGCAAACGTGATGGCTGAACGGTTCTACAGGCAACTAAAAGCAGCCTTAATGGCAAGGGACAACACTACTCATTGGAATGAAGACTTGCCCTTTGTTATGTTAGGCATACGCACGGTAATCAAGACCGACCTACAATGCTGACCAGCTCGGGTACGGTCAGAATCTGAGGCTTCCCAATCCGATTTCCATCACTACCGATAAAAATCCAATTGATGAATCAGAATTCCTCTCTCGCCTTCGTTCGCATATGCAGAACATTAAGGCAATACATTCTCGACAGCCCGTCTAGAAGGATGTATACGTGCCCGTTGCCCTGGGGGACGTCGACTACGTTTTAAAACGAGTTGACCGAGTTCGAAAAACTTTAGAATCTCCATATGAGGACCTATATGAATTAATTAAACGATTTCGAAAACACTTCGACACTTCGCCGTCAAACTGAACGACACAACCAAGTCACAACTTCGGTTGTAACCGCGGCAACGAAGAAGCCTTCTAAAGCTGTAACATTCCATTAACACTACGCTGGGGGTGGAGTATGTGGTGACTGAGTAAACTTAATTACTAAGTATTACGCAATGTCGCACAACTTCCGGTACGATCAAAATGATCAATCGGAGCACTACTTCAATCATTGAACTCCAAAGTTTAGCGATATAGTCAGTTTCCGGCATCTCCATCTGGGTGATGCTTGCGAATATGACGATGAACCACTTTACGTTTTTAGGCCGTAGTGTGCACGAAAAGGGAAACTGCAAGGCATGTGAGTGAACCTAGTGCGCCAGTTTTGTGTTGCGTCAGGACTCGCCCAGGGCTGCTGGCTAAAGTAGGAAGTTTCAGTTCGCACATTAGGATGTTTGTTTGGCGATTTGGTTTATGTGATCGCGCAGATCTTCGGTTAAAGTTGTGCCTAGAATGTTAAGAGTTGGATCAGCCATTAGAAAAGCCCGGTGCAGCTTTTATTAGAGATTAGTAGTAATTCATTTGGGGCGTTGAATTAAACACGAGCTACCCCAGTCAAGAATGAAGCAGTAAAGCAGAATTCGAGGCGAACATAGACACTTATAAATTGGCCTAGGATGTTATTTCTGATATCACGTCTCCTTTATTAATAAAAGAAGAGTTGAAGATGTAATGAAATTTTGTTTGATGGAAGATATCAAGTACTAGAAGTTTTTACTACGAGATGTAGTATTTAGGGTCCCTCCTTATCATCAAATGAAGTTTCGACTCTATTGATGAGGGGATTGCAGAAGTTTCTTAAATTACAAAGTGACTTATTCCCTTGCTCTATAAGAGGATTCTTTTGCTTTAATTCTTACATTCTCCATTAAACCAATCATTCCGCCGAGGCTTTATAGATTTGGTAGAAAGAGGAATGAATACAAGCATTCCAACCCGGATAATTTTGGTAGCACAAAGAGCGACAGAATTGACGCCGACACTATGGAAGCACAATTGTCAGTCAGTGGCTTGGAATGAGCCCTAGCCAGTTGGGTTTCCTATAACGCCCGGCAGTTCTTTTTAGAGCTGTGACGGTTGGGGAAGACCGAGAGGTGAATCAATAACGAAGGCTTACTGTGTTGAAGTAGATGTAAGAAATAGGTCAAGGACGTATGTTAATTGACCTGCAACGACAGGGAATCTTGTTTAATCACTTACAATTTCATGTGTAAATTGGGGCTAGAGTAGCGGGGCAAGTTCGAGCAGATGCCACTTTACGATACAGAGCTCGCAAAACACCCCCGAATATTACAAAACTCAATACAAACATTTTCGTATCCGGGTTCTCTCGCATAAGGTTCATGATTTCTGTTACAGCCGGTTATGCCAATCAGGGCTAAACGAAACAGTCTTGTTTCAGCGTTATTTTTATGTAGACATTTCATGATTTTAATTATTGAAAAGAAAACAGTCTAAAATATACTAATTTTAACCATTTAAGAGGAGACTTGTAAAAGTGACTCTATTTGAACATTGTTTATTTTTTTGGGAATTTCAGTGAAGGAAAAGTTAAATTAAATATTGATCTCAAACCGGATGAGAAAGAAGAATTTAAACCAAATATTATCAACAGTACTGTCTACATAATATGCTTGTCTCTACAAGTTTCAACATTCGCAGTGAATTACAAGGCAAGTCAGAATAATAATGATAATGTTAATACAATGCCATTTATCCTCATATCTAGGGCCACCCATTTATGGAAAGTTTAAGAGAAAATCGCTTACTTATGTATTCAATATTAACATCAAGTGCTGTGGTCGTACTTTTAGCGTTAGGGATTTCTCCAGATTTATCAGGAACATTTGAAATTGTTGAATTCCCTGAAGATGTAAGTATTAACTTGTTTCTACTTCGTTACTTGACGTTACTATTCATCACTATTCCCACATTACAGTTTCGTAACATTTTAATTATGGTTTTGTTGGCGGATACTGCATTGGCATATCTGGTGGATAGAACATGTTCGTTTCTTTTTGGTGAAACGAGACAAAAATCAGCTGTAGTAAATTATTAATTTTTTTTCTGTGAATATTATATTAAAAAAAGAAAATGCATTTTTCCTGTTATATTTTTTTTTGAATTATAAGAAAAAATGGAGCAAATAACGTCTGTAAGTGAACTAACTACATTTATATAGTTATAAATTATTCCAATTGATTTCTTTTGTAAAGAATTTAACTGGTAAATGTATGTTTGGTATGGTGAATATAATTATATTGAATTCTATATAAAAAAATTTTTAAATTTATGGTTTTATTATAGCTTTAATGTGCATACTTATAAGAAGTAAGTTAAAAAGAATCATCATATTTTATCATATTGACATCATCATCTTCATCAAGAGCTCCACAGCCTATTGTATAAAACGAAATCAACAGGTGAGTCCTCGAAATCTGCTGAGCAAAGAATGACCGTGCTGTTGTTGGCTTCCGTGTTACTTTTGCAATCGACCACCTGCAATCTCTAATATGTATATCACCATGACACCATCTCAGAGGTCTGTGTTTCAAGTGCACTCCACAGCATGATCCTTCGCCTCTCCAATTATCTCGTCTAGTTAACACTCTTTCTTTCGTACCTTCTCTCTTTACAACAACAAAATGCTTTTTCTCCTGCCATTGCCTGCAAGCATAATAAGCGAGCAAGCCACACCCTGTTCGATAACCGAAGTCAGAGCTCTGTTCCGGTATTATAGAATGGGAGCTGTGCAATAAAACCGCGTGTTGGCGTTAGCAGTTTTTTCACTCTTTTCTCTTTTGTCTTTCTGGCTAGAGCTTGCTGCCCGTCATTGCACTCAATGATAAAAGTTGTCGACAGTAAAAAGCGGCTAAACTCTGAGCTCTATTCTTTCACATAAAAAATAAACCATGCTGCTTGTCACCAAGAGGTCGTTTCTATCGGCCAATTCTGGGATTTTAACCTTTTCTGATTTTCTATAATGCCCAAGGCATCCAGCAAAAATATTTATCAAACCATCGACTGGTAAGTTGGATGGCGTTTGCAATTTTTACTCAAAAAACCGAGGCTTTCGTCCATCTCAGCCACAATGGGCTTGTTAGATAAGGTAGATTCCTCCTCCGTCGCCCGCCAAGAAAGTTGACCTATGTTGCTGTAATATGATCTCAACAAGCTGCTCATGTAAGAGGGCCTTGTATCTTCCTTTTCTACCTCTTGTGGGATTCCAGCTCGATGTCTGCTCGACCGCCTGTAAGACCCACGCTGAAAAAGAGAGACTCAGACTGTAGTGACAGATTCCTGCTGACTAAGCTCAAAAACGTTTTTGAATGATGTTTGAGTCCAGGCCAGTACAAGTCCTAAAGCTGCCCACACTTCACTTCACTTTAACAAAATCAATATCTGCACATCATTAAAAAATATCTAAATTTCTGCTATAATATCTTTTCTACAAAAATCGACACAGAAAATATTTCAGTAATAGATATGATAGGCAAAGAAATTTCTTGGGTTTAGTATACCGGGTTTTAAGTGTAGAAGGCAGATCTTCGAATTTGATACCTATTTCGCTTCCATAACCATCTACTCGCGGTGGTCTTTATAGGTCCTAAAGTACAAAAAGAAGCCCTCACACTTATCGAAGAATAATCCGGTTGCTACACTAAGGTCCCGTTAATCCCCATGTACGAGCTTCCATTGTGACGCTAATCATGGCCGGCTTCAAAATTAGCAGCTGGCAGTCTTCCATATGAGTGGTTGTACATAATTCCTATAACTCTAGGCCTCCAGTTCAATAAAGTTTCATGACAAACGGTGAGATTTTGCCGTGGCCCGGTGCCATTTGGAACCGCTGGTGTATGAGGCCTTTTAGAAACATCTTAAGAATGTACCAGCCCTGGCAAAACTTTATCGCTTCTATATTAGCGGCTGTTCCATTGAAATAAGCGCTATCCTGCCGCCAATGCAATCTTATAACCGCAACACCAGATTAGTTTGCTCAGCTCATTCGATCTGCCTACGACCGCCCTTTCGCACACTCTTCAAACTAGGATTGCATTTCCTAAATACAACCACTCGAATCGAATAATCTTTCGTAGTTAGTATCCCTGAATACCTACAACATCAAAGAGTTCAAACGCAGGGTTATGGCGACGACTCCTTCAACACCCTCCTGACCCCTCATAATCCCAAACCTATTCTGTCCCTTGTACTAACAAGGGAAGTCTCTATGGTGTCAAACGCGCAGAGCTGGGTTACATTTTTTTTCTGGTTCTTCTTATCAAAACAAAGCTAAAAATGTATATCACAACCCCTATCTTTTTGATATTTGAAAATTCTGTTTTTGGCTAATATCTCTTAAACGGAAAGTCCTACCATAAAATATTATTTACAAAGTTTGTAGATCATGCGATTATCTACAAAAAATGATACCATACATTTTCCCGTACGAATTGCCGTTCAAGAGATATCGCCGTTTTAAAGATTTAAAATATTCATATCCCCCTAATTCGCAACTTGTATAGGTAAAAGTAAACAATTAAAAAATCGGTATAAACAAAATATCAAAAAGATAGGGGTTGTGATATACATTTTTAGCTTTGTTTTGATAAGAAGAACCAGAAAAAAAATGTAACCCAGCTCTGCGCGTTTGACACCAAAGAGACTTCCCTTGTAAGCTTGCTACATAGAAATGAACCCGAGCAGAACGATTAAGAATGAAGGGAGTAGGTAACAGCCTCCTTGGTCTATGTCATCATGCTGGGCGCTGTAATAGCAATGGGTAGTTCCACTATCGCATTCAATCACATCTGGGCACCGGATGCACCCAGTTGTATAAGTCCCTTATCCTGATATATGGAGACTCTGTCAAGATGGACATTTTATTTCCTGCCATACTTGTGAGACCTCAATGGACCGAAATAAAAATTATAAAAGACGGAGTGAAAAGTCAGTCTAATGCCGTCAGGGTCAAGACTATTAAGAAATCGGAAGGACCAGCTTCCTCATCATCTAGTGGCACCTTAATCAATACAAAGCTAAAAGAGTTACAGGAAGACAGAGAAATCAGGAAGAGATAGCAGATCCAACCTCATCACGCAAGCGTAAGCCGGTCACGCAAGTAACAAGGAGGTCTGGTTTTAGACCAAATTATAGACCCCCAGAACCGATAGGCTGCAGTTTCTCGGTAGAATGCTGTCCACCTTCCGACGCGCATACGAGCACTTATGATTAGCGAGCTTCGTCGAAGCCATCTTTCTTACAAAGAAAGCAGACTAAAGGTCACTGATCCGTATGACCCACTGTTCAGACTCTGGTGAGCAATCTTTCGAAGGACCCTTGGTCGCGTCGATAAAGCTGGTGACATATCCAAGCCGTACATGCATTGCATTCGTTGACAGATAATGTAGAAGTGTGTGTATTCAAATGCGAGCTGACGGAATATCCCGTGAGTGGAAGGCATGCCACGCAAAGGTCGGGCTACTTTCAACTTTTTCTGCATTGCCGCATTCGAGATAGCACACACAAGCATAAGCCCACAAACACATGAACACGTTACTTAGATTTTCGGGCTATGTGTGACAGCCGGCACGGAACGCAAACCATGTAATTATATGTCAGACGAAATTCGCCGGATTTCATGGAGCCTCTGAATGCAATGCATGTACGGCTGGGATATGTCACCAGCTTAACGCCAAGCCGAAGAAATGCCTTAAAGCAGCCGACACACTCTCTGAACTGAAAGTATGTGGGCTCGTCAGTTAGTTGTACAGTTTTTTGCTCAGTCTCGCCAGTTTTGTTGATTTGAGTACATCTTTTTAATAATGGCAAAGAATGGACGGAACTGAGAAAACTAAGGCCGTGTTTTTTTAATGAACTGGGTTTTGAGTTCATTAAAAAAACGGCAAGGGAAATTTTGCAAAACCTCAACTGAATCTATCTTCAGAGTATTTATCATAAATAGCTGTTGCCTTGGTGATATTCAATTCAAAGTTTGGTTTCGTAAATATTTAGACACATGAGGATATTGTCTAGGGCATAGAGAATACGCTTCACAAATTAGTCTTTTACCCTCAGAATCCACTTTATGACCTGCGCAGTTTATCGGAGAAAAAGAGGGTCCAGAAGCTCATGTCTGAAAACTGAGTGAAAATATTTAAAAGCTGCACAGCACAGTTAACTCAGTTTAACGCTCAGACATGACGCCACACGAAATAAACTGCGCAATTAAAATTAGTTTGTATTTAGTACGCCATCTAAGTTTGAATAAAGTAAACTCATCAACACATCTCACCCTACAAATATGTTATACATACCTACAGTTGTGCACTAGGCCTTTTGCATATTATTCAACCCTAGTTCAATTTAATGTCATATCGAGCTGTCAAAACATCATCAAAACTGAAAACCGACAGATTTTCGAGACACTTCTGTAGAATTTTCATTTATAATTTTCTTAAAAATTGCAAATTTACAAATTAACAAATTTTAAGTGACTCAAAAATTATATCTACAAAGTTTTTAACACAATTATCAGTATGGACATTTTAAAGAAAATGTTCACAAAAAACCCAGAACACAAATCTGAGTAAGTGCGTCGGAAATTTTCTGTTCGTTCGTTTTTCACACCGATCAATAAAATTGAGTGGATTTTGATAAAACACAATTTTTATGTTTAAAAAATTATTTTCGCGAAAGTAAATAAGGAATTATTGCAGGACTCATTTCAAGGATGAATTTCGTAAACCAACTTGGTTTGAGGATAACGAGACAGATGATGAGCTGTTCGACAGTAATCGGAAGTTTATTTTTCAAATGTTCACAAATCCTTATGAGCTACAGAAACACTTCGAACAGCAGATGCAGGAGGTGATGAAACAATTTAAGGAGATTGAAGGTAGGATTTTAGCTTGGGATTTAGGGTAGCATGGATTGATTGTTTATTCCGCAGAAGGAAATCCAAATTTCGACAGGAACGGCAAGGAAGAGTACTTGAAGCCTGGATTTGAAGATTTTATGGAAGAGTATAAAAAACACAAAAATTCGCTTGACACTGATTTGGATGGGGAGTACGTAATTAAATGCCTGCTTTTAAAGTATATTTCATAGTATAAAACCGTTTTTGTTCTTTAAAAAGAAAAAAAAACTTATTGCGTATGTACCTTTATATAAATCGATATTTTCTCTATCGCATCAGAATATATGCGGACCAGCTGCACTCTTTGCTACAGCGCCTATCGCCAGAGGTAAAAACTATGCTACCAGAGAAGATTAAGCCGAAAATGGCAAAGCCAAAAGAAAAATTAAGCGATGAAGAGAAAATAATGGGAAAAATTCATGGAACTATTCTGGATGAGATTCCTGCACTACAGCCTAGACGCAGGGAGATTATGCCAAGAATGACTCCTCATTATGGTGGCGCTTTTGAAGGCACATACCAGGTATTTGATTTGTTTTTTAATTAATTGTAAAAATAGTGCACGTTGATCTCTAAACTCTTTAACACGTTTACTTCTGCAGGGCCCAAAAATGTTTGGACAAAGCATAATGACCCAGACAGTCAGGAAGCCCGATGGGACTATTGAATCAAAGAAAATTGTTCGTGATACTGATGGCAATGTCAAGACGACAGTCACACGAACTATCGATGGAAAAACAGAAACTATAACAACATACGGCGATGGCAGGGAGCCACCAATAAACGATGCACCAGCTATAACGGATAAAATTGAACCGAATCCAGCTGATATGTCGCCACTAATCCCGTCTGATCGCAATATTTACGTATCAAAAATGGGTTATGCTTTACCAAGGAATATGTGGTGACCACTAATAGGCTTCTGGAATTATATTGGCATTAAATTATTTGGCAAAGTAGTAGAAATAAGAATTTGTTTTAGCTGAAAAATAGAGAGTAGCTCAAACTTACTATATATATATATAAACACATAACAAAACAAACAAAAAATCCTTAATTTAAGAAATATTGTCCTATTTATTAAGGCTAGTCAAAAAATAATTTTACCCCCCACACCACACCCCCCATTAGTTTCTTTGGCTACATATTTTTCAATTTACGCTTTATTTCGTTGCGAAAGGAAAGTGGCGGGGATTTTTAATCGAGAGAATGTTAGGATAGAGTAATTTCATTTTGCTCATATAAAAAATAAAGACACGTTGGGACTGAAATCTACGATGTAACAAATCTCTTTTTTGTTGATAATTTTCTTTTTTGGTTTATAAATAAAAGAGTGTGCAATCATTACTAAAGTGGTTTTAATCTCTACCCCAGAATCGACTAAATATAATTGAAAGATAAACGAGAACTTTCCTTTACATATTTATTACATACGAAGAAGGAAAACAATAAATTTTATTCCTATAACATGTCTCCAAACAAATCGCTTTAATGGTGGGCCTTTAAAACGTATCTCAGTCCACAATATCCACAAGCATGATTCCCAGGCTTATCCTAAAATCGAAAATAAATTAATTTCACAACATCTCCTATATATTCCACAAGTCTTTACCAAATTAATATACACCTTAGGATGTCCAAGTGCTGGATTGCCACCATCGCAGCAAACCACCCGATCTGTGCATTCAAGGGGCGGAATCTCATCGATTAACTTGATCGCCCAATTGTCATTCACATACCGCTTAGCATTCACGAATCTCGCATTTCTATAATCGTTCTCGTCGAAGACCTATTTACAAAAAGAATTGAAACTTTGTCAACAAAAATAACGAATGTTTGCGTAATCTCTTTTTAACCAAGAAAAAATTTTGTTTTCGTACCTGTCCGGTGTGTGTGACTTTTGTTATATCAGTGCGAGTTTCGCCGTCGTTTTGGCCTTTAGTTGTGACGGAGCTAAATAAGCGTGCTCCTGCAGGGGATATTGCCCTGAATTCTTTCACTAAATTCCTGCATGCCATCATTTTTCACAAATATATTTTTCCAAAAAATTTTGACAGTTCGAGAATAGTTGATTAAAACATCTGACAGTTGTTAATATCTATGGTTTGAAGTTGAATGCGGTTGGCTAAGTGGCCAAATATTTTTTAGTAGGCGCTACTGCTAGTAAAAAGCGGATGTGTTAGGAAAAAAGTCGTTTTTATTTGGATAATTAACGTTTTTTTTTTTAAATACTTTTAAAGCAATTTAAAAGAAAAAATAAGTAAGTTAAGTGTTGATATAGTAAGTTTTAGAAGAAGAAGAAATAACAATGTTTTCGAATTGAAAGTATTTAATGTGTAATCGAAGCAAGAAGTTTTTAATAATTTGAAATAAGAAATAGAAAGTATAGTATCTATTTTAAACTTTTTCAGTCTGCTTTAAAAATAAAATAATATCTTAAAACTAATTGTCTAAAAACCAAATCAGTCCGTGAAGCTTGTATGTGGATTTGGGTAGCTTATTTTAAAACGTTTTTATTGGGTGCATCCAGCGCACTCAGCGGATAAGCCGCTTAGCTGAACAGCACAGCGTAAAAAGTAACTCAGCGATATGTGTCGGCTGGATGGGTAGCTAAGTTAAAATTTATTTTGACAGCTAAATTTTTTTTTCTAGTTTAAATAACATCAATTCACTATCGCTGAGCTACTTAGCATAAAATTTTTACGCTGAGAAATTTGCCAGCCGCTGAGCTAAGCTGCTTAGTTCAGCTAGCCATCCAACGAGCTCAGCACTTAGCCGCTACTCAGCCGCTGAGTGCGCTGGATGCACCCATTAGCTCGCTTTCTTGTCTGTCTGTTTGTTTTGCTATCGATACTTCCGGTAATGCTGAAAGTTTGCACACAATAATTACAATGCCATATGGTATACTCAATATACCGTTAGATCCACGGCGGGCGTCTTAAGAGGGAAGATTAACATTTTCTTCACAGCCCCATCGACATGGGTATCAAATGAAAGAGTATCATAAGTAGAATACAATAGGCTACGTCGTTAGATCCATGACGTCCATGTAAAGAGGACGGATTACCAGTTTCTTCACAACACCCGCGACTTGGGTACCAAAGGAAAGAGTGAGGTAAGTAGAATACAATAAGCTACATGGCGTCATTGTAAAATCAACATGGCGGCCAACTGGTGGATTAACTAATTCTTTACAACAACCTCGACATGGGTATCAAATGAAAGGACATGCCATGTAGAATAAAATAAGTTATGTGACGTCGATGTGACGATTAAATATTTCATTACAACCCCGTCCACATGGGTACAAGTCGATTAAGCATTTCCGCTTTTACGTTTTTCAAACAACAGCGAAATTAAACGCACGTACACCAAAGCCATTTTTCTCAGTATTTCCAATAAGCCATTACAAATGTACATCTTGGGTATTTAAAAGCCTACGAAGTACTTAAAAACCTACTTCTCAGAGTAATTACTTGCGATTTTCCCTCTCTTCTCTCTTTGATCCGTTAGCTGGCGGTCCGAGCGGGCCGTCCCCGTAACGGATACGCTGCTGTCGGTACCGCTTGCGGTTTCTTGTCTTTCTTCGGTTTCCAGATTCTGGTCAATTCGACAGGTCGACCACGCTCCTCCTTTCAAACCCTGGACTTGGCACCAGACGGCGGCTGAGTTGCGATTTCGTCTGAATCGCTTTCCTGTCTGTAGGTGTATGTTTGTCAAATTTTGAAATCTTGTGTGTGTATGTTTGTCAAATATTGTTTGGCTCCCTCTTCTAATTCCGTGAATACTTCTCTAAGATTTGACAGTTATCTGGCACGGCAGTTTATATCGTAGGCTTATCCTGCCAATTGTTTTGGTTTGTTAAGCAGGGTTGCGTTCGCATCAACGTTTACTTTGCGAATTACTCCTTCTAGGCAGAGATTAAATCGCATGGGTTCCAGCCCAGCGCCCTGGTTTAAGCCTTGCTTGACTGGGAAGGACTCCGTCTATTCTCCTTGTATTCTGACTGTACATCTTGTATTTTCCATTGTCATTTTCACTATCTTTAGGGGTATGTTTAGGTCCAACATTGTGACATACATTTTTTCCCTGTCGATGCTGTCGTATGCTGAAAAGTTGATATACGTCGATGTTGTATTCCCAGCATTTTCGGAGGCTTTGCCTTTCATTTGCATTCAGCAGCTCGTTAAAAAATTCCTTCCACCGTTTCTTTACATCTTTTCTGCCTGTGACTATAGTGCCTTCTTTTGTTCTACATATACCCGAGGAGGGTTTGAAGCCTTTCTTGAAGCAGTTTACTTCCCTGTATGCTTCCTGCGTTTTGTTTTGGGCAAAGTTTTCCTCTGCTCTCAGGATGTAATTGTTGAGGAATTGTCTTTTCTTCTTCATGCAGATGTTTTTTGCGGTTGTTCTTGCTTCCTATTATTTCAATTTCTTGTTCCTAGTCGGTCTCTCTATGTATATTTTTCTATTTTTATTTCTGGCCTCTATAGCTACTTTGCATTCCTCGTCGTCCCAATCACTGGCTCTGGCTGTGCGTTTGTAGCCTACAGAACCTATCCTTTCTGCTAGAGTTGCCAGAACTCTTTCCAATACGGTCTGTTCTTGGAGGAGATCAACGTCGAATTTCTTTAGTCTGTTGTTTTTTCCTTGAGTGGACAGCTGACATCTGAATCTAGCTTTAACTAGGAAGTAATCCGATTCACAATTCGCACCTCTGCAGGAAGCTGCCCTTCTGTCTATGAGAATATGGTCTATTTGATTGCAGTATCTTTCGCTGGGGATGGCCATGTGTATTTGTGAATGTCCTTTCTTGGGAAATATGTTGAGCTGACAATCATATTTTTACTCATTGCAAAATCGTTTGATGTTTCGTGGAGACTTTCCTTTCCACTGGTCGGTCTGCGCCAGTTCTCTCTACCAATTTTGGCATTGAGGTCTCCTATCACCATACCATCTTGATATCATTGGAAGGGGTCGTGTCATATGCGCGTTCAAGCTTATAATAGAAAGTGTCCTTCGTCGTGTCCGCTTTCTCCTCCGTCTCTCGTGTACGTTTATGGTGTATATGGTAAAGAACTTCGTTCAGAGTCGTATTGAGCATAATCGTTCACTGATTGGCTTGAACTCTATCACATTATCTATAATTGACTTGTGTACTAAGAAGCATACTCCTAAGTATGATGTTCCCTTCTGCAGCTTTAGAATATCCTGTAGTTGCCAAGGTCCATTGTCCCGTCTCCTCTCCATCTGATCTTCTGTAACGCGAGTAATTTTATTTTATATCTGCTCACTTCGTCTACTAGTGACTTAACTGCCGCGGTTCTGTACATACTTCACGTTTAATGTTCCGAGAATCATTTCCAGGTGTTTTGCCGTAGTCGTTGGCGTTTTTCCCGTCCGTTCCGAGGTTTTGCTTCGGGTTTCTTAACTGATGTGTTTTTACAGGGTCCGGTAGTTAGCCCAACGCCCAACCCCACTGCCAGAAGGACCGGATCTGTGAATTATACCCCATCGGATAGGGTGGCCCAGCTATACCCCCGAGCACTGGTACGTCCGTCGTCGGTTGGTTATCCAGGGGGCACCAGCAAGGCGGTGACGGTACCATTTTGCCCCGGCGCATCTCTAGTATACATATATCGAGTACATGGCTTTCAGTTGTAGACATCTAATCTGTAGATCTCTTTTAAGTCCTCCAGAACGTAGCTGCCTACTGTGCGCTGCCTACTGTATAAAATCTCACATTAATACCTTTCATATTTCCCAGCGTTAATTCCCTTTACTTCTTTCTTAAAAATGACAAACTGACGTTCAAAACAAACCTCTGCCAAAAGAAAATACATGTCAGAAAATACATCGCAGATCACAATTTCAACAAATCCTTTGAAAACAAAAACAAAGTCAGCAAAAAGAATAAGGGATAAATAAAAAACACCAGGAATCACTCACTGAAGACGGAGTCCTTCCTTGCGAAAAAACACACGCAAATTTTAATAAAATCTCGAACACCCAATTTTAGTAATTGACTAAGCAAATACAATGAGGAGCAGGAATAAATTCTGTAAGAAGTATGCTCGAAGCAAACAAGTTATCCACCATCGGCGTACCAAGGAAATATTTAAGGATAAAGGAAGACGCCAAAACCCAGGCCGCCGGAGAACAGTAGCAGCCAGAAAGAAGTAAGCATAGCAGTCGAACAGGACTCAAAAGGCACTGGCAGCCAAGCAGCATCCATTCCATGGCAGAATATACACCAATTTTCTTTTAAGGCTTTTCTTTCGATGGAATCATTTTTAAAACAAATTCCTTCAGAGACAGAAGACTAAGACGAAAGCCGGTTGTGAAAGTCAGCAAATCGAATGAAAATGGATGTTTTAATGAAATGGGGTTGATTGCCTATCAATCACGCGGATATCGTAGCAGGGAATCAACTGATCAAACTGGCATTCCTTATTGCACAGCATATGTTAAAGCTCGACTCTATTTCGACCTATTTTTCTTATTGGGTTTAGCTCTATAAGATAAATGGGTCGCTTATTTGGCCCTTTCCCCGGCTCCTATTGGGAATGTTTAATGGGTATCTATGGCTGATGGTGGTCAAATCTCCGGTTGTGAAAATATCTATGATCTCTCGAAGATAATACGATAAATCATTGCCATTCGTCGGGCTCTACGTCTTTCTGCTGATGGTATAGAAAAATTTACGAATTTCAAGGATATTTTAAGTAAAGAATTAGGATCTGCTTCATATGTGTTGTGTGAGATTTATGCAGTCACTGCTCTAGCTAGATTATCGTAGGGTAGCTCTCTAGGTATTCATTATACATAACGTACAGAACGACTACAATGAAAACTTGAAAATTCCCATACGCATACATAATTTGAATTTTATTTGTTTCACCGCCATCAAAAATTAATCTGAAAGAACGATGACCAAATAACGTGCAGAAACGCGGAGTTACAAAATTATTATTTGTGAGGAATTGGAAAAGCTGCACAAACTGGTTTGCGCCCCTGTAGGATATTGTGGAACAGTAGCAGAAGGCTATACTCACGATAGTCAATGACAATGACGCAAACAAGAGGAATCAACTTTAACGCGATAGCATGAATGTCAGGACGAACAATAGCAGAGTGAGAGATGTAAAAAAACACTAGGATTTCGAAAGATTTGGCTTCAGCAAATTTAATGTCCACCAGTACGGTACGTGACGAAAGTCAACAGCAAGCTTTTTCAAACACAGACATATGAATTTCATCTCTTCGCGCAGGAAAATAAAGCTGCACATCGTCTGTATACATATCAATCTTAGAATATCGATAGTAAAAATACTGAATAACAGTGGCCCAAGAATGGAGCCTTGGGGTACTCCAGCGTGGAGTAGGGAACTTGAGAAACTTTAGCCACCTAGTTTAACATTTTGAGAGCTATTAGATAAAAGTCTTTGCAAAAGCTTAAGAGCAGAAAGAACAAAATGTACTTGTGAGGCCAGGTTTCGCAGATGCAGGACGTGATTGAAGGCTGCAATGTTTACAAAAGCCAGATTGTCATATTTGTATTTATAGGTGTGTTCGATGACTGCTCCAGCTCAAGATTAAGCAGAAAAAATCAGCAATTTGCGTTCTTTGAGACCTTTTGACAGATCTTTTCTGCTCCCATTTGCCGTGCTCTGTGTTTTTTGAGCCTGCTCTTTGTTGAGAATTCTCACTTTTTCTGCTCCACCAAATTTGTAGGAGCAGGCAGAGCAGCCAAATTCTTCTTCTTCTTTTTCTTTTGACAATTGTCAAATTGAAAGCAGGGAAAATCGGAAAATTGATTTATGAATGATTTATTCGGAAAATACTTGGAAATATTAAAAACTACGCATTAATTTTTATAAAAATAACATTTCGATGCTATTCAATTGTTTTTATTGGTATATATTTCTTCTTCTACAATTGACATTCGTATCTAACCTCTAAAAACAGAATTTGGAGCAGAATTTAGCAGAAAGGTGTTTTTTGAGCTTCTTGCTATTATCTGTTTTTTTCTGTTCTGACATCAATTTGACAGCCGCTCCCAATTGAGCCGCCCTGCTCTGCTCTGAACTTTTTAAGCGGTCATCGAACACACATTATATGTTTGAGACGCTCACAATACGCCATTATTCCAGTAGAGTAGCCATCAGCTTTTCAAGGACCTTGGCCAGAAATCGGAGGGACTGATAGGAGAAGGGAACTTGAGAATGGGTATGATTAAAACATGTTTCCAAAAGCCGAGGGAAACTTTGATACCGTGAGGCACAAGTCGAGAATGCGAATTAAAATAGGCAATAGGGGAGGTATGAGCATTTTTAGGGAACATAGGCGAAATGTAATGTAATTGTTGGTGTGCAAGTTTTCGTCCGACAAGGTGGCACCATATTCATTTTTCGTAAATTCCATTTTCGGAATGAAACGATTCGCAGTTGAAAATACAACCAAATTTCCCAGACATCACAAATTAGAAAACGAGCGAATGGAATTGGAATGGCCACATCTTGCGGCGGCTGTCCGTGGCTGGAGCTCGACCAAAAGTTGCCATGCTCCAGCCAGCTACATGGCTGCAACATTTAAATATTTTGCTTGGATTAATTTCTTTCGGCCATGCTCTAGCCCGCTATATTCCTACAAGTACCCAGAAAAGGGTGCCCAACAAAAGTGCGCGTAACGCGAATTTCTCGTTTTTGCCCCAGGCGAAAAAGTGCCGGGCGTGTCCATTCGCACCAAAAATACGGTTCACACGGGTAAGATAGGCCGCGGGTCACACGGGTTAAACAAGGCTACTATTACACTGTTTTTTTTATAAAAATACAAAGTGTTTGCTGGTGCCACCACAGTACTTCCCCTTTCCAATGTGATCATTAGTCCCTGAATTGCACGAGCTTGACTATTTTCCGAGTCTGAGCTCGGGGGTTCTTCTAACGACTCAAGAGTTGGCTGTGGCTCTTTTATCATGTAAGACGACTTGGTTCGATCGATAGATATGACGTCTTCTTTTCATTTGCGTAAAATATTGAAACTCTTTGATCCTCTTTTCATTACCTTAAAAGGTCCCACGTATGGCGACGTGAGCGGTGCTATAACTCTCCCGTCGCCTGATCCCAAGCCCAGGGTGTGAAAGGAGGAGGGTGGTCGCTCTGCCGAATTGACCAGAATCGGGAAACTGAAGAAACTAGGCAAGAAACCGCTTTTTTCAAAGTGGCACCGACAGCAGCGAATCCTATGCGGGGACGTTCCAGAATAAAATGTAATGGTTACAGTTTCTGCTCTAATAATTTCCATTAGCAACACTTCCACCCATCTTGAAAAACTACCTATGATCGTATATATGAACCTATGAGGTCTTATAATGTCCATTTGAAGATGTTCAAAACGGCAGTAATTGGAGGTGAACTGGGATAACGTACTTCTTTTGTGCTTATTAATTATACCTTTTTGAAATACCACACCCGCTTTTACAAATCTGTTAATGTAAGTAGGCCACACATAACGTTTGGCAATCAATTTCCTTGATCCTTGATTCCTTGAATTGTTCTCCTGAACTTGTCTGGTACATAGAGTTAACTGTTTTGACATGAATATGTCTTATCCCTGGGGTCTATTTAAAAGAATGTGCGGAACGAAAATCGTTACCATGACTCATTTTGTTTTTGTTTTTATTTTTTTTTTTTGTGTTTGTTTTTGTTTTTGTTTTGTTTTTGTTTTTTTTTGTTTTTGTGTTTGTTTTTGTTTTTGTTTTATTTTGTTTTTGTTTTTGTTTCTTATCCCTGGGGTCTATTTAAAAGAATGTGCGGAACAAAAATCGTTACCATGACTCATTACTGAGTTTGGGGGCTGAGTTGGGATCTAGTTTAGATATGTAGAGGAGGGCGTGGTTGGGATAGCAGTGGGCCTAACTAAGGCTGACACTAATGAGTCATTAACGATGACACACTCTATGGCATGATATTGGCCTCGCCTGGGCGGTAGTTATGCGCAGATGTATGCACGTGGTCTCAAATCATCAGCATTTATTTATCATTCACTGCATTTTTAATAGTTTCATTACGTAGCGGTTTCCACTTTTGAGCACGAATAAGTGTAAGTATTTTTTAAAAAAAGTTGTGTGATGTGGTCATGTGGATTTGTTGATCGTTGTTGTATGTTTGTATGTATATGTTTGTATGTATATAGTGTATATAACAGATCGAAAAAAAAACATAAAACCATTTAAATCTTTCGTTTTTTTGTTATATAAGAGATATTCATGTCCACTGTGCCATCGAGAAGCCATGGCACTTTTTTTTCAATCAATTAACACTTTTTTCACTCATGTCACAAAACAATTCGTATTTGCTGTTGGGTACAGGCATCGTTTCAATTTGGTTGTTCTAGTTGGATCGTTTAAACTTAGCGAGGTCTACTAACTCTCTTGCTCCTTAGCCATTCCTTCGAAATCAATCATTGACGGAATCAATATTGTATTTGTAAGCGACAAACAAACGACTGAGTTGTGCTTTCCACTTCTGTGAACTATGTTTGTTGAAAATCGACTGATAAAATCCAATTGTCATATTTGCCTTGGTGACAGGTTTTCCCAAGTCTGCTGAAACGCGCAGCATAGAGGTTTGTGGTCGGCTACGATGGTAAAATTAGTTCCCTTTAAGAAATGTCGGAAATATTATACTCCTGCATTCAGTAATTCCCCGTACGTTTTATATCGTTTCTCAGTGTTGAAAGCATCCGCAAAAACAATCCTAAGGGTCTCCAGTCTCCGTTAACCGGCCGTGGTAATTCGGCACCTAATGCTGTATTTGACGCGTCGCTGACTATCGAGTTTGGAGTGGGGGATTTTTGAAGTGGAACATTTCAAAAAATTGAAGATTCAGTACAATTTACCTTCGTGTAAGGGGCAAATGTACTGCCTCGCATAATTACTGCTCAAGTCTAACCGTAGAGAATGTGTTAATCAAATTGCTCACAGAGCTATTCAAGCTAGATGTATAGGTTCTAAAGTTAGTTTTCTATCAAGCTGCGTTTTTTCAAAATTCAACAATTTCAGATACAGACTTATTTTGATTAAATAATATTTCAAACATTGGGTAGCATTTTTTCAAGATTTTTTTTTTCGTTTAAAATAAAGACAGTAATTTTTATGATTATAGAGGTAAATTTCCTTTTCCTAGTTCAATTGATTTCACTTAACATTTTTTTCAGAACTAAAGTAATCCATAAATCAAACGAACTCTTGGGGGGGATGTTTCTCATTTCCCCCTTGTATCCGTCACTGGTCACTACTCTAGCTAGATTATCGTAGGGTATCTCTCTAGGTATTCATATATGTAACGTGCAGAACAGCTATAATGAAAACTTGAAAATTCCCATACGCATACATATTAACAAAATGAAGGTTTCCCATCACACACAACTTCTTCGCACAAGTTCGAGAATTAAAATTCTTGTGAGATATAATTTTCTTGTGTCTTACTCGAATTAGAAGGAGGGAATTGGGAAAGATACAAGATAGCATAGAAAGTTCGGTTTATTTCCATTAACCAAAAGCCCCAAAACAAGAAATGAGATATTCCCAGCATAAATCACTGCGGTTTTATATGCTGAGTTGATGAAAGTTATTTGACACTGCCAGAGCCACATGGTTCCTAATTGATTGCGTATTCACAGGAGCCAGCACCGAACTGCAGCTAGAAACGCAAACATCCTGGCATTCATTCATAATTATCAAAGTTTCCCCAACACAATAATAATTAGGATAAATTCTCTGCACCCTGACATCGTTGGATTTAAGCTGTCTCCACTCACTTTTAAAATGGTGTTAAATAAGCACCCCATCAGAAGTTGGGATTTGTTTGTGCACCCGGATGACGTACACACACAGGATCCAACTAACTTGAGACTTACGTATGTAGAAGGGACACACTACTATTAAGGAAACTTTAAAAACGATATCCTTTTATTACGGTACATGTGGCCATGCGAGAAAATGTATACAAATTCTGCACGATGGGTGAAAATTTGCGATCATTATTAGAATGTGTCTGTTTTCTCCTCCGGGGGGTGCCACACACAATATCAGGTCCTTATCATTCAGGATATACACAGAAAAACACGCCAAAACTGCAGTTCTGTGCACATGTTGCGCGGCAAAAATTTGCATTACATTGTGTCAGAATGTGTGCGAGTTGCCATACACAAGTGTGTACCGTTATGTGTATATTGATAATTTCAATAAGAGAAAATCATAATCGAACAAAATAAACTGAGGAAAAGTGCAAAATGTGCAAAAAGGGGGCGTCAACCGAGCCGGGATAGTGAAAGAAGCAAAGCGGTCGCCCCAGTCATCGAGAGATGGCAACCGTACAAATGGTTCGCAACATCTGTCATCCTGGCTGCTGCTGGCACATAGAGGAGTCACACTACACACTGTAGTGTTCTACTACTGCTGCTGCTGTACAGTTATGCCACGGTAAGCATTTTCCATAGTCCATGAGCTGCCGATGAACCTTTCGATAATAAAACGGCTGCCAAAAAGGGGCAATCGAACTAAGGCGAAGGAACGGACCGGAGATGGGTGCCGAAACTGTAGTAGTGTAGGGATAGCAGGGTAGGGATGATTTGTGCCCCCGAAACTCGAACTCAAAAGGTCACCCTTTGATACAAAACAATTAATCGAAAAAGCAAATTGCAGTTTTATGATTTGTGTTATTTTCGCTTTCAGAGAATCTTTTTCTCATCAAAATGTCGTTAAAAGGACAGTTGAGCACGCGTTGATGTAGTGGGAAGGACGACGGTATGCTTTTTCGTGCAGTTGACAATTGCTGTGTGCAAGAGCGTCGTTATTATGTGAAGTATTCAGAGGTTATGGCGTATCTATAAATTGTATGTTTTATACGAGTACCAAACAGTTTGGCTGTTACGTAAAATTAATCAGTCAATCTCCTTCATCTTTTAGTTCAGCGCTGGACAATACCAGCTCTTGGGCGCCCACGCGCTCCCATAGCAAAAGAGCTGTCCCATGCCAACCGGAGTAAAGATAAAAAATTGCCACGGGCGAATGCCGGCCACTTGGTTTTTTAAGAGGCATTGGATGGCCGATGAGTTTTTAACTATTTTTATTCTCTTTTATATTTGGTTCACGATCGATTGAGTGCACTGGCCGTCGATGTCCGAGGATTGATTTTGTCTATGCGTGGTGCTAAGGCCCCCATACACGGTCAAACTGGATGTAGATCGAAGTGCGGATGTACAACCAAAACAATCGATTGTGAGCCGGTCGGCCGATGAAAACTCGTTGCGCGCATTGGTTTGATGAAAATCTGGATGTACATCCAATTTGACCGTGTATGGGGGCCTTTACATTGTATCTTAACCTGGGGTCGCGACCAAGAACTAACTCCGAAATCCTACCACTAGAACATCGGACATCAGTGGTAAGGAACTCTGCTATGAAATGTCGCATTTGTAGCCCAATCGCCTTATTAAGTTCGTTATGCTCGAGAGGCATTATGGAATAATTCCTTTGTTATCGCTTTACGCGTCTTGAGCACAATTCCAGTTAGAGTCGCTACCGCGGAGCGAACCTTCTCCAAACTGAAACTGATAAAATTGTATTTTTTTTGGAATAACATGTCCGTCCACCTATTGTCCAATTTGGCTATCATATCAATCGAATACGATTGTCTGGCCAATATGATACTAGAGGACATAGTCAGTCGTTTCAGTCGGTCTGTCCGGATTAGTTTTCGCCGTTTCAATAGCGCATGTGAATCGACGACTAAACATTACCAAAGGGCCCGGCCCATTTTACATAATTCTTTCACGGGGATGAGTTTCTATGAAGGAAACTTCGCGAGTGAAACGAGGGAAACATTTTTTTTACTCTGGGGCCTCTCGCTGATTTTTTGTACAGGGCCTTCAATTGTCTGGCCGCAGCACTGCGGGTACACTCTGTATAAAAATAAAGCAATACAGTTTATTGGATACATGACGGAATTGAATCCTACCTCTCAATAAAACTCCTTCCACAACAATCCTGTATTGGACAAGATCGGGGATTGTCGAGTCGCATATTTCAATATTATATACATATATGTATGCTCAAGTTCTCCAAGAAGTACTCCTAGAAGTACTCTAAGAAGTACTA
Organism: Thereva unica; assembly: GCA_949987705.1. Lineage (NCBI taxonomy): Eukaryota > Metazoa > Arthropoda > Insecta > Diptera > Therevidae > Thereva > Thereva unica. The sequence continues at coordinate 77,570,558 of OX465285.1, forward strand.
CCAAGTAGAAGTACTCCAAGAAGATCCCCTAGAGGTACTACCAAGTACTCCAAGAAGTACTCCAAGAAGTACTCCAAGAAGTACTACCAAGAAAAAGTACTCCAAGAGAGTCCTACCAAGTCCTACCAAGTATTCAAAGTACTAAGTACCAAGAAGTATTCAAGGTACTCCAAGATCCATTCAAAGTACTCCAAGAAGTATCCAAGAAGTACTCCAAAAACTCCTCCAAGTACTCCAAGAAGTACCACCAAGTACTCCAAGACGTAGCCAAAGAAGTACTCCGAGAAGTATTCCGTAAGTATAAGTACTACCAATTAGAATTACTCGAAGAAGTACTAATAAGTAGAACTTCAAGCCGGAGGAGAAATGTCATTTAAATTTTGTAAATAAGTGAATTTGTGTTATAATGGAAGGCAGAAATTTGTAAGTATTAAGATGATTGGTTTTATAAGAACTAATTTAATATATTTTACAGAAACGGAAGAACTAAAGGAACTTACTAAACAATATAAGTCAGAGAATGATATAAAAGCACTCCAAAGTGTTGGACAAATTGTGGTAGACGTTTTAAAGCAGTTAAATATTTGTTGTTTTATTATTATGTATATGCACTGTCGCACTGGCCTAAAGGAAAGACCCTCGCGTTTGAAATCCGTGTATGGGAGCGTAGTGACATCTGGGGTCACACAACTGTCAAATTGGGTTAGTTGACGGATTGTTTTCCCGCGTTTGGCAGAATAATTTCTTTGAAATAAGTTTTTTTTTATCAAGTTTACTCAAACAGTTTTTCTCAAAACAAATTTAAAAAAAAAAGTTTAAAGAATTGTTTTCAGTGAAATCAAAGTTCTTACAAGTGAGTTTTCTGTAAACAAAAATAACAATGAAGTGTGAAGTTTGTGAATGTAGCAGTAAATACGAAATTTCCGGGAGGAAAATCCTTCTTCAGGTAAATGTGCTAATTAAAATTCTTACTAAACACATATATTACATATTTCCATTAATAATTATGTATGTGAATCACTGCACTAAATACTCAAACTAGAAAGAAATTTTGTTGGTTTGGATTACTTTGTTTGCATTAACTGCCCCAACGCAACATTCAAGGGATCAGCTGATGAGAATTCGGAGTGACAGCGTGTAAAAAGTTGAATAGCGGCAAGATTTTATTGTAGTAGACTACCAAAGCGTGAGCGCTTACACAGCAAGAATTTCACTACTCTTTAATTTGGCGAGGGCCCTTCTTGTAGTTTTATATTCTAAGGGTGGAGAGATCAATTGCGCGAGGTCATCTCACCGTTTGTAGAGCCGTTAAAGAGGACGAAGAAGCGTGTAAGTTAGGTTAGATTATGGCTGAGCTGTTGGTTTAAACTCATACACTCTGGCCAAAAGGATAGGCCCATTGTGATGCCATAGTGATCCCACCTTAAACCTGATGTTAGAGTATTGTTTCCTCGCTAAACCATTTCGAGGAAGTAATAAATCTTCTAAGTTGCGGCATCTTCGTGGTTTCCGCAATCGTGCTTAGAAAGGGTTCACAAAATGTGGTTAGTTTCCTTCTGCTTAGGGCTGGGCAGTGACAGAGGAGATATACACTTTCCTCCTCCTGCGGATTCTTACAGCTTCTGCAAAAATCGTAGGTCTGAAGAGCTAAGCGGGTCGCTTGCGTCCCTGTCAGGTCTTGTCTGGGAGGTCTTGTCTCATCGCGGCTCAGTTGTGAAGTGGTCCGCACGAGATCATAAGAGGGCCAGGTCATTTTGGCCAAAGTTTGGATCACTCCAATGCTTTTTCGCTTGTTGCATTTGTGTGCTGTTTGCATTGGAGTTTAAAGGTGACCCAAGGCATACCAACTCTTTCCTTTTCTGGTATGCCTTCAGACGTGAAGGGGTGTGCACTCCGTAATTCCTTGTGAAGGTAATCTCGGGTATGCAGAAGTCGGCTTTTGCGGGGATAGTAACAGAGCTCAGCACCTTCGGGTGCCCTCCCTTGATTCCGGTCAAAAAACCAGATTCTTTTATTCTAAGGCTGCGATGGTTGCGCTTTCCTTGCCACAAGGTTTAAAGGAGAGAGGTATAACATAACATTTAGGGCATCTGTAGGTTTGAAGCGAAGTGGGTCCGTTATGCATAACTCCGCAAATCTTTGCACTTTCTGTAGTTTATTTAGCACGCTGGACTTGCTTAAGGTAGGCCACCATACCTAGACCCCGTATAGGAGTATTGGGCGGACGACCGCTGTGTGAATCCATTGCACTATGTTAGGGGAGAAGCCCCACTTCTTCCCAATAGATATTTTTTGCAAGCGAAAAGAGCTATGTTCGCTTTCTTAATGCGCTCCTCTGTTTTTTCATTGCAGAAGAGTTTCTTGTCCAGAACTACTCCCAGATATTTGGCACTGTTGCTAAATTTGAGCCTAACATTGTTAAGCCGGGGGTGCTAAAGGTTGGGTTTTATACCTCCTTGTGATGAGTACCAGTTCCGTTTTTACTGGGTTAACGCTGTGTCCGCGGGTGGCAGTCCAGCTTGAGAGGGTTTGTAACGTCGCCTTCAAGAGATCACAGAGGACTTGAGGAAATTTTCCTGTAAAACTCTTGTGATTTCTCTTCGGTTTTTGTAATAATGAGAATCGAGCACCTTACCCTCTACGTTATTGAGACGTTATGTTGCATAAAATCAAGCTGAAAATCACATAACAATGTACGGCTAGTCGTGGCCACAGCTCTACAAAATTTCATTACTTACTATAGATGTGAAAAATTTCATTAGAGAAGGTTAGGGAATTTTACAATAACTCTAGGCTGCCTTATTACAGATAAAATGAACGACCAAGCAATCGCACAAACAGCAACTCGGTAGAACACACTCCTGCCATACTATTGTACGAAAACCTTGTATAGTTAGACTTGCCTGGTTGGTTATTATGCCTATTATTTGAATTATTTGGGTGTAACCAGTACAAAGGTCAAGCAGGAATAAATGATACAAATAGAACTAAAAATCCACCACAATCTTACTACCACCACCTTAAGAAAGTTGGACAACTCGTGTTACCCAAACTCCCCAATTGAATTATTTCTAGTGTCATCATAAACGCCCCAAATAACTTATTGACAATATGTAAGCAGAAGCAATTAGTAACTAATCCACTGAGCCTGGAGCTTCATTATTGCGAAATATTCTCAAGAGATTTAATAATAAATTTATTTTACTAAGAGCCACTGCCGAACATAAAGAACTTTAACATTTACCGAAAATCACAATTCAGTAAGTAAACCTTCATTTGTTTGGTAGATTACCTGTACGTGAACGAAATAAATTCGCAGTGAATTATGGTGTTTTGATATACAGCAACTGGGCTCTCTCTCGCTGGCTGCTGGCCCATAAAACTTGCAATAAAAGTAATCAGATGCTGTGATAAAAATCCTCAAACATTCCCCTTTAAATCTCTTAAAACTACCTTCCTTAACATTTTACGAATAATCAAAGGATAAATGACCTTCAGCCATCACTTCAACAGTAGCCGGGGAAAAAAGGTATAATGCGTCACCATTACCAGAAATTCCCCAAGGCTGATCACTTACTGACCAGGGCCGGCCCATATATTGGAAACAAATCAAAGCATTAAAGTCTCTGTTGGAGAAAAAATACGCCGGAGTAAGCCCGGAAAAATGACCCAATGAAATAGATAAATGGCATCGCATAAGGGAATCATCTCATGTGGAAAACTACATTACAACAAACCGGACCAAAACTTTTGACGGAACCGGGATATATTCCTCAAATTTTCATCCGTGACTCTATATCAGCGGTACAAGCTGAATTCCTTCACATCTGCAACGAACGATACGAAAATGCAGGTATTCATTCATCCATTCGAATGGGTGATGTGATGATGATGATGATGGCCATAAACACACGCACGCACCCCATGCGCTGGTGGTGCTGTTGGCCCCGGCTTCAACACAATCAGACATACACAGGATAAACATTTACCTACAATTTTCTCTCAGCCGCACGAGTCCTGCGGAGCATTGCTATCTGTATCCTTCCAATTCTGACACTTTCAATAATCGAACAAAACAGTTTTAACATTTTATATCCCTCGACGTGAAGATATGTGTTTTGATATATTGCCTTCGGGGTCCGGCATAGCCGGGCCTCGAGAGGAATTCATTTTGAGCTGACCAGTATGCTCCCCACTTGAGCCCCATGGTCGCCACCGTTTGGGTAATAACCGAGGGTGAACATATGTGCGTTTTAGCCAGGATGACCAGACCACAATGAAATTTTCTGCGAACGTTTCCCCTCAATGATTGATGATCATCAATTTCAGCAGCTTTCTGGTTCCGTTTCGGTTTCGTTATGTTCTTATTCCGGGCACTAGAGCATAACGCATTATAAAAACACTCCAACACTGAGAAAAAATACTTTAAAAAAAACAAGAAATTTTCATTAAAGTTAGTTAGTGGCAGTTGTGGCTGCCGAAGCTAAAATTTTGGACATGAGGAGAAACTCGCGAATCACTAATATACGTTATTACTACGATGATGTAATAAGTAGTACAAAGTGCCTGTTTAGACGATTCGCTCCCAGGAGTGCTCCTTACGAACTTTTTGGATTCAGGGAGAATTGGGGATGAAGAGAGGTACCACCCCACTTTTCCATTCATCGCAAAAGTTCGTGATGAGAGCTCCTGGGAGCGGAGCGTTTAAACAGGCCCTAAGCGTTCAACTTGATGGAGTGCCGCTCCTCCTATAGGTGGATCTGACTGACACTTCAGTACCCTGATTTTAAAAAGCCATTTATATTAACAACTGATGCATCTATTTATGCACTGGGAGCAATACTATCACAAGGAGAAATTGCAAAAGATTTATCAATATCATATGCCAGTAGAACACTGGACAATCATGATGTAAACAAACCAATAATAGAAAAGCAATTATTAGGTATTCACTGGGAAATAAAACATTTTTGACCCTACATGTATGGAAGAAAATTTACAGTAGTAACAGACCACAGACCGCTAGTAAGCTTATTCACACGCAAGAACCCTTCATTGAAAATGACACGAGTAAGAATTGATCGCCACGGCCACCGTCAACTCCGATTTTTCCGATGTAAAAAAATCAGTTTTTCCGATTTTTCCCGATTTTTTCCCGATTTTCCAATTTTTTCCGTTTTTATGCGATTTTACTCGATTTGTAAAAAATCCGATTTTTTCCGATTTTTCCGATTTTATCTGATTGCGCTAAGGACTAGCTAACCACCCTCCTCTTCGCCGCAACCACCGCCACAACAACCACCGATTTTCGCCCATTTTTTCGATTTTTCCCAATTTTATTCGATTTTACCCGATTTTTTGCGATTTTTTCGATTTTTCCAATGATTTCCGATTTTACCCGATTTGTAAAAAATCCGATTATTTCCGATTTTACCCTAATGAAAAAAAATCAGATTTTTCCGATTTTCCGTTTTTTTTCGATTTTACCCGATTTGTCGAAAATCAGATTTTTCAGGTTTTATCCGATTTTACCCAATTACTCGACTTTTTAGAATTTTTCCATTTTTATCTGATTTTTCCGATTTTTTGGATTTTTCCAATGGTTTCCGATTTTATCCGATTTTACCCGATTTGTAAAAAAATCCGATTTTTCCAATTTTCCGGGTTTTCCCAATTTTTCCGATTTTATTCGATTTTTCCCGATTTTCTAGTTTTATCTGATTGTGCTAATGACTAGCTAACACCCCTCCACACTCCAGCCCTCCCACTCGCGCACGTAGCAAAAGGGAATAGCGAGTGGTTAGGTATTGCATCTGCGGCTGATGATCACGTGATCTATCTGGTTTCTCGTTCTACGACCGGGCGATACCCAGGTCTCCTGGTGTATCTTCATGTGACAAAAGTAGGTTCCACCTACAATGACTTGGTTGGAACTACAAAAGTCAATGAAAAGCTCACGGGTTATGATTTGATTACCTATGGTGGGTCCAAGGCCGGTGTTGTTCGGGCCGATCTGATCGTTTAGGTCACCCATTAAAGCAATGATGAGGTTGGAATAGAGCGAAAAACCTCATTCAGTCGCATATAGAATTCTTCCCTGACGTCGTCGTCTGCGTCTTCAGTTGAGGCGTAGCATTGGACTAGCGTAGTACTTCTTAGTCTGGTACGCAGGCGCACGATAATAATCCTCTCAGAAACTGGTGACCAGCTAATGAAGCTGGACCTGGCTTCTTTGGTGAGTATCACGCCAGCGCTATTCCTACGGCTTTCAGTTTCGTTTCTGCCAGAATATAAGAAGGACTCACAGTTTGGGCAGATATGTTCCCCGCGTCGGTCCATCTGGTCTCGCTGAGTCCCATGATCTTGATTTTATATCGATTCATCTCGTTGAGGACTTAATCCAGTCGTACATCAGCAAGCAGTGTTCTCACATTCCATGACCCGATTCGTGTCCTGGTTCAAAAAGCAAAGGGCGTCGTCGTGTTGTCCGTCCGGTTCCGAGGCATTGTTTGCCGATTCATAGCAATTGTGTTTTTAAGGGAGCGGGTTGCTAACCCTCAGCCCAACCGACTTAAAACTCTGTTTTGTGACGCAGAGAACTCGCCATTCGCCCGTCACCCGTTAGTTCCTTCCGAAGAAGTACCCCAGGGGCACGCGGGGAGATGGGATTAGGACTTGCTAACAGGGCTGCTAGGTGTTCGTCTGCCGTAACTCATCTCGGGTTTTAACAGAAGTGATAAATCGGGTGCCACTACTTTCCGAGGCCTTTGTTAGACATTCGCCCGCTACAGTTCGTTTGCCGCAACGAATTCTTTCTTTCATTAGCTGACGGAGTGCGAATATTTGATCAATACATCCTCGATGTGGTCTAAATCCCGCTTGTTCTTTCCGGCTCGTTTGCTCTCTATGTTTCTGGAGCCTCGATTGTATGATTTTCGTAAATACTTTGCCGACGATCGAAAGGAGGTTAATACCACGATAATTCTTGCATTCTCGACTGAGGCCTTTCTTAAAAATTGGGACAACGATCGCTTTCTTCTACACCGACTGGACACGATATTATGAAAAACTGCCATATGTGTATTATGAAAAAGTCGTTGTGATAACACATCACCTCCGGGTTCGATCACCTCGACGGTTGCTTGGTCTATTCCCGGCGCTTTTCCATATTTCAGCGATTTTATTGCCGTCTTCACCTCGGTTCGGTATCGAGAAATTGATTCGTCGGCTGTTCGATAATCGGCGGTTCGGGTACTGGAGCTTGTGGCGGATCGTGGTTGTACAGCTGTTGGAAGAACTCTCTCCTCTCCTCTCCTCTGCAGGCGCCCATCGGGAGAAGTCTCGAAAACTCCATCCGGTTTTTTGATGTTGTTTTGCCGCCTAACCGCCGGATTGTCTAGTAGAGCGTTCGATACTCGTGCCTCGACGCCGCTTCCAGTACGCTTCTCGTTCCGATTTCATTTTCTGTCGAACTTCTTTGTTCAATCGTCGGTATTGCTCAAAGCCGAAGTATTTAATTCGCTGATCGACGAGGTCCAGACAGCTTTCCGAGATCCATGGCTGAGTTGGTTTACGGATAGGTGGATACAACTTCATTGCACACTTCGCAATAGACTACGACAATTGCCTTTCTTCTACATCGTTATCATCCGGTATTGCGAGCGCCGCGAATTTGTTGGATAGTGCCATTTGAAACACTCGCCCGATGGCCGGGTCCCGTAGGCACGTCCAATTCTTCTTAGCTGGTGGTGGCGTCGTTTTCTTCACTCTTTGTAATCGCATCTGTAATTCCGCTCGAACAAGATAATGGTCCGATCCGTTTGTTGAAGCTGATCGTAAAATTCGTCCTTGTTCGCGTCCGTTGTGGTCTTGTTTGGCGCATAAACGGATACAATATGGGTGTTGATCGTTCCATCGATGGTTATAACCGCCAAACGCTCGGATATCGATAGGAACGTGATAACGCTGCTGGCAGCCCGTCGACCGACCATAAAGCCGACGCCGGCCTCTCATCTCTCACCACTGGAATAGTAAAGCGTCATCGTTTCGTCGATTGTTGGCGGGACGTCAATTGTTTTCAATGTCCCGGATCCGGTAAGTCGTAGTTCCGATAGCGCAGCAACTGATATTTTGCATTTCAACAATTCCATTGCTATGATTTTCTTTTGACGCCGTGATGTTCTGTGTGATTCCACGCGGCGAATTGAATTTTCATTTTCGGTGTGACTAATTCCCTTTGTTCATCTAAAATATAAAAGTGTGGTCTAAATGAAGGTGAAGTTTTCAAGGACTTTTGTAATAACCGAATGCTGTATATCTGTCGAACATTTTAAATTCAATACAAAGTCTACTGCCCCGGTAAAGGTCAAGTATAATACATTTCTCTCTCCTCTCGTTACAGCGGTATTTAAAAACTTGGAAATATTTATCTTGAACCTTGAAAATACATTAACCTTTGGAAGCTTCTCATGTTGTTTTGCCTAGCTATTCACTCACTCCATTAATCAAAAGGAAAAGGACTCATCCAACTGCTTGAACCTTACCTCCGAAATAAGCAAATACAGGAAATTATTTTCATATTCATAAAAAACCAATAAATTCATCCTGGAAAATGTTTTTAATCCCTTAAGAACCCCCTGCTCTCCTCCGCCGGCATAGCGGAAAACAATTGGAAACAATTTGACCGAATTCCCCTTTTGAATTTTGATTACTCACTCACTTAGAAAAAGGCTCAGTTACTCGGTATTTATTGGCCCATTACTCCTCAAGTCTATACAGAAATCCTTTGCTGATCAAAACAGCATTAAATAAAGCACGCCGACATCAAATTTAAAAGGATTCATGAATTCAAGTGATGAGTAAACTTGCTCCATCGATCCCGAAGAAAAGAAACAGGATACATGAGAACAGGATACACGGGGGGCGTACACAGGCCCACCACCACCGTACGCCAAGCTGTATATACGGCTGGGGCCCGATGGCTGGTGTATAGTTGGTATACGGTAGGTTTCCGGCAGGACCCCTTCAAGGTTAAATGAAGTGAGTGTTAAACTCTTGAAATTCCAAAGTATAGTATGTGTCCGTTTTTTGTCATTTTACGGTATTTTATCTGTCAATACGGCATAGGGCAGGAGCACGACACACAAACACGTGCAATTTACCAATTTCCCTTTTAATAAATCCCCACTCTAAACGAGCAGAGCAAAAATGAATTTCTCACGCCTCAGTACATTTCGACATTTGTGTTGGGGCTCTCTGGTGTGGGTGCGATTTTCGCTATTTCGTTCAGGATTTCTCTCGACTTGGTAGCGTCGCGCGAATACCCCGTACACACCGGGAATGTACCGGAGGACTCTATGGCATGGAAAGCCCCAGCTTTTCCCACTTCGTCGTTGGTTTTTTCTCACCCCCAACCCCAACACAATAGTGATGGAAATATTCGAGGCTGTCAGTTGTCGGATTGTTTTTCCATGGCACATGAATTTTTTCTAATGCCGGAGCTCATTTTTTCGCGTTTTTTTTCCCCTGAAATGAAAATTGCTGTGTCAATTTCTGCAAAGAAGTCTGGCAAACAAGAGTGATGGAACTTACCCCCATCGCTCGTTCGCCCCCGCGGCCCACATTTTCGTACTTGGTAGCATTTCAAATTAGAGAGTAGAAGGAGATGCCGGCAAAGAGATTAATTGTTCGCTTCTTTTAGACTGTCAGCCGATACTCGATGGATTGGATGAGGAACTTCAAACAGTGCAGGACTACAATGATTCCATTTTAATTGATAGCTGATGAGGAATGCTTTTCTTCCGACATTTTATCTTTTCCATTTTTGTTGCAAAATATTTTTGTTTTTCGAAAATATAACATAAAAGTTTGTTCCATTGTTGGAAAGGATCAAAAAGTATTCCGTGGGTTTGCTTGATGATGGCGTTCCTATGAGGCGGTTTTCAATAATTGATACCACTATTGCAACTCCGCCAGGATATCCTGCCAGTCCCAAGCCCGGAAAAATGGCGAGAGTTTAGGGCAACGGTAAATACAGCAATCCCTAATGAAATATTTAAATTAGTGTCTAGAGGTATACCTCTCTATAACCCATCTCCGAGGGAATACTATAGGTACGTGCACACTTTTTTGAGGACATGTTATCGTAGTGTTGGAATAGGGGAGAAGTTTACAACCTCCCCTCGGAAAACAGTTTTTGTCATGGAATCGAGAAGTCAGCCTCGGAACAGTCAGGACTTACAGCCAAGTTACGAAAACTTCGTACAATAACCTGGAGAGAACTAGCAAGATGAAGGGACGACTTGAAGATAAGAATTCAAGAGGCCCGAGTCCTACAAGAAATGCAGCGTTATTTAAAAAGAAGAAGATACAAGTAAAAGTTAAGGAATTCGACTACCATCTCAGAGGCGTGGTTTCGGCTCCTCGTACCAACCTCCTTCTCTTTCTTTTCGCTTTTCTACCAGAATCTTCTGATGACAGGGTAAGAAGAAAAATCAATACCACTGTCTGTCGTAATTCTGAGCCGATGACATTCAGTTTGGCATCCCAAGCTCTGAGCATCCTAGTCTACGTCACCCTTCTAGTGGAGCTTGTGTCTTCCTCGTTGTTGCACTCCATAGATCTTATCTTATTGTATAAGGGAAAGTATGCCATTAGCATACTCAGTAGACTGGTTCTCGTTTGATTGCGTAGGTCAAGCAGCATTGAAATTGGTTTGTACTTAGTTGGGGGACCGCTTGGTAAAACGACAATAGAGCGTTTGGAATGGTCGATGATGAATACATTCATATCAGTAACAAAGACAATGTTTCTGCCAGCGTTTCTTATACCGCGTCGATCTGTCAAGGTTCCTGGAAGTGTTTTTTATTTCTACACCGTGTCGAGGGGAATGTTGTCCAGACCTTGTCGAGGTGTATGATCCGACAGTGGCCCTGGCAAAATTTTCTAGACTAGTGTCAAGGTATGACACCGACAATATACCGCACACTCCAGTACACCTATATCTCGACGACCGTAATAGTAACTAACAATAACACACATGTATAAAAAAGTGATAAGTAGGTAGCTGCTTACCTAATCTGTATCCAGAGATAACAAGTAGGTAGCTGCTTAGCCATACTAGTAAGAAACATCTATCCAGAAATAATAAGTACTTACTTAGGCTGAAGCCACACCAAACCAGGCAGAACAAAACAAAAGCAAATTTCCATACTAATTCACACAACTCAAAGCAAAACAAGCAAAACAGTTTTCCAAAATGTATGGAAATTTGCTTTTGTTTTGTTCTGCCTGGTTTGGTGTGGCTTCAGCCTTAGAGTTAAGTAAAATTGTCAGTAAATAAGGATTTCGACTGAATAAAGAGAAGGTGTTTGTTCTCATAAGACCCTAGACTACTCAAGAGCTGCCGGTAAGTCTCTTTTAAAAAAGAAGGTTTAGAGAACCATCGGACGAAACACTATTACAGCGTTCGATTTTTTCCGGAGCTATAACCATTGCCCGAAGATGGAGCTTGACACACCTGGGTTTATCAAACTCTCCAACCGCCAGAGGAAATGTTTTAAACAAGCACTGACAAAAGGCCCCTGGAAAAAGCTTTAATAAAGCCCTCCAAAGCTTAAGAGGGTTCGCTCAGAGGCGGAAACTCCGGATCGTTCGGAGTAGAAAAGGCCAATGGGCCTCCTCGCCCCAACTTTAGACAGGTGGTAAGCAGTGTTAAGCTTGACCTAATCTCGACTGACATGGTCAACTGCCCTCTGAACTTGAGCGTTTGCACAATTGTAAGGGCCGATTATTGATGTCGTCATCCTTGTCGTCCTCGCGCCCTGCCTACTTTCCGGGGATGTAGCAATAGTGTCACCCCAGGAGGTTCAAGAACTGATTGAGTTCTGTCACACCATCGTTATCGGCTGTGATGCAAATGCTCACCACTCCATTTGGGGAGTACCGATGTAAACGAAAGGGGTGAGAATCTCCTAGAATTTCTTGTTATGAATAACATACATATTGCAAATAGAGGATGCAAATCCACTTTGTCACTGCTTGTAGAAAGGAGGTGCTGGACCTCACCTAGACTAGTAGGCTTCTCTCCGACAGAATTGAAAACTGGCGTGTTCTGGACGAGGCCTCACTGTCGGATCATCTGGACATTAGATTCGACATTGTGGGCCTCCCACATATCCGCACCTCTTCCTTGATTCATAAGAGAACAAACTGGTCTATGTATCAGCGGCTTGTGGTCTCGCAATCAGATCTATGTACTTCTATCTTCTATCAGCCCAGTGAGTGAACTGGAAAATGCGGCCACGTCTCTTACTTCTAGTCGTCGGGTAAATTGCCCTGGTGGAACTACAGGTTAGCTGCAATGCGTAGAGATATTAGGAGATTGTTCACTTTGGCAAAACAAACCGGGCATTGGGATGAATATAGGTTCACCCTAACAGCCTACAACAAGCAGTTGAGACGTTCCAAAAGGATTGCCTGAAGGAAACACTGTGAAAGCCTTCAGACTCTTCCCGTAGTTTTTCTGGGAACATCTTCGACCCTGACAAGGTTAAATGGGCAGCGGCCTCTTTTGAACCGTATTAGTCACCGGGAGGTGAGGGAATTTTTCCGACACTCTTTCAGAAGTGCCTTGACCTGATTTTCGATAACCTGATCTTAGAGCCAACCTCAACTGGGGATACATTTCAACCATGTGGAAGAAAGTCGTGGTGGTTTTTATCCCCAAACGGGGCAAAGATCCCTGGAGCTGCCTAAATCGTACAGATCTATCAGCTTAACCTCTTTTCTTTTGAAAATGATGGAAGGCTGAATGGAAGGCTGCTAGACCTAAAGAAACTGCTTCATGTGCGTTCCTCGACATCGAAGATGTTTTTATTAACACTGGCTATAATTCTAATTCTAGGCAAAACCTAGCCTATTGGGAACCAGGCAGGTTAAAGATGTTATAAGACCCTTTGCCTTAAGGGGCACTATCACTTTAAACAGAGTGGGTCTAAGGCTGCTGGTGGGTTATCTGACTGTAGGACTGTGGTATCACCTCCACAACCTAGGGCTGTCTAAAAAAACAGAATGCCGACCCTGCATGGAAGGCGATGAGAGTTCCACATATATTCTTTGTGAATGTCCTGCTCTGATCTCTGGCTTAGAAGAAGAACCCTCATCAGGGAGATTATGAGCCCGGCTCAAGTGCGGTTTTCGTCAATTAAAGACCTTTTTGCCTTCGCCCGGAAGGATGATAGTCTGTTCCGCTAGTCGGGTACGTACACAATAGGCCTACCTTGGCCGCAGTATTCACCATGTGGGTTGCTCCCTTATTCTTAATCAATGCCAGCACAAAGAAGCTTACTTCTGATCTCGAGCTTTCTACATAAAAAAACTGTTTCAATAAAGTTGCTTGACGGAGGTATGGTCCATGAATACAGACTTTAGTAAGATTCTTTTAATAGTCATAATTCAACTTCTCTGGAAACGTCTCTTTTATCTTTAATGAAACGCCGCCCGCTCACCAGCAGCGATTAAACAACACAGAAATCTCTGTGCATCCCCAACCAACGAAAGATGAAAAAAATAATAACTTTACACCTCCCTGGACTTAAAAACTACATCAAGAAGTCTTCAGCATTCAACAGATGAAAGACAAAAACATTCGATTACTTAAGCTGTTCTCAGAAGAGGAAAAAAGGTGCTTTGAATGAAAGGAGCAAAAAAAATTAAAATTCAGCTTATTTATATTAAATATCCTTGTAAGGACGGTTCTTGCCTGCCGTCAGTAAAACACCCAGGCCAGCGTTAATAAAACTCCTGTTATCAGATCCCCTCTGCTATTCATCTTAAAATCAGTTAGAAGCTGCGCTCCCCCTCCCCCACTCCCACTTATAAAAAGCAGATGGGGGCCACGCTGAAATTAAAATGGCAGACTGGGCCCCGGTTTTAGTGCTCCAAAAGCGGAGCTGGGTCCATCCTGTTTTTTCTTCATCGTTCTTCAAAGCGAAGTACCCAGGCATCGTCCTGGCTTATTTAGTATACACTGCATAAGCAGCAGCCTCGAAAAACGTTGGACTCGGAGCTCCTTTTATGTGGAGCCTTTACGCATAAACAAAATAGTTCGGGCGGATTTCCTATTTCAGATCTTGAAATTAGTTTTCACTACCAGCTCATTCTTGCTGGCTCGCTGCAAAATGGGATTAGAAAATTAAAACTAATGAACATCGGTCTTTATGGGACGTTAATGGGTCATTGGACATCGGATTGAACATGCAAGCAAAATCTATGCTCTTTGAGGATAGCATTTAAAAGTTGTGGGTGTGTGTTGTACTACATGGCACTCATAAGTAATAACTGCATCGTATGTCTATCAACAGCGGTTTATGGGATACATAAAAGGCATAACTCGGTTTTCTTTGATGGCAAGATGAAGGCCTTTGATAACATCTATGCTAATTCGGTACTATGTGAAAATATCCTTTAATGACCAGTTACTGGACATTACTTGTATAGTATAAAAAATCCAACAGAGACTTTTATAAGCTTTTGCCCAACGTGGGAGGAGGCTCTTTGAAAATTGCTTACTTTGAACCCCCAAAAAACTCGTTTAACACCAGTATACATGGTGTTCAGTCCCGTTCGACAAGCGGTTAATGCTAAGCCGGCTCTACACGATGATCTGAGAACCCACCAACAACGGTGGACGCTTGATGGTAGGACGCATCGTGTGGCCGATGCTCGGACTACGAGTGTCCAATGTCAAGCGTCCAATGTTGGTGTTTGGTCACGTTCGGGCTATTGACGGTATTGAATCAAACGTTCGAAGCCAACATTCCCATGAACGTTCACTGCATCGTGTAGAGTCGGCTTTAGATAGTAAATAAAAGATGATCAACAAAAAACACCCGACAGAATTATTAATTAGCACCAAGATTTTTTCCTGTTCACTTCAATTGAAGTGGCATTGAAGTGAAGCTGCTGAGTTTTTATACCTTATCCTTGTTAGCTCAGCTACATTCGTTCGTCTATCGTACGTCCTAACATAGCATCTGAACAATTATGCCTAATCTCCAATGGCAAGCAAAACCAACCACGAACCAACCAACCAAAGTGCTGCATCCTATTCCTTCCCATTGTAAATTGAATTATCCGTCTCGCTCGTGTTTTGGTCGACATGGGTAACTTTCCGTATGTGTTAGTTAAACCATTTGAGTTGCCACATGAAATTCAGCGGGCAATTTAGTACCTACAAAAAACATGGAGACTATACAAGGAGATATAACTCCGTGTTGTCACTTTTCGTTTGATTAATGAGGGCGCCACAGTCACATGTACCCCAAAAAACATGGCGGATTATATTCATCCGGTTCATGGCCAAGTTCGTTAACTATTAAAATATTTTATGTTT
The DNA here is from genome assembly GCA_949987705.1 of Thereva unica. NCBI lineage: Eukaryota > Metazoa > Arthropoda > Insecta > Diptera > Therevidae > Thereva > Thereva unica. The sequence continues at coordinate 77,585,952 of OX465285.1, forward strand.
ACGCCTAACTTGAAAAATCAGCTTCTGATTTTTCGTATTTAACCATTTTATGGATTTTCCAATGAATTTTTATTAATTCCCAATGATTTTTTTTGCATTTCGGCTGACAATTTTGAAGAAATCGTCGAAATGGGTAAAATTCAGCTAACTTCATGTGGGGCACGTCAGCTTTAGGCGACATCTGTGGCCAAAAATGAACTAGAAGTTTAGTTTCTGCTACGCATCAATTTCCGGTTATTTTCCCCATAAGAGTTATATCTCCTTGTATAGCCTCCATGACAAAAAATGTCAAAAATCAAGGCATAAATGACGTTTAATTGTATTTGCAATATCCCGCCAAAAAATTTGTCAACAGAAAAGTCGAATCTAGTAATAATAAAGTCTGTTCCTGAACTCGAATGTGGGATCACGCGGGACAAAAATTTTCCCAATTTGTGTTTCTTTACTTTCTCATGCAAGAAAAAGCGGGGAAATTTTCACTTCCCCTCTTGCAGGAATTTGCAGGAGGTTTTCGGTCCGGCGATTTCTTGCAAATTGTCAAAAGGTGTCAATTGACATTTTGTTTATGTGTGTGGGTATCTTGAAAAGCGGCATACACATAGACAATCGACATTTATGTTATCTTCTTCTTTATTTGCAAGAAATTGCCCAAAACGTGTTTCTTTACTTTCTGAATTTTTGACAAAATTATCCCCACCATTCACTAAGTTTTTGCCAAACAAATTTTTACAGGAAAAGTACAGGAACAGACCTATAATAACAACAGGCATTTCTGACAATTCACATCTACAGTGATAGAAATGTGTGTGAACACATTTTGTCAGCTAATTCAGCCTACTGGTACGTGGTTGATTCGTAGTTGGTTTTCTCATTGGAGATTAGGCATTAGAGTCCGAGCCTAGTCCATCGCAACTACTTCTTCGGCCCGTGCGATACTGAACCGATGTCATCTAGTTTGCAATACTTAAGGTCTGGGCGTCCTTGTTTGGCAGATTCGTTTACCGGCGGTTTGGCCTATCTTGCTAGAGCATAGTACTTTTATGAAAGGACTTTCCGAGCAGGGTCTTATTCATTCTTACGAGCAAGATGCCCTACTCATAACAAGCTTGTTTCCTGTAGCCACTGCGCTCCTGCTTCGAATTGGAACTTGTAAGTGGGCCATGGGCTTTGCCAGTCGAAAGTTGGGGGCTGAAGTTTCCTAAGTCCGATGACTTCATTAGATCCTGTGGCTGGGTGGGTAATGAATCTTTACGTTTTCTAGGTCGGCTCTGACGGTTTCTAGTTCAATCTTTACCTTTTCTTCATTTTCCCTTATGGAACTTTCGAATATTTCCTTCATGAAATTTTCGAGGTTTTCCAGATCAATTCTTATATTTTCTATTTTGATATGCAGCTTTTTGTCAACAGAAAGTGATATTTAATTCGATTTTCTGCTCCAGCTGGTTCCTTTGTTCTTCAATAGACTCTTTGAGCTCTGCAGTCGAAAGTTAACAATTTTTGTTCATCTTTTAACCTCAACATATCCGCTTTGATCTCTGATGTCGAACGTTGTTGCGCTTCCTTCATTTCGGCAAATGATCGTTCTTGCGCTTCCTTTATCTCTGCCGATGCAAGTTCTTGCGCTTCCTTCGTCATCATCAATGTCTTCAAAAGCTCACATGAAAGTTTCAGTATCGTTTCCCTCGAATTCTAATTTGATTGGCGTTTTGCAATTACCATCGAAACTATACAAGGAGGTATAAACTCTTATGGGGAAATTGAGAGGAAATGGATGGGCAGAAGAAAACTAAACTGCTAGTTCATTTTTGGCCAGCTTTGTCCAATGTTAGCTGAAATTGACCCATTTCGACGATTTGTTGAAAATTAAGTTAGTCGAAATGTAAGGCCGCACTCCCATCGGCACGGCAAAAGCTTTTAGTGGTCTCTGATTGGCCAGGCAAATATATCTGTCTGGACACATGTTTTCTCTCTCGCACAGACTTGCTGCAAAAAACGAACAAGGGAAAATCTCTTGTTCTCGCTCGATGACGGAACTGTCAAAATCGAGCTTTTGCGGTGCGGCGGTGTTAACATAATTTTTTTATTATATAAGTAATCCATTCCATTTTTTTAAAATCACAAAATAGCTGATTTTTGACAACCAGAAGATGCACCCATGTGAACGAGGAGATGCAGCTATACGGCAAGCCTGCAATAGGCTTCACGAAAATTTCGCTTTAGATGAAGTTTAGACCTAGACACAGATTGCTTCTTCCATGGACAATTATATGAACCGTGTTCTAGAGTGGGCAAATCAGACAATATCTATTACCGGGTTTATGACTAGGTTGAAGAGTTGAGTTGAGCTTGGATTGAAATTTCGAGCATCGCATATGATGTCGAATGAAGTTAACTTTGGGGTTGAATAAAGTTGAACGGATATCAAAACATAACCTCACATTTTTGTGTGAAATTCTAATTGATTTGAAAAAGGATGTAGCGTTGGTATTTTCATAGATAGTATCTATAACAGCTCTGGATCAGTGATGATGTGCTCCAAGCTAATGGAGGCATCTGCTGGAAGGCTTAAAGCAGATCTCCAGAATAGAGGTCAGACTCATAACGTTTCTAAAGTCCACAGGATGCCTTTAGACGTTCGATACAGTCGACCTAACAACCACCTAACTTTAGGTACCAGAGTTTGTGGCATCATACCGTCGCACCAAAGCGCTAATTAGGCCTCTGGTCGCATTGGGGACAGTGTTACACCCACTGTACATGTATTCCAACTTCTCGGCACATCTTATATTCTTTTCTTGACTTATAATTTTATGCAACTAAAGCGGGCAAGGAACAGATTTAAACAGGGTCTCTTGTCTATCCATCCGCATGCGAACTAAGAAGCATACATCTTCGAGAATTTAGTGCCATTGGAAATAAAATAATGCCTTTCAACGGGCGAACACCGGCCGCTTGGTGGTCAGTGTTTGCCCGTTGTAAGGCTTTCTTTTATTTTTACTCGGGACCATAGAAGAGTGCGAAAGCGAGAAATGATTGATGGGAAATTTCTCTGAGAGGGACCCAAAGAAGAAGAAGAAGAAGCCGTGTATGTTGTAAGTGTAAATTATTTGCGAGTTTGAACGAAAAAATCTCGGTCAACATTTCCCGTTTGCTCTTCTGTTAACAACCATTTTACCACAAACGATTTTATAAAATGTAATTTCGAACTCCCACTGTCGACAACAGCCTTAAATTATTCAACATATTCCTTATCTGGTAATTAAGTGGCACTAATTAAATATAAACGCCCATTAACAAAAAAAAAGAGCGTGAAACACACTAAATAAAAACTATACAAAATCGCCATTCTATTTGCACAAATGCGCATAAATATTCATAGTATAGGTTTACTTTAAAATGTAAATTATCCAGTAACGATTATTTTAGGACCATCAATTGCAGAGCATGTTTGCAGGGCCGCCGGTTCCACGGCGAGTTAAAAAATAACATTTGATCTGGCTGTTATTCGCAGATTATGTGCGTTTTTATCCGGGCCAATTATTTTGTCGAGTTTACGATTTTCAACATTTTTAATGAGCGACTGGCAATGCATTAACAATTGATTCCCGGACATGCACGATTAATTGCCTGCAGCGACACCTAAGCCACCCGGCGCGGCCGGGCGGCCCCAGAACTTGGGGTATTTACCCGCCCTGATTTATGAATCCGGCGTGTAAATCGCTGATTAAGTGCAAATTTTGTCGGCATGTGTAACAGGCATAAAATATTAACGGTGAAATTTATAATTAAAACTTTAAAATTTCCGAAATTATCAAAACAATCACATACTTTTAGGGTAAAGTGGAGACTGCTCGAGAAAGTGAAAGACTGTGCCTGAAGTGGGGCTGCTCCGCTGTAAGGGTCCGCTCCCGAATGGGGTTAACATCGGCGGAGGTTGCATTGGGAGAGTTCACCAAAGGCGGAGGGCACCATGTGCCGTTTATGACTGCTCGATGTTAATTTTGAAATTAAGTTCGATTGCGAAAGTTCAGTTTGATTGCTTTCTCCACAGTTCGGTCGCTAGTTGTGCTGTGTGCTGTTTCTAGCTGGGACTTGGGCCGGGGCTGGCAACGAGTCACGTCAACGAAATATATTTAATAAACTTCAACGGAAAGCTTCTCAATTCGCCGTGAAAAACGATTAAATACAATTATGGCTGAATAGGTAGGTGACTAGGTAGAGGTGGTAATTGGGCGCTGGCTCCGCTGCAAGCTGGATAAATTCAAGGCAAGTGAAATGAATTTCGAAGCTAATGGAACAATGAAAATGAAAAATGAAATACTGTTTGTTTATAGTTTTGAACTTGTTGATTGCTAAGACTTGTCTGGAGTCGTACGTGAAAGAAATTAATAATTACGAGTTTATGAATACGAGGACTTTTAGTCATATAAAGTGCGTATGAAAAGATAATGAAGTTTAGTTGCTTAATATGTACTGAAATTGAGTTCATTTAAAACAAAACTTAATATTAACACCTGGGTTGCATTATTATATAGGATAGGTTTATAAAGCAATTTGCCTAAACAATTTGTGGGAAACTAGTCAGGTGGGAACTGTAATTTCAACTCCCTAGCTTACCGAGCTCGAGACATTCTAGTGGAGCAACTGACGATATTGTTATTAACAATTGAATCGTCGATGCCATGCGAATTTCCTCTAGATAGTTTGCAACTTCAACAACAAAAAAACAGTTAAAAAGATTATGCGAATTCTACAATATTTCTAAGAGCAGTTTACATTTACCTCTTATTTTTAGCCCTTAGTGAAACCCCTAATCCAACTGATGCTAACTTAGATCAGCTGCAAATATCAAGTGTCAGAGTGGAAATATGGGCATGGGTCGAGCCACACGTTTCTCTTGCTTTCTTGTTTTTCTAGTGCACGGTCCCTAGCCGATCTAGTGTATTCATTTCGTTTGTTTTTTTGGGAACCGATCAGCATTCTTTGCCAACTATGGTCTCACGGATATCTTCAACTACTGTCTTACGTGTTCCCAATTTCTACTACAAAAGAAGCAAAATAATTAAAAAAAAAATTCCATTTTGCAACCCTCTGATTTTCGTCTAATTAGTCTAGTATCTAGTATCTTGAAGAAAACACTCTTCTTTCTAAATGGCAATCTGGCTTTCGATCTGGACACAGTTGCAAAAGTGCACTATTAAAAGTCTCTTCTAGCATCCTTGACAACAGTAAAATAACTTTCTTGATTTTACTATATTTCTCGAAGACATTTGATTCAGTTGATTACGTAAAGCTTTTCCAGAAATTAGAAAGTAATTTCGGTCTTGGTTCTATTCTCTAGACATCTTGGCTTCTCACACCCAATATGCCAAAAATGTTTGTGATTGCTCCCTTCAGGCAATGTAGTCTTATTTTCCCTAAACTCGGAGTATAAAAAAAAGATTGTCTCCGTTTTGTTTAAGGTCTAAGACGGCACGATCATAATACACCATTGCATCAAGCTTACTTGGTCTTACTTTTGAAAACTATTGCTCGCACGTTTCACAAAAGGTCTTCCAGGATTCTCTCTTTGACTTGCGTAATTCGTACTTGAACTCCCTGAGACGCCCATTATAATTGTCCCAGTCCGAATTCAAGTTAGACCGTTTAGCCTTATTGAAGGCATTTATACTTTAAGACCTTAGTTTGAGAAGCTTGCTGTTTCATGAGGTATGGCTTTACCCCTGTATTTGTCCTAATGGGACAACCTGCTGCCAAAGCATTATTTAAGAGGTTGTTGAGACTCCTCCCCTCATATTCCAGATGTTTAGCTTTTGAAAAATGGGTGAGGTTATCCTTGGGAAGTGATCTTTCCACAACTTGTCTGTATACGGTCCAATCTGTGTTTCGGACATTTCTGTAACCAGGGCCCTTCTTCAAAGTAGAGCACATATTGACATTAAAAGGAATAACTCTGTGGTCAGAAAAGGACTGTTTACTGGATATTCCTCAGCTTTATACACAATTGAGAAGGTCTGGGGAAAGAAGAGTAATGTCCAAGACTTCTTGTCTTACCCTTGTAACGAGTCGGTAAAGCACGAGAATCTGCTGCGGTTGGGCATGAGTCGAGCCACACGTTCCTATTGCCTCCTCGTTCTGCCATTATCCATTCCTTCCTGGGTGGAAGAGGTTTGTCGTTCTTTCCACATTTTTCCACATATCTTCGGATTAGGACATTCTTCGGCGCTCGCCTCCTCCGATCATTGCCTCCAACTTGGCCTAGTGCTTTGTGAGTCTGGGGCACTGGAAGACGTGTTGAAGCCCGTCCTACTAGATTTTGATTGGATGCTATTATGAGCTGTTTTCCCATTCACTCCAATTTTCAAATCTGGTCTATAACTCTTGATATTAAACGGTATCACTAGAAAAAGAAGTTTGAAACCAATGAAATAATCCTTGACCTTTTCGATGGTGCACCCGAATCTCGGATTTTCTCCAACACTGTAAAGGAAAAACCCGGCCAGGTTGTTTTTTTTCAGAGCCAATTTTAGGTGTAGATTGGTATGGATAGTGTTATTGGTTGAGATGAATTAAAAAAATGACGTTTCTACGATATTCGAAGCTGTCAGTCTCTTTTACATTACCTTGTTTCTGTATACCGTGGATGGACGCCATCCTGTTTTTTAAATTGAAATAATGTGGAGATGAAGTCTCTTAATTGAAAGATTACATTTTAAAACAATTAGTAAGCAATTAAAACTGAAGACATATTCTTAATAATTATAGCTGTGCAAATTACAGTGAATGAGTGAAGCATCCCAACATCAGTTAAAACCGTGCCAGCAATTAGACTAGAGCCAGTATAAAGTAGGCGCACATATGAGCTGCTGCACATAATCTGTGTGTGGGTCCAATATGGAGCAAATAAACAGCGATTCAAGTTCTACTTTGTGTAGTTGCATTCCCCGTTAATAAAATCGCCTGCTGCATTAAACAATAGCCTGTCAGTTACAATCAAGCACGAGAGAATAAAGCTAGCATTGTTCCCAACAGAGGCGAGGTTCGGATGGAACGTTACGTAAAGGCAGAGCCATGCTGATGCTCATTACGTCCGCAACAGAAAAATGTCACAAATTCCACGTCTCCCACGACCACCATCCTACTACCACTACCAGTCTGGCAAACATATCAACATCACAACGTTTTTTTTTAAAGTGATTATAACATTTTTAAATAATTTATACTCCGCCAACATCCTGAATCTGCTCCTTCCTGTCTGTTTGAATGTAGCTAAGTTTTTTTTGTTCTTTTCGTTAAAGGGGGTGGGGGGGATTGTGCAGAGAAAACCCCTTAATTATGTGCGATTTATTTCATAAATGATGCCCCAGCAGATCCGTGACGTCTGGATTGGGGCTCCGCTGGATCGGCGGGGGGCTGTGATTCCTACCAAACAATTATAAAAATCAACACAATAACTTTTAGCGAGGCAGCAGCAGTATTGCCTGGCGGGGTCTATTACTTTCCAAGACATTCCCCTTTTTGCATTGCTGATTCTGAACGGAATTTCATTTTACCCTTTCGTGCACTTTATTCTTTCGAACGAGAGCCCTCTCTGGGGCCACATTTAATGCCTTGGCGGAGTGAAAAGCACCACAGCGAAAAATTATTGGACACAAAGGATTTGGCTTTTGTAGAAGGAGTCGCTCGCCACGGCGGCGTTCTTTTTTTTTCATTACTTTTCTAATAAAAATTTTAGCGTTGACGAAATATTTTGTTGAAATTTCCTCTCTGCGAAAAAAGGAGTCCTTTTTGGATTGTTTTTATTATTAGAAGGCCTTCATTGGTAAAGTGTGTAGGGCGGGGCGGTTGTGAGTGTTAAAGAATTTAAAAAAATATAAAATAAAGCGCTGCTCAAAGAAAATTTCACTATTAAAAATAACGAAGAGAAAAGTTGGAAAAATACAAATTTAATCAATGGGCGGTATTCAATTTAAGTGAGCTTACAAACATAACCTTGCTTTATCTCAGAGTGGTTCTTTGAGCTTAATTATTGTCTTGTTCCAACGCTGTGAAGTCGAAAATTCGTATTCTATTTTTGAAATGGTGTCGTCATGAAAGTTTCTTTTATATTTTTATGGTATCGCTTTCGCTGGAACAAAGTAAATGAAAGAATTCGTAATTCGTAGGTGAGTGAAAGAAAACACTTGGTTTTAAATTTATGAGGATTCCACCGTTTTTTATACAAAACTTCAATTCAATTTGTCTTAACCCACGTATCAAAATTGTTATAAATGGAGAGGAAGGAATCTGAATTTTTTCTGCAAAGATTGCCAAAAGTTAATTTAATGCTCCGACAGGTTCAATTCTTGGATCATTACATGATTCCACCTAAGGTACAAACCTATCACAGCGAAGTTCAACTGCAGATTCGATTCTAGCTTAAAAGCTAATCCAAGACACAAACCCACCACGACAAAGTTCAGCTAATTTCATACAGGTGGCGCTCACTTTCAGCCAAGACTAGATTCACTCTCGAAACCACAACCGACGGTGTCACTGGTCCCGAACCCCCGTAGCTTTACTATTTATATTCCAATTGAAAAGACAAAGTATAGTCGAAAGAACAGACATTCGATTACGACCTATATATTACTGAAGTTAGAGATTTATTACTGAACTTTTCCTTTTCCGGGTCTGGATCAATAGTCGCAGTCGAAATAGTAAATCCCTCTTCAGGGGAATGAAATAGTTGTTCATTCCGAGCTACTTACCTACTTACATATTGGGATATATAATCGGGTTCTGGTCCTGATATCTCCAAACTGCCCTTTCCACCTTCTTCGTCGAAGAATTAAGCTTAGGAATAACTCCTTGTGTTTGATTTGCAGGATAAAAGAAGATGGGATAGGGTAGGGGTGCTTGAGGTATGAACTTGTAGATCGTAGTGCACGCGAAAAGAAAGACTGCAGGGTGTATAGTGAGCCGAGTGAGCCGGGCTTGTGTCTCAATTGATTTCCCCTTCTTTGTACACGTGATGAAAAAAGTAGAAGTAGCCGCGACGCATCAGAATCAGTATCAGCAGAATCGTAAAAAAGCCGGTTTTATGAGACACAACAGCAACGTCGTTAGTAGTCACTCCAAAAGAGTGTTTAGCAAAAACACTATTAGAAACAGCAGCAAGTTTCGTAAAAGCAGAACCATCATCGACACAAATAGCATCGACAACGGCTGGCACTGCATTAGCAACGATAGCGGCAAGAAAATCACTTCCACTACCTCCTATCAGTAACAACAGTTCCTTTAGCAAATGTGTTGGTCGTTGCCTCAACTAAAACGATAGCAGCGACTTGTAATAATTTATACAGTCAGTTCCCATCGCGCCATCTATTAGTTAGATTTTCAATGAACCTTAAGCTTCTCAAAGTTTCTAGAGAGTGCGAAAACAATAGTCTTGAATGTTCCAGTAATAGTGGTCTCTCTGGAGAATCTGGTAGAAAGATCTAGAACTTGGATGAGGATGGAGCGACACTTAGAATCAGCTGTGATTTGTAAAGCAGTAAAAGCGTTTTAAGTGAAAAAAATTTTTAAATAGTGAATTAAAAGGCGATAAAAAGGATTTATTAGTGAAATATATTGCAGATCTCTTGCAGCAGAGGAGCAAACGTAACTTTTGAATGTCTGAATCCCCTCATTTGGCTTCATGCTTCAGCTTTTGTCACACCACTAAGTCGGAGTAATCGGGAGTCTAATTAAGTTTTCTTCTTCTCCCAGATTTCACGTTGTACCTTTCGCTAGTGTTTTGTGGAGTTATACTTACGCCTCGAACATCTTAGCTCTGGCAGAAGAGCATAGGTGGTTTAGTGAACTTCTGTAACTCTTCCCGTTGCCGCACTTCTTGGCAGCATTGATAAGCTTCCTTGTAGCGGAGTTTTAATGTGAACGGTTTATTATTCCACCATAGCTTTCAATATTTGCACGAAAACTTATTTATGTAGGAAAAAAGGCTGCAGACAATTCTATATCCATTACAGATTTAATTGAGTCCATCAATAGATTGCCTAGTTCACCATGAAAGTTTCCTCAGTTTGGGTATTTAGGACTTACAAACCTCATAATGTCCACCGATTAACCACTCTACAGTGACCCGTCTGAGACCTGTCAGTCACTCAGTCAGATGCGGGTTAGGGGTCGCTATTTGCAGCATTGCAACCTGTTGTATAGCTTACCATCGATGGTTCTTGTATATTACATAATTATTAACTCATGGCTCTGGTACTTGAAAAGGACTTCTAATGGAATACTACTATGTTGCAGGTCGCATTGGTTCAGCCCCATCCAGCTAATGTGAGCTAGATTGCAGAACTAAGCCATTGCTTGTTTTCTTTACTTTCTTAGTGCTTCCAACCTTGCAAATGGTCTGTGGAAGGGCCAAGGACCTTAAACAACCAGACCCGGCAAAGGCCATCACGAACTCCACCTGGCCAACAGAATACTTCTCCGACCAAGTGTCGAAGGCGGATTTGAACAAAATTCTAGATGGCAATTCTAGATAGTGTTCAAGCCTCTAAACGCCAACGATCTGTGGAGGAACCAAACACCCAAAGTCAAATTCCAAAAATGTCAACGACGCATGGAACCAAAGCGATATCGGACGAAAGATCGCAAAATAATCAGCGTCCTGGACGAGAACGACCAAGATGGGAAGATTCGTTACGGATATGTGTGGATCGACCTTTCCGTACTCGACGCACTTTTCTTGGCGATTTAGCCGCTTGCTGACCAGGCACGGCCCTGTGTACGGCCTTGTCAACAGCTTCGGCGAGTTGTTGCTCAATACTTCTCTCAGTTTCCTGAGTAGATGTTGTGGTTTTCGGGGAAACCTCCATGCCGATCGAGGTATCTTCAAGGAGTCTCCCACTAGTTCTGATACAGACAATTGGACAATTAAGGTCTGGAAGAGCAAGAAGGGTCCTTGATAATAAAGCCTCTATATCAGGATGACATTTATATAATTGGGTACACCTGCTACGCAAAGGAGATTGTATGCAACAGTGCTCAACTGCCCACTGGCATGCAGCCCTTGATACGATGGCATTGACACCATGGCTTCGTAGGCTTTGATAGGTAACCTACCTAAATTTCACCCACTATATTTGTTTTCTGTATTTCTACTGAGCTTAACTACTCAGTGTTGGTAGACAGCATCACCACATGATAGACATCATATCCAAGAATTTACCATCAAGCTGCCATCTACCATCTCTCCCCATTTGAGATGCTTTGTCCTATGCTGTTCGAATCAAATAATGGCTGGTAATATTAAATTGTATTAATACCAAAATTTCTAGAGTTATTATGTTACATGCAAACAGATAGAAGCTAATCCCTTTCCCACCACTGCTGCAGCATTTTCCAATAATCAAATGCTATCAACGAGATGAAATGCGCGCTTATTTGTTTATCTTTCAGCTGTAAACTGATAACATTATTAAAATACCATTATTTATTATTCGAAAATCATGAAAAGCCGCAAAAATTCTGATGCAGTTTATATTATCCCCGAACATCGCTGAAAACTCGCAAAACAAACGCGTTACATTGAAACCGCAGTAGCCGGCCATCCCCGCCAATTGAGGATGCCAAATACCAAAAACCGGGATCCTATTCAAACGCCTGCGAACAATTCCATTCCAGTTTTCCATAATTTCACTTTCCACAGCCGAAAGGGATAATTGTTTTACCCCGAAAACCCGAGAGCGAATTATTCAACCGCGCTCGCACTGAGCCTCTAATCAATCTGTTGTCGGCGCCCCGCCGCCCCAGCTGGCCCCACAGCTTCCGCCGCAACAGGATATTTATTACTTACAGGATGCGATTTTAAATTTAAAACATTGCCACGAAATATGTTCAACTGCTAAACACTTAATCCGATTCGGCAGATTGATTTATGGTCTTCTGCATTAATGCGATCCGGGAAGTCCTAGAAGTCCTGGATCCTGGGTAAACAGGCGCCCGCACAGCCTCGGCGCTCGCTCGAGTTCCTCACGAGTGAATTTCCATTTTATTGGGGTCATAGGACTCGAGTTTCGCACACACGGGTCCTTGCTGCTCGAGCGGATGGAGTCTAAGATTGCTGGAACGAGAAGACATTGCGACTTATTGGAAATGATTTCCGCCATTTATACTGATGTTATTGGTGGTTGATGTTGGTGAAAGATATCCTCGAAATGAATGTTGGAGAGGAAATCGTTTTCAAATTATGATTTTATTAGAATGGCATCTAAGCGGAGATAGCTGCTGAATTTTTTATGCGGTAAATGTGGAGAAGAGTTGGAAAAGGATATTCGAAAGCGGCTAGATGGATGCTGATGGTGTGGAGGGACTGCAGGTTGTGGGAAGGCTAATAATGCGATTATCCTTACATCACTGAACTACATGCACATAACTCGAGCTTACTCACAGATGCTGCTAGGTCTACCGGAAGGCTCTGTCCGTTCTGGAATTACTGTAATCGGATGGTCGTGGATCCAGAAATGACTGGGCATGCTACAGAATTATCCTTGGCAGCTCTACAATTTTCTGGCGAGTCGTCAAACCAGCAAATGGGTTGCCCTTCCTGTGATGCCATATGATTGGCTTCTTACTTCCGAGCGGCTGTTTCTTTTCTGAAATGGACTTTTTATTAGTTTGGGGTGAATTAGTGTGACATCGTCCTATATTCACAGCGAGCCTCAATCTCGGTTTGGAGGTCAATTAAAAAATTGTCTAGATTCGCACACTTGCACAAGGTGTCACTTAGCTGATTTGGGATATAAAACCTGTTGCGTGGAGGAGCGCAAAAAGGATATAGCTCGCGTCGTCAAAATAGTGTGGTGCATTTTCCAGCCATATTCAACTACTGGTCACACCGTTTTTATGTGATTAGCTAAGCTTAGGAACCACCCGTTATAGATAGTCCAATATTTTATAAAAATAAGCTTAGTTTAAAGCAGTGTATTCCAAACTTTATGATACAGCGGCCCCTGTTACAAAAAAACCCTTGGGCTCCTCCAAATAAAATATGTAAATTTGCGTACTAGATAGGGTGCGCCATCTAGACCTTCGGTATTTCAACATTGAATAACTCTGACATTTTCTAGCCGATTTTGACATATGAGCAAGATTTATTTAGGATACTAGCAAAAAACCCGCGTGCGTTGCAACGCCTTTCAATAAAAAAAGATTATGTGTGCACAGTCCGCGGTAGGAAAAAGTATAATGAAAAAAAGAACAAATCTGCAAAATTGATTTTGGATACATATAAAAATTTAGAGTTACCTATAAAAAATATGTTACAATTTTTTTTACAATTTGATGTTGAACGCCACCTATCGGAAGAAGTACAACCGACACCTAGCAAACATATTTTTTGGATATGTTTGTCTAAGTGTCTATCGTACTTCTTGTGCTTTTGCTCGCACAGCGGTGCCCGTGATAAACTTATGGTAAAATAAGCACACATGAAATAGTCTTAAAAGGGTAACCCCCAACAAAAATAAATGTTAGTGAAACAGTCAGCAACTTTATGCGCATAGTATAATCTCAAGAAAATAAGTCAGATCTGCATTGTGTTATAAAAATTTTGGGGAGGCAGGCATTAGTATGGACTTTTAGTTAAATTAAACATTCAATAATCCAAAAAATATTATTACATCCTGAAAGAAAGAATATACTAATTTAAGATTTAAAAATGGGCTTTTGACGGTAATGGACAGTAAACGCTTGGAGTCATGTACTGAAGGAGTGTGACTTCAGACGGATATTGTCCATTATCAGACATGTAATATAATGAAGAAAAATTACATGTCTGACAATTGCCTGGCCCCTGGGGTCTCATCTGCAATGTCACTGACCCAGGTTTTATTTGTTTACCCAGATGCCAGCCCCTTCCCAGGTCTCATATTGCAGAATCCTAGACTTCTACTTAAAATTTCAGGTGTGAAGGGGTTGATCAATTCTGAACCGATTGCTTAGAGAGCTTCAGGATACACTATGTTCAATGTTCTATAATTGAACTATATACAGTTCTTCCTTCTTCCTTGGCAAATTCGTCAGCCATATTGGCGCGGCCATTTTGAATTTATAAGGTCCGATCAAACATTCGTTATTTGCTACCTCAAAAAACCCCAGATATCGATTTTCATTGGAATCGGATCACAATTGGCAAATTCGTCGGCCATATTGGCGCGGCCATTTTGAATTTTTAAGTTTTGACCACAAATTCGTTTTTAGCGACCTTAAGAACCCCTAGATACCCACTTTCATTGAAATCGGAACACAATTTGCAAATTCATATTTTGGTGGCCATTTTGAATTTCGGTCATTTTTCGGCGGCCATTTTGAATTTCGAAAATCGGGCTTCGAGGTGTTTCAGGGCAGACCCCAACGGACCTTCGTGCAAAATTTCGAAGCTCTACGATGACTGGTGCGCCCGCTATAGCGCACACATACATACACGCATACAGAAACTTTCTTTTATTAATTATATAAGATTAAAAGAAAAATGAAAAAAAAAAAAAAATACTGTACCAGGTAATTGTTTAATTGTTAAATAAAACTAAACTTAAAACAAATGTGTGGACGCGTCGCAAACGCTTGACGCAAACTTCCTTTGATTTGTGCCAAAAACCGATACTCGATCGGATCATAAATGTAAGCCAAACCCCTTAAGGTGCGTATCCACCAAGAGTTTTGTCTCCGCACTATCTCCATACATTATCGGCCAAAGTGTCTCCACCAAAATCAATATTCGGAGATAAAAAATGTGCGGAGATAAAAAGTGCGGAGACTACACACGCACACCGATATTCCAGTGGATACAAAACGTATCCATTGAAAAATCTTCTGGATCGGTGCGGAGAACTTCTGCGGGGACTGTGCGCGGATATGTAAATTCAGTGGATACTTGAAAAAAGACTTCGAAAAGTCTTGAAGTAGCTTCTTGAGACCTATCTTTTGTTTTCCAGTGAATATGGAAAACACGAAATATCTTAGGACAGACAAGGTGATTAATAATAAATAATAGAAATAGTTTTCGAACGCGGTTTTTTTTATGTGGCATAGTCAAGCTCAGGAATTACCCTTTGTACCACTAGACCGTCATGTCGTTCAACTCGTGGTGCAATGTCTACTAGTAAGCTTGACCTGAAAATAGAAAAAGAATAGGAAAGGTTAAGGGTAGTATGGTGGATGCATAAGGAAAAGGCAGTGGCCTCGCGTTTGCTCTACTGGGTGTTATATGAGTGCATCCATTTTTTAACAGCCGCGTGGGGTGAAGCCGGGGTATTACTGTCTAATAAATTAATATTGGCGAGTTTCACATGGGCCAACCAACAAAAATGGGATGTATTCGTTAATTCCCTTTTGAAATTTGATGAAGAATAGCATGGGTTTTCACAACAGCCAACTTTTCCAACAAACTATACGCTAGAAAACTATACGCAAGCTGGATTCCGAAATTGTTTTCTTAAAAAGTCATAAGGAAGCTGTGTACCAATTTTCAGCCATTTTGGAATTTTGTCCCCGGACTAAACAGGTGTTTTGGAAAAAAACATGTTTTTTTTAACAAAATTCAAAAATTCATAAAAAATAGCAATTAACAAATTTTTACTAGTCTGGCGGGCGTTACATGTTCTTTACATGTTTTTCAGCCAATCTCACTTTATGGTTTGGAGGTCTTCGATGGGGTAAATTTTATGTCATGGGAGCTTAGACTATAATGTGAAATAATGAATATTCTTTCTCTTATTCCGCGAGTGCTTGTCTTTTCCTTTGTCCTTCATTGCGTTTAAAAATGGGGCGCAATATGGCATAGTGCACCTGGCGCAAATCCCCAAGCGCCGGCCCTGATTGTGGGATGTCGAATCTAAAGAATATAAAAATAAATGATTGGTCGTCTTTAACAACTCCTCCTTGTCCACAATGATGGACAAAAAGACACTAAATTTTCCGGAGCCAGACAGCCTATGGAAAGAGGAACCAAGGACCCCTACATATTTGTAGCTGACGACGCCTTCGCCTTGCCTTGCGACGCCTTTGCTCTTACCTGTTCTGGTGGTCTTTCGGATGAAATTTGTAATTTCGGAATGTGCCTTCCAGCGAAAAATTTTAAATGCGGCATAGCAAACCATTTCGATTTGTACATAGTATCTGCGTAAATAGTATTAATAAATTTTCGTCCTTCAAGCTCATTTTTTTATATCGCCGAACAAATAGCAACTGAAGCGTGGTAATATATCTAGACTTAAATCGGAAAACATAAAACATTGTGCGCACACAAGAATTTTATCATTCAAGGTCGTATCCACCTAAAGTCTTGTCTCTACAGAGTGCGCGCATAGTCTTTTAGAACATAGTTTGAGACTTTTCATATGCTTCCTGCAACATTTTAGTGGATACGCAATGAAAACTTTGTCTCCGCACAGTTCGATATTTTTCGTTTTTTTGCTCTATTTTTGTGGATTTTTATGTGCGCGCACTGTCTGCAGACCGCAGTGGAAACGCACCTTTACACACACATTTGAATTCGCGAGCGCTAGCCAAACCTTGACAAAGGTGTGGATCCGTCATAAAAATGCACCCACCCAAAGTATGCACGTCTCTTTTGCAGATATGAATGTAATCGTACTCGACCATTCCAAACGCGAGTGGGGTTTTACCAAGCAGTCCCCAACTAACTATTAACCACGTCCAATGCTGCTTGACTTGCGGTATGCCTAACGGCACTCTTTATTTTTTAAAGACCCAATTCTGCTCCCTGTAATATAAAAAAGTGTGAGCATACTGTGGACGATTCTTATTTTTAATCAGGCGTACCGTGCCTGTTTCGGGTACAATGCAGACATTTTGACGTTGTGCGTGCTTGTTTCCGACTAAGAACGGCGAGTCTAATTTTTACTCGGGATGGGATGCAAATTCAAATCTGTAAAATCCCGTTTACATCCTCAACGCAAATTGGAGCTTTTTTATCGCACAGAAATTTGTATGGATTTCTCTCTATCTGTATTGAACATTCGTGCAACAGATACCTGGTCTGGCGAATCTATTTTTTGTTTTTGAAGTTATACTTCTTTAGGCGCGTTTTGAAAAATATTATGAGAGTGAATTTTGACGAATTCGCAACGCAACGCAACGGAGGATATGGGCGAAGGGGTGGAGGCAATGGAGAGCAAGCATTTCAACTTCCATTCTTCATGCGCACTGGGATTATCATTATTATGCACGGTATAGAGAAAACGAAGGTAATGTAAAAGCGACGGCAGCTTCGAATACCGTAAAAAATGGGCGCCTGGTGACGTCAGCCGTAATGCTGAAACAACAATAACAGCTCCGATTTTATATGGGAAGTGTCCCCCACGTGACATCAGCACTAAAATACGGTATACGGTATACAGTCTTTTACATTACCTTGTTTCTGAATACCGTGATTACTATGGGCATATGAAAACTCGCAGCCGATGCCGGTTCACGATGTCGATGGGTGAGGGGGTTTTTATGCTGAGGCTATGGAGGGAAATAAATTTCATGTTCTCGTCATCAGCTAAGCGTATGTTTGGTTTTTCGTGGGTATAGGAAGATTCGTAGTGTTTATTGTGTGCTGTTTGTGGGTGAGGGGTTTTACTGGATGGAAGGCAATTTCTCTAACTCGTAGTGTAATATCATAGACTCGCCAAGTTTTTAACTTGTAAAAAGTGGCAAAATATTGTATTTTAACATTTTTTACTGCACGTGCATTACCGGTGATAAGTTGGTTAGTGATCCGAGTGAATAAATTGAATGAAATTGATAAGGTGACCAGTTTTGTTTACATTCGTGGTGGTTTTTTCGTGTTAATTTAGGGAAAAAATTTTGGATTTATGTGGTAATGAAATTAAAAGTGAATTTAAAAAAAATTATTACGGAGTAGTTATTAAAACATATGTAAGTGCAAGTACCACCACACAACATGAATAACAAAAATTTTGAACTATTTCCTACACATTTTTCAGCTTTAATATTTTTAAAAATTATTCTTTAACAAGCTTTAATCACTTTAAATTCACTTTTAACTCAATAACCACACAAATTCAACATTTTTGCAAATAACTCGACAAAACCACAGCGAATGTAAACAAAATTGGTCACCTTCACAATTAAACCATATGTTTTGGTTCACTCAATTTTTTGAAATTGTTTTAATTCAATCACTGAAACACTAATCACTGGTAATCCAGGTGCAGAAAAAAGTGATAAAATACAATATTTTACTACTTTTTATTGCAAAAATAAACTTAAAAACTTGGCTTCAAGCAAATGTAGGATCGGCACCGGCTGCTTCCAGGCCTATAGCTACGATGGGTTTGCTGGAGGCCCTATCAGAACCTCAAATATGCAGCGTACTGCAAATTTAAGACATGATATGAACATGCAGCACGCTGCTTTGCTTGTCATTTTACCAGCCTCCGCCAATTGAAATACTTTTGATTGCAGCGTGCTGCATTTTTATCTCATGTCCAATTTTGATGTTCTGATACGGCCTGCGGACGATATAGGCGAAGGGGTAGAGGCTATAAAGGGCAAGCATTGCAACTCCAATCCTTTAGCTATTAAGTTTATTATTATATGGGCATATGAAAATTCGTAGCCAAAGTCCATTCCCGATGGGTCCATGGTGAGGAGGTTTTTACCCAGAGGCTATAGAGGGAAATAAATTACATATCCTAGTTTTCAGCTAAAGCCGGCTCTAAACGATGCTATGAGCACTTTCCAACGTTGGACGTTTGATGGTAGAACGCATTTGTGTGGCCGCTACTCGAACTACGAATGTCCAATGTCAAGCGTCCAACGATGGTGTTTGGACAGGTTCGGAGTGTTGTCACTCAAACGTTGGAAGCGTTGATGCTGTATTTGCCGATACATTAATGTCCTTAGTATGAAACTCTTCGTATCATATTTCAATTACCCTAACCCACTCAATTTAATTGAGTAAACACTAAAAGGAGAAGCTAGGGAAGTGAACAGAATTTGGAAGTGACGCTTATTTCAGTAGTGTCAAAGGAAGTAGAATGAATCTACCCAAGGTCGATGAACCCACAGGTGAGTTACGAGAGCATACCGGCAAAATGAATCTACGCAACGCCTGGAATTCCTCATTGTGACAGAGGACACAAACGATGTCCTTTTGGATTGCCGGAGATTAGCCGAGCAAACTGCTGCACTGTAACCTACAGGTAAAGGCACGGCTAAGAGCAACGAACGTCTTAGACTATAATGGTACGATCGTTTGATCTATTGACTAAAGTGGAGGAGAAGCTAAATTCCTCAATCAGAAGCTAAGGCGGAAATGAACAAAAAAGAAGTGAGTTGGGCTTAGAAGTACCAGTAGTATTATCAGGTAAATAAATGCTGATCCAGCTTTTGCGACGCATATTAAGCTTAACATTCATTACGTTTTGGTAGAAAATTAGCCAGTCTTAAGAGAATTTCATGAGGCATCTTAAGCCCATCTTAAGATAATTGTAATTAGGCCTAATGACCCAACTAGTTGGTGATTTTAGTTAGGATTAGAATACGGTATAACCGACAGCCTTGAGCGTGTCTGCATCATAATGCTTGCACCTTCCAAAAAAATATTTTTGTAGAAATTAAAAATTAGTCTTAAAATCACGCCAAAGAAGTATAACTTCTAATGCGTGTACATAAGTACACACACCCACTGTTTTTTTATAGATGTGGCAAACTCTTCATCCTCATCACCACCATCATCTGAATAGTAACTAAGAGGTTTACTAGTAGGGCTTGAACTGTTTATGCTTCGTTATTCCTTAGGCTTTTTTCGATTTTTTTCTTTGTTTGGTTCAAATTTTATGGTGCTATGAGCTCTTTTAGGCTAGTTGGTTTTTGGCTCAAGGGCTTCCTCCAATTGAGTTAATTTTACCAATTTCACAGCTTTATACTTTTTTCGTATTGCATCAGGTGTCCTTCATTACACATGTACTTTCACGATGGTGCACTGATGATTACAGTTACAGTGAGATAGTTAAACTAGATAAACCAGATAGGCCAGGTAGAGCAAATAGACCAGTAGGTCCAGGTCTACAGCTGTCCATTCTTAGATTAGACGAAAGGAAATTAGTATATAACACTTGTAGACAAATAAAGGAGAAAGAATACTCTGCGTTGATTGTGTAGTAAAAGTTTTAATAGAAGTGAAAAAATGTCCTTTCATTTTGCAAAAGATATGCACGTTCATTACTATTAAGTAGAATTCCTTAGAAAATAAATCCCTAATATAATTACAAAACTCCTTCGCCATTCTGGGCTATTCTCAACCAGCATTACTTAATTCCCATTCCCGGTCAGTCTCAGCCTCTGCCCATAACGAAGTTGACAAAAACCATTATATTTTAGCACATTTCTATAAATGGATAGCCGCTGAAGAACTTCCGTGAAAGCGCCAGAACCGACTGCCGCCGCCACCCCCACCCCGGTCACTAATTGTATACAAACTACAGGTAATGCCCCATTCCGTTATCAACTTCTCAAGCAATTTCACTTAAAGTCCTGTACCTTGCCATTTAATTCTTTTTCGTAATGACTGAGAGCGAAATTTCCCCAAACTCCTTTTTTTCATTTAAATGTCCTTCTCGCATTATCCGGGACACAAACAAGCAAAAGAGTAAAATGCAGGGAGGTAAAAACAGGATAATCTAGAAGATTGAGCGAGGGGCTGAGGGTGCAGGGGGTGGCGGTATTTGGCCGGAGGGGTGCTGCTGACGCCCGATACCCGAGGACGAATAGGGTGCATTTCCTTTCTTCAACACTCAACACCAAAAGTGTTCAAACTTCATCTTCTTTTTCTCCGTTGGAGTCTTCTTCTTCCTAAAGTAATTCCATCCCTTAAAATGGAGTACGCTGGAGATTTCTCACGGATATTACAGTGTTCAGATGTTCTGTCGTGAAGGTCCTTTTTCGATTTCAAACTGCCAGAACGGATATGAAAATAAAAGTGCTTTTAGCGATTTTCTGAACATATATTTTCACCCATTCGACGGAGGGGGAGGGGGGTAGCACTTCCTAACGTAGGATGTTTCATTTCCTTGAGCGGCGAAAAGTAAAATATCGCGCCATGGTGGTGGGGCGCCCGCCCGGCTTGCTACCCATTTCGCCGGATTGGATCCCGCCTCGCGAGGGTCAATTCCCGCCTAGAAACTTGTCTCTGCTGCCTAATGAGGCGAGAGAGAGTTTTTGGTGCCTATAAAAAAAAATTTCATATTTTTTCCTTTGCTCCTCTTTTTTTTTTATCATTTTTTGGATGATGGCTAAGCTGATCCTGGTATCCGCGAGGTGCTAAAGGAAAGTGGCTAGAAATTTTCGCTTAGGGCGAAATATGCTTTTAAAATGTCCTTTGAATTTCGAAAGTGGAAGTAATTACTTCCACTTTCTACAGTTTTCGTCGTGGAAATTGTTTTGCCCAGAGTTCTTCTAAGTGCTTTTGATTAAATTAAGGAAATTATTTTGACGGAATTATACAATTAGCAGTAAATTTCGCCAGAGATGAGATTCAGTCCTGGACGTGTTTTTTTTTGTCAACTTTTATTGTTATTGTGGTATTTTCCATACTTTTGCGGGGGTATTTTTTAGGGGCAAATGGAATGGAAAAATATAAAAAAATTGAAATTCTTGTAGCAACACTTGGAGTAAGAAAATGTTTAAGTATTTTTTTATGTGGAAATGTAACTGAATTTTTGGGCAGAATGTAGTTTTTTTGTGTGACCCATCTGCAGACTGTGGTACAGAGAGGATCTTACTTTATCCATTCTGTCAAAGTATTCATTGAATTTCCTTTGTACGTACAAAATAAAGTTTGTAATGTTAAAAGTATAATCAATATTAGTTTGGACGCCATTTTAGTTTGGCTGTCATTTTTCAGTTCATATTTGACAGTTGTGGATAGTTGTCGATAACAATTTATTATGGAACATAATAAAGCCATTAAACAACGTGCTGCAATTCGTTCAAAAGCTGGAAGTACATAATTGCGCTGCATTTCATTGCTATATTTGTGTGGATTTAACTGCGATGTGTTACATTATATGGATTTGACACATTAATGCGTTGCGTGTCGACACTTAAATGCATTTTGAAATTTGAAGTCATGTTGAATTTGTGTTAAACCCCTCCTCAAAACCCATTTTTAATATATTACTGGGTTAATCCGAGGTAATAATACTTTTGCAGAAAAAAAAACAAATTTGAGAGAGTATTGAATGCGTTGTATGCGTACAAATTAAAAGTTAAACAACTGTTGCATTGCATTGCGGTGCATTGAAGGTTGTGCCGCATTAATAAGTCTGCCATCATTGAAATATTCAGTGTAAACTTGATTTGTCAACGCATTCATGCAACGCAATGCAATTATGAACTTCCAGCTAAACGTGTAATGCATTTCAACCTTTTTAGTGTTGCAACCCCCTGAAAAGCAAAAAATATATAAGAAATCTCGCAACCCCCTCACTATAATATTGATTGACAGATCCAAGCATATGGAGCGATTTTCTTGATAAGAAATCAAAAATTGAGTCTGATGGAGACTACAGGAAAAACACACATGTTTGATCGGGTTCCATCTTCTTCCGTAAAATTGAGTTATTAAGGTCGATCCACACATATCCGTATCAGCATAGGTCAGTGGCTTCCGTGATGAATTTTTCACTGACATTCACACAAAACCGCCGTTTCCCTATCAATGCTCAATGTTAATTGGAATATGTAAATATTTTTTAGTTTTGAAATTTGGACCATGATCTCAAGTGCATCATGGAATTTAGTGTGGAATATCTTGCTGCAATAGCGTTACTCTTAGACGAGGGGAAAAATAAAAACGAGAGTGTGTTCCATATGGGTTCTTCGGGTAGTGAAAGGAAAGTTCACAACTTTGAATGAAGGATTGGTGAACGACGAAACTAAATTCTATTCTTATACATTTTATCCTTAGGAAAGATATGTTAAAAAAACACAAGGCGTTTAGATTTTGATTACATTTTTATTTCATTTTAATGTTTGGACGATGCCATCATATGTGAAACTCAATATCATTCAAATGCCCTCCACGGGACTTTTTGCAGGACTCGATTAGTCTGAGGTAATATTCGATCATTTTTTCACATAAATCGGGTCGTGACTCGGCCATAACTTGTCGAATGTCGTTCCGTAAATGCTCCAAAGTTTGAGGATTATTGATCTCGGTAGCCAATTGACATGGCCAAATCGCAAAATTACGCGTCCTGGGAAGTTCTCGTGCAATAGAACCAAAACCGGCCGTGTTGTGTGGCATGTGGTGCCGTCCTGTTGAAACCACATATCGCTCAGATCAAGACCTACAAATTCGGGATAAAAAAAGTCATTGATAATGGCGCCATAGCGTTGAGAATTGACGGCAACGGTGATATCATCGTAATTTTCGAAGAAATATGACCCTATGACTCCCCTGACCACAATGAACACCAAACAGTCACTTATTGCAGTCATTGAAAACCGCCGCAGATACGGCAATTCTGCTTATTGACGCACCCGATCGAGAAATCGGGATCAAAAGCCTGCAGTTCGAGCACCCAATCGGCGTACTCCCTGCGCACACGATGATCTGGCCGCTTCAATTCTTGAGTGAACTGGATTTTGTACGGATAAAGATGGAACTTCAAATGAAAAATGCGACACAATGCTGCGTGCGTCAAGTAATCGACAAATTCCGGTCTTTGTCAACACTTTCCCTCACAGTGGCAATGTTTTACGGTTGAACGGGCAAAACGATGAAGCACAAGCCTTACGATGTCTGCAACCGATCTAGTTTCTTCTAATTTTCGCATTTCGTTGGTTGTTGCTTGCTGGGTATGCCGATTATGACGACCATAATCTGACCGTAAAGCGCGAAATGTGGCCACCGAAGATTCACCATTTTGATAAAATAGGTAAAAAATTTTAACGTGTTGTTCGATTTTTTTTTTTTTTTTTATGTGAAAGACTAGAGTCTCAGGAAAGGCCCTTTATACTGTCGACAATCTATTTTCTTCGTATTGAGTGCAATGTCGAACAGCAGCTCTAGTCGGGGAAGGAAGGAACTGCCACAACCTACCCCCGATATTTTTTTTAGTCCACCTACTTCCAACCATTACTATTGCGACTTTGACATCGGGGCATCGAGAAACAACTCGCTGGAGTGTTATGCCTCCTGAAACGAGTAGAATCTCATCAACCAACCGATGACATGCGCTTTGGTGGAGCAGGGAAGGGCGAAGGAAGGTTATGACAGGAGGAATCAGGAATGTAAAGAGGGAAGAAGAAAGAAGGAAAGTTATGTAGGTGGGAAAGTGGAAAAGGCGAAGGACCGTGGGCTGGCCGGGAATCGAACCCGGGACCTCTGGGATAGTAGCCAGACGCCTTACTCTCTAGGCTACCGAGAGAACAATGGTAAATCTTTAACTAAACAAATACCATTTTGGTTGACGTTTATTTTTGACAGTTGTCAAATCCCAGGGTTATACTTTCCCAACCTAGAAATGGATAACCCTGTATGAGAATGAGCTAAAACGCATTTAGTGATTTGCTAAAAAAGTGGGGAAGTTGATCCACACCAGTCTGTAGTCAGTAAGCAGTTAGGCCGCTCAAATCAGGAAAAGTTAAAAAAAGTTAATTTTCGAACAGCTATGAGAGAGGTGCCAAGTGAAGGATTTGGTCTGTCTAAACATAATTTTTACAACCCGCAGTTCAAAAAAAGGGTGGTTTTTGAGAAATATATGTACATAAATATGTATATGAATTTTTCGCCTTTTTTGTCTATTTTGTGGAGAAACTATGCATTTTGGTGAAAATATCAATAGAGCAGAGTTGTAGAGAATAAAATTTCGTACAAACTTTGCTTTCACTGTTTTTTCGAATTCCG
Source organism: Thereva unica (assembly GCA_949987705.1). Lineage (NCBI taxonomy): Eukaryota > Metazoa > Arthropoda > Insecta > Diptera > Therevidae > Thereva > Thereva unica. The sequence goes on from OX465285.1 coordinate 77,610,889, forward strand.
CATAGTTTTGCCGCTAAAAAGCGTTAGGTGCGGGTGAGTTTAATTTTTACTCGAGTTTCTGTTGAACTCAATAAAATTTTCCGTTAAATTTAAAAAATATTTCTTTCACTTCCGTGATAAATTTAAAAATATCTGAAGCAAAGTAGTTTTTTGCTTTTCACGGACGCCTGAAGGGTACTGAAATCATCGGTGCCCCATTGTATCAGATGTCTGGAAATATGTCACGCTTTTCTCAATTTGTATGCATGGAATTATTCGTAGCGATAATTTTTATTTCACTGATGCTCCTAGTACTGCACTGAAGTCACCGTCACGTCACGGATCTGTGGGGATCAACCTTAAGTGAACAACGTTCAGATTTTTTTCTAGTGATGTTCAAAAATTGCGCAAGACCAAGGGCAAATATTCATCTGCAACACCAAGCCTTAAGGCCCCCATACACGGTAAACGGATGGATGTACATCCAGATTTTCGTCAAACCTATGCCCGTTTTTATCAGCCCACTGACTCATAGTCGATAGTTTTGGTTGTACAGCCGCACTTCTATGTACATCCGTGATCGTGTATGGGTGGGCGTCTTTTCATAGGCCCCGCTTACATTGCAAGGTTTTATGAGTTCAATCATGCCCCACATTATTATATACACATGCGATCGTAACGTTATGTATAAATCTTATTTTCTAATTAAAAATACCTTGTTTTCTTTATATGATTTTATCTTAAAGGCGGCCATGTGCACTTGCACGCAGGCGGCCATATACTCAGGCACACCTCTGATCGCAGCAAGAGTCGCTTCCGGACAGATGAATGTAATATAATTGGTCAACAGAAGCAGGGGCGGCGCTTTCTTAGGTGCAAATGGTGCACTTGCACCGGGCGCAATTTCAGAAATTAAGGTTTAAAGAAGTTTACATATATTACATATATTAAAGGAACTCCACAGAGTGCTTGTGTTTTCTTCCTTTGTCCGCGATCGAAAAATGAACAGCTGATGGGGGCGCAATATGGCATACTGTACCGGGCACAAAAAACCAAACGCCGGTTTTGCACAGAAGTCCCATCAGTATGGTAGGAAATTGTATTTCGATGCTAGTGGAGCTCTCATATCAGGATAAGACATTATACAACTGGCTGCGCCGGTGGCCAGACGACAGTGCAAAAACTACATACAGTCATGGAAACTTCAACAAGAATGCTTCACATTCTTAGCAGGCTTTGAAGGGTGTGATCTCTACTACCGTCGTTAGCTAGTTATCCACGGGGCACAACGAGGTGATGTCGTTTCGATATTATCCCTCTCCCCAAAGCAATTCTGGCAAAGACTGGCTCCAGCCTGTTTAAGATGGCAAGTTGAAAGGCTGCACTTCTTGTAGGTATTGGATGAATTTAGGTCGGTGAGTCCATCAAGGCTGAAGAGGATCGGACTGGTATAAATTACAATTACAAGATGAACAGAAGATGAGCTGTTCCCAAAGCCCACCAACTACAATATTATTGCCACAATAAATTTCAAATTAAAAGAAACAAATCCAGCAAATGCCCGTCAGTATCACGGTAATATTTCTCTCTAGAAAAAGGGCGACAAGGAAATTTCCAATAAGAAAGTTAATTTATAAAGTGACGTTTAAATTCTCCCGATAACTCCTATCACAATCTGAGCCCCACAATTTGAGAGACAAAAGTATATCCATCGAGCGTTCTGTGCTGGCGCTGCAACGAAAATTTAATTTAAAGTGAGTGCTACGGATTTGTCAGAGAGGAACACTTTAATCCGGGCTCCAGGAGGCTATAATTTTTCCCCGGCCGGAATCCCAGTAGGAGACCAGTTGTCCTACAGTACATAGTAGTCCTACCGAGGATTCCAAGGAACCAGCAGCGTACTCCTGCAGTCCGTAACTCACATTAGTTGGCTGTTGGCTCACTTGCCAGTGCTCCTCCACAGTGTTCGAGGGCCCCATATGGTATATTTTTATTTAATCCGTTTAGTTATAGCACTTATAATTGGAGTCATATTTCTTGCGAGGGGCAGGGGTGCTAGAAACTTCTGCCCCTCGTAAAATGGGGGAAGAGCTGTCGTCCGCGGAACCTCAAGTTGTGAAGTGGGAATAGCTGAGAAGAAGGGACGACGTAAAGTCTATTGTGGATGGCTTAAACCTGGGGGAGTTGTTAGATTAAGATTTTTTTTTCAGTGGCTATTGTGAAGTGTTTACAAGGAATATTCTTGTCAGAATTAAAGCTGGCTTATTTTTTGCCCTACCCTCAACAGACGTTATAACATGCCCACTCCTGCGGCCAGATCGGAGCATTAACTCGGGGGTATCATGTAATTGCTGTTGAAAAGCCGATACTTCCACTTAATTTGTCATATGTTGGACAAAAGGTAATTGGAACAGAAACGTCCCCAACCACTTGGAAGCCATGAGAAAAACAATCCCGCCTCCACTTGCTCCACCCGGGGAAAAAACTGAAAACATAAAGGAATGATCATAGGGGCATGTTTTGTGTTAGTACGAGTGCATTTATTAGAAGTTGACCATAAATTTTCCGGCTGTCAAAAGCAGACTAATTGGACGTAAGTGGAGCGTGTAACAAAACTATCGGTTGTCGACTTTAAGTGAAGTTGTAAATTAAATGGTTCATACTCGTGCACGGGTGCTTAGTTCCAGGATCAGGAAGCAAGGACGCCACCACCTCTGCCCCCGTCCACCATAGACCTGGGCGAGTGCCCCCCATGGTCCCATTCGCCTCCAATTCCATTGGAATTTCGGACTTCTCCTAAACCGAGCGAGCGCGCTCCCCGCTATGTGGAGAGCCCCCGCTACAAACTGAGTGAAGATATGTGAAGTGGAGCCCTAGACTGGAGCCCCACAGCACCAGAACTAAATTGTTTTGCACTTTTATTAACTCTGTGGCTACCAGCTTCCCCGGCAGCTCTTTTTCAGCGGCCGAATATACAAGAAGACAAATTAGTTGTGGGTTTTTATGTTCATTCCGATATGTGCGCCTTCTGGGCGCGAGAGGCGCTCTTACACATCCACTTTTCTTTTTTTTCCTGTATTTTTTGGCTAGCTGAAAGGTTTGGTCCAAGCCTGGACCTAGGATTATGGTAAGTGCAGAAACAACCTTCCAGTGACAGAAAATTTATGGTTAGTGAAATTCATGAACTGCTACAATTTTTGCTACCATGTGGTGAGTATACCCTCCCATGACATAGGCAATCTCCCTAATGGACAGATTATTCTTTACAGTCATCCCTCCATCTGACGTGGATTTGTGTTCTATATTCCTCTCTGCGTGTGTTGTAGGTCAGGTTTAGGGGCCAACATTTTCGGCTAAGGGAAAACGGCTGCAATTATTACCGGCAGGTGGCATACTTTCATTTTCCTAAAGCCAAGATAACGAGAGGTCTTAATCACTGGATTTTTCATCCTTTTCCTCAGTTAATGGTTTTGTTTTACTTCAGTTTTTTTCTTTTGCTTTCGTTCTTGTTGCGGCGGATAGATGGAATTGTAATCTGTTTGAAATATGGGAAATTTAAGGTGTTTTAAGTAGTTTTGTGGGTGGATTTTGTTATTTGTTATGGCTATTATCGTGCGGCAGACCGTTCGATGTTTTACTTCCTTGGTTCGAAACAAGGTCATTTTTCATTGGACTACTGTGTATGCCCCGACGTTAACATATCTACGTATTTGGGTTAAGTGTTAATCAGCAGGTTTATTTGTTATCAACAATTCAGTTTTTCTAAACCTGGGTTAGTTTATGGCGTTTCCCGATAAATGGCTTCCAATGCAAATAAATCGCAAGCTATTTATTGTAGTGACACCACTGGTGACAGCTCGAGTGTTACTTTTGTTTTATAAACATCGACGAAAAGATGACCCTTTACTATTTCGGTGGTGAGAAACGAGAGACCGCCGGCGGATTTATAGTCGATCGACGGGCTGCCAGCAGCGCTATCGCATTCCGACCGATATCCGAGCGTTTAGCGGTTATAACCATCGGTGGAACGATCAAGACCCATATCGTATTCGCTTATGCGCCAACCGAGACCAGCCCTGACGCGAACAAGGACGAATTTTACGATTAGCTTCAACAAACAGACACTGGATACAATAACTCGAACCGAATTAATCATACTCGCGGGGACTTAAATGCAGATTCAGGAGTAGATCGAACCGGTTGGGAAGCAGCGATGGGCAAAGTCGGACACGGAGTAATTAACGACAACGGCTTACGCCTACCTTTTTTCGCAGCGTCAAATAATCGATAGCAACAGCATATTTTGTCATCCACTCAAATTCCAACTCGCCTGACGAAATCCATTCGACAATGACTCGGCGACGACTACGTTTTGATCATCGCAAGATTCCGATCGACGCTCAAAGTAGTACATGATGCGTGAGGCCAATTCCGGATCGGACCATTACATTGTTCGAGTGAAATTACAGATGCGATTACAGAACGAAGAAAACGGCGCTGCCTAAAAGAATTGGGTGTGCCTAAGGAACCCGAACATCAGGCGAGAGTTTCAAATGGTAAAATCTAACAAATTCGCGGCGCTCGCAATACCGAACAATATCTCTGTCGAAGAAAGGCAATTGTCGGAGTCTATTGTGGGGTGTGCAATGGAGTTGTGTCCACCTATTTGTAAATCGACACAGCCATGTATCTCGGACATCTGTCTGGACCTCGTCGAACAGCTGAAGCGAATGAACAACGAAGTTCGACAGAAAATGAAATCGGAACGAGGGGCATACTGGAATAACGTTGCGGCCGACATGGAAGAATCGTCGTCGAGGCACGAGTACCCGACGCTGTACCAGACAATCTGGTGGTTAGGCGACAAAACGACATCAACAAACGACAATATTAGAAAACGGATGAAGCTTTCGTGACCTCTTCTCATGAGCGCCCACAGCGGTGGAAAGAATTCTTTCACCAGCTGTACAACCACGATCCGGCACAAGGTCCAGAACCCGAACTTTAACGTCGTGATCGACGCGATTATGCGTGAAGCATTCGATGGACGACTCGGTGTTCGATACGACGACAACAACTTCGTAACCGCCTTAAAGTTCGCCAACGATAGCCTCGTCTTCGCCGAGACGGATGCCGAAGCAACGGACATGTTATACAACATTTCCCGCATCGCCCAGTCATACGGGTTAAAAATCAATACGGAAAAGATCAATGTGCTCACAACGGACGGATCGAGGGCTAGTGTTCACCTCGATGGTACCCAAATCGGTTCAAATATTTGGGATCATTGGTTGAGGAAACGAAAGTGGCATCGACGTCCGACGTTCGCAGCCGCATCGGCCAGGCAACAGCAACATTCGCCTCGCTCAAGTGGTGTATATGGAGACGAACAAATATTTCCATCAAAACAAAAGTACGCCTTTAGCGAACGATGATCCTTCCGATTGTTCTTTATGGATCTGAAACATGGACACTATTCAAGCTGACCGTTAAGAAGTTTGAGGTCTTCTAAATGCGATGCTTGAGGCAGACAAAGTTGCGATCAGCACACACTGATCAAAGAAGAAATGCAAAAACGTCGACTACGGTGGCTTGGACATGTTTGCCGAATGGATGATAACCGCTTGTCACGTAAACGTCTCTGGCGAGACCGCCACGCAGACTGGAGAATTCAGCGATCGGCACCGAAGAAAACCTGGCTTAAGAATATCGAGGGTAATTTAAAGAATTAACGGTTATCCGTTACCGAGACTTGAGACGTCGCCAAAAACCGGCACGAATGGAAACGAATCGTGAATAGAGTACGATACCCAGCGGCACCGACAACAGGGTATCCGTTGCGGGGACGTCCCACTCGAGCCGGCTAAGGGGATCAAAGAAGAAGGACAAAATACTTATGTTAACAAAGAAGTTATATCTACTAGAAACGCAGTTTAAAATTTGTGTTGCCTAAAGTGGTCTTAAAAGCACAGACGGTAAATATTTTCTATTTTACGTACATCAATTAACAAGCGAACCCATATTCCAAAAACTCAGACAACATTCGCTACAAAATTTTCAAAGCAACAAAGTTATATCACCCTTTTTTCAAAAAAAAAACCCTCACAAATGCCCTGAATTTCATATGTCATCCCAGTTTTGTTGTGACAAACAAAACCAGACAAATGCAGCACCAGCAAAACACGTGAAAGCATAAAATTTGTGACCAGCGCGCATTAAACTTTCGCCATTATTAAAAAAAAAACGGAAAAGGAGCTTCTGTCCCTTTTGTAATTGATGTAACTTTAAGAAAAATTGCATTTTATGTAACTTATTAAAGTCGAAAACAATGGCTACAGGCGGCGGCCATAACAACAACAACAACAGACATTTCACTTCGAACATTTGCAGACAGGTAAAGGCACGTAAAGGGCCAGAGAGAGAGACTATAGAAAGTTTTATCCTGTCGGAATTCTAACTTGAGGAAAAGTTTTCCTGATTTCCAGACTGTCTCCATACTTTTAGTTAAGTGGGTGTGTGCCCGCCCTGATATGTAGTGGTGGTGGCTTTGTTTGGCGCGTCCAATAATTCATGAACATCCAGAAAACACAACATAAATAGTTCGAAATTACTAGGATTGTTTGGCCGTGTCCTGGATTCTCGTCCTTTTTTGGGTGGGATGCAGGCCGGCTGAGGTGGTGGTGGGTGGCCGAACGGGGCTGGGGCTGCAAGAAGGAAGGCCTTTATTTCTGCGAAGTTTATTCTCTACATCGAATGCTAACATTTGGTTAAAGTTTCTGTGTTTTAGCTATTTGGAAATTAAATTTTCGACAGGCCATGGACGGTGTTTATGCAGCTATTTGCTTGTCGATGGATTCGAATTAAAATGAATTAATGCATTTTGATGGCGGAAGAGGGGCGGTGTAAGGAGGATGATAGAGGATCGTTTTAAAAGAATTTAAAGGATGATTTGTAATTGTTTCACTCACTTGAAACACTTACTCAAGCAGAAGCAGTCAGACAGATAACTAGGTACACTACCGTCAACCTCGTCAGACGAAAAGTTACTCGCCTCCAGGTAGCTGAGGGTAATTGAGACGACCACCAGTTCGGTAAGTGTGAGTCATCCATCCATCCATCCAATGGCGCTACAGCCCAAATCGAGCCTTGGCCTCCTCTAGGGCATTCAAGTTTGACGGTCCTTTGCAGTATGTCTCCAGTTCCGGATGTTGAGCATTGGCTCTGCGTCAACCGTCACAGAGTCTAATCTTCTTTTGCTGCCAAAAAGGACCTTCCCACGATGTTCCCGTCATCCGCATATCCAAGTAATTGACCGACTGTGTACTTATTGATGCACTTCTCTGAACTGACGTTTTCCGTATTACCCATTTTAGTCCCAGGTTGAAAAGCATAGGGGCCAGACCATCTCCTTGTCTAAGTCCTTGACGTACTTCGAACTCCTCTGTTATTACATTTTGGATCCTTAATTTCGCCAGTGAACTATTTGTGGCGCATTTGATCAGTTGCACCAACTTTGAGGGGACTCCTATTTCCGATAAGATCTCGTATGGCCTCTCCCTGTTTATTGAGTCATATGCCTGTTAAAAGTCGACAAATATCTGGTATATATCTACATTCCTTTCCCAGATTTTCTCCAGAATTTGCCTTAATGTCAGCAGTTGGTCCGATGTTGACTTGTTTGTCCTAAAACCAGCTTCATATTCTCCTATAAGGCCTTCCGCTATAGGTTCCAGTGTTTGTTTCACAAGGATTGTGAAGATTTTGTAGCTGGTGCTGAGGAGTGAGATGCCTCTGTAGTTTTTGCAGTTTAATTTATCTCCTTTCTTGTATATTGGACATATAATCGCTTTCTTCCAGTCCTCTGGTATAACTTCTTCCTCCCAGATGGAGAATATGTGTTCGTGTAAGGTTTGTAATAGTTGCGGTCCGCCTTCGTTTAGCAGCTCAGCTGCTACTCCATCGGCGCCAGGCGATTTGTTGCTGCTCTGCGTTTTTACAGCTTCCCGCACCTCGTTGGTGGTTCTATTGAGATGTTATCTTGGGGAATTTCAAATGCCTCTGTCCATGCATTCTCGTTTACTATGGGGGTAGGATTCAATACGTTCTGAAAATACTCCCTCCTCCTATCCGTTATCCTATCAGGATCTGCCAACAAGTTCCCATCTATGTCCTTGCAGATGTCCGTTCTTGGCTGAAACTTATTGGTGATCTGGCGAGTTCCTTTGTACGCTTGTCGGATTCTCCCTTCATTGAAGTCTTCCCGTATCTGCAAGATTCTCCTATTTAGATATTCCCTCTTCTTCTTCCTGCCGAGTTTGTCTGCGATTTTTCTTTTTTCCTTGAAGACTTCCATCCTTGCTCTTGTTGGCCTTGCCATGTACTCTCGGTGGCTCTGGTTTCTTTCTTCAATTGCGGCTCTACAGTCTTGGTCAAACCAATCAATTCTAGTCTGTCTGGGGGCCCAGCCTAGTGCCTCTTCTGCTGCCCCCTTTATGCTGCTTTTGACTTGCTCCCATTTTCGTTGATGTTGGGCTGTTCATCTATCTCTCTCAAGTTTTGTGCGACAGCATGTTGGTAGGCATCTCTTACTTCTTCCCGTTTTAGCTTTTCTATATCGTATTTTGGTTGAGTTTGCCCTCTATGCGTTTTAGTTGCTATCCGGGTTCTCAATTTCCCTTCCACTAGATAGTGGTCCGAGCCACAGCACGCTCCTCTCATTGTTCTTACGTCCAGTATACTCGTGGCCCCTCTTCTCTCAATTAGGACGTGGTCAATTTGATTATTAGTTACTCCGTCTGGTGACTGCCACGTCATCTTATGGATATCTTTGTGTGGGAACATTGTTGAACTTACTACCATTGAGTTTGAGCTTGCGAAATCGATCAATCTACTACCATTGGTAATGTTGTGTAGACTATGCTTTCCTATGACTCCTAGGAACTCTTCTTCTTTTTCTACTTTTGCATTCATATCTCCAAAGTCATAGTGCACACATTTTGGATCGATCGGGCAAACCGAGTCTACAGTAAACGCATGCAGAAGCAGTATCGTAGAGCTTAATTCATGGTTAGCAAGATTACCATGAATGAGAAGGCCGGAACTGTGCCTGAGCGAGACCAGTTGGACAGAATGAAGTTCCAGCTGATTGTTGCGGAATACAGCAAACGGCTGACACAAAATCAAGCCAACCCTCCCGAGTCAGGTACAGAAAACACCTCGATACTCTCCTAAAGAGAAACCCAAGCTAGATTCAAGGAACGGACCTTTGGCGGAATGGCAAGGACGAAAATTAGGTCAGATACACTGCTCGAAGAAGATTGCCGCTGCTATTGCGAAGGAGGAAGTTCTCTGGGCAATTAAAAGCTTCTCTACCTTTAAGAAACCTAGCCCAGACGGCATACTACCGGTCAAGCTGCAAAGCCTGAGTTAGTAATACTATGGCTGGTGGTCAAGTTTAAGTGATGTGTGCAGCTCAGTTACATCTCCGTGAGTTGAAGAAGGGCGAAAAACCTTTCAATCCCAAAGAGAGGAAAAATGAAGCCACGAATCCACGAAGGACTAAATGCCGATTAGCTTAAGACAGTGGTTTCCAAACTTTATGATACTGCGGCCCCCCTGTTACACAAAAAACCCTTGGGGCCCCCCAATAAAATATGTATGTAAATTTGCAAACTAGATGGGGTGCGCCATCTAGACTTTCGGTGTTTCAACATTGAATATCTCTGACATTTTTTAGCCGACTTAAGCAAATGAGCAAGATCTATTTATGATATTCTCTACCATTTATTTCAAATCAGCTTTTGAATTCAAAGTAGCTCTGTTCGGGTGTTATACCAACTACTTCGGCTAGTATTTTAGCTTTAAGGTCGTCAATAGTCTTCGGCTTGCTGACATAAACTAGGGGCTGTGTTGTACCAAAATCTAGTTCGGCATCGATCATTCTTGCGACGGCATTTCCATATTGCAAGCGACGCGGCTTGCCCGTTCGCAACAATCTTTGAGTAAGTTGCACTTTGTATGGCAAGAGATGAAGATCTTGCTTCATAATCCTCCTTAAAGTCGTTCCATTCCAGTTCCAACTCCGGAGAACAGCCGCGATACGATAGATTTGGATTATCCGCAACACTCTCTCTTACCGCTTCAACACGTTGGGACGTTGGCGAGTGGCTACAGACCCGTTCTCCAAGAAATTCTTTACAAAACAATTGTCTGAAGGCACCGAATTGCTCCCATATTTTTCTACGATAAGCACGCACAGTATTCACAACTGAACGATTGTTTTCAATGTAAAGCGCTACAATTTTATCGCGTTCTTTCGGTGTTTATTGGACTCATAGCTAAAATACATAGTACTGAATGACGTTTCAGAATCGTTTGTTTGTTGAAATCGGGTAAAAAATGTCAGTTATTCAGTATTGAAATGCCGATGGATGATGGCGATGAAATGTATAATAAAAAAGACAGTACAATTTAAGTAGAAATTCAATAATAAGTCGAAAAAGTAAAAAGCTAAAATCATCCGCGACCCCCTTTGAGCTGTAAGCGCACCCCCTTGAGGGCCGTGCCGCCCAGTTTGGAAACCGCTGACTTAAGATGTATATAACGTATAGAAGTTTTCAAACGCCGTGACACAAATAATTTGAAGGGTTCTGCGCACCTCGTTGCCTAATTTCATAAATTTTGTTCTATCATTTCCCCTCTTTTAACTTAAAAAGGCAACAACCGCAGAAAAAACTCAACAAAATAATTTGGGAAGGGATGTGCGCATGCCGGATGAATAAAGTTAAGTAATCTTTATATGTATTGAAAAGAGCTTTTAAATACATGTAAAACCGTGCTCTTCAAATCCAAATATCTAACCATAACGTCTAAACTTTTACTATATAAGACGATGGTCTTACCCGTTCTCACATATGCATCCGAAACGTGGGTGCTTAGCAAAAAGCACTCAAACCTCTTGGGCGTGTTTGAGAGGAAAATACTTCGGAGGATTGTTGGCCCCGTATGTGAGGAAGGACGATTCCGGAGACTCTACAATGACGAGATCTACGAGCGCTATCGCGACATAGATGTTGTGAAGAAAATAAAGCTCGGTAGGCTCCGGTGGGCAGGGCATCTAGCTCGTATGAGTGAAGATGAGCCTGCTCGGAAAGTTCTCTGCGGTAAGACCTATGGGGTGCGACAGCGAGGGAGGCCCAACCTTCGCTGGAAGGATGGCGTGGACCAGGACGCTCAGAGTTTAGGCAAAAATTACTCAGGAAGATACGACACTGTAATCCTTTCTGTGCGAAGAAAAAGGAAAGTAAAAATCTATGATCAACTTCTCTATTCATATACGCGCTCCGGAATGGCGAGAGGGCGGAGCAACGGCAAACTACACAAACACATGCAGAGCAGGAAGTACACGAAAATGGTACATGAATTCACACAAGCAAAATAAAAGTCCAGACGGCACAAAAAATTGCGGAGAAGAGAAATCAGTGCGTCTCTTTCGCACTTCGTGAAATAACATTTCTTTATTTACCCTTTCTTTCTTCGATTTTTGTTTTGTTTTTAAATTGAATTTTATCTCGCTTGCACCTTGTCGATTGATATATTCACTCGCAAGGGAGCTTATGGGAAATTTTGAGAGTGTCGTATCTTTGTGGGTAATCTTTGGTTTAGGGATGCCAAACTGGATGACATCGGCTCAGAATCGGGACCGGTGGAGAGAACAGTTGCGCGAGGCCAGGACCGGATCCCGGTTGTAGAGCCGTTAAAGAAGAAGAAGAAGAAAACCGTGCTCAACATCAACCGTGCTCAAAGTTTATTCATCATAATATGAATAGTTTTACTATAATTATTCGAAATTTTTTTCATCCCTAAGTTGAAAATAATTTAAAAACTATGCTGAAAAAATTTCTTTTAAGGTCATAAGCATTTTCATTCATAAATTAAAAGTTGTCCGCAGCCGCAAGCAGCACAACCCCCCCTGGCAGAAGAGCGCATACGACTGGCGGAAAACGTCAAGAATCTAGTAATGACAGCGTTAGAAACAAAAATTTCATATTTCGTAATAAAAATTACTAAAAATTATTTCTGTGGCAAATGTCTAATATACAAAAACCTGAATATTAAAAAATATATAAAAAAGGACGTTTTTCATTCATAATTTGTAAATTTTTTAAGTTATCATTAACCCGCCAGGAAAATGCACCTCACCCAAGCAATACGCAAGCGAGACTGATTAGATAACTGCAAGGGATTTGATAAAAAGGAGGAGGAGTCAATTCTCGCTCACTTTTTGAAATATACAATGGATCACAAAATTAAGCAAAGATAAAAAGAATAAAAGATAAAGAGTAAAATTGAAAATGTGCAAGTTACACAAACATTGTTTTCTGTTTCTTGAAAAAATGAGTTTATTCTTGTTAAAAATTATTTTATTCGCGGTTCTGTTCTACCAAATTTCTACTAATTATTCCAATTGTAAAACATAATTTTCGTTTTCAGGTTGAGATTTTTTAAGTCACTGTGGGATGTACGGAAGCTCTTATCAAAAAACAGAGTCGCCGTAAAATATCCCACATGGTGTCAGAAATTATATGTGAATTGCTGATAATTCTTTTGCGTGCGCCTTTGGCCTTCATTTATAGAGATTTATTTCTCAATTAGAGAGGAAGAGAAATTATCTTAAGCTTTTGAGCATTTTTAAGAAATTTTTTCCCCAATATGCGCCAGATGTCACGAGGTTTGAAAAACTCTATACATAGGAACGAGACAGCTGGATGACCGTACAATGCCAATACCTTAGCTGTGGGGAGACTGACAAAAGAGAAATACTTATTCTCTTCCTGTAAAAATACCCGACTCTAGGCAGCACACCCTAGGCAGATATGTCCTAAAGGACTTAAAGGAGACTTCCAGACTCACTGACAGACAGACAGATTACTGACAAGCTGACTCTACAGAATGGCTTTAGGAATCCGCCAGACCTAACAAACAACCATCGAAACTTAGATACACTAGATTATGGCATCAAAACGGCGCTAAATCGTCCCGTTTTTACCTTAGAGACATGGGGACAATGGCCCGGGGTGGAGCAAATGGCCTCCGTGCCCAACTTTGAAAGTGGTCAATAATAGTTACTTCTTCTTCTTCTTCCGTTAATTGGCGGTCGTAGTGGGACGTCTCTGTAAGGGATACGCTGCTGTCGGTGCCGCTGGGTCTCGAACTGTGTTTCCATTCGTGCCGGTTTTTGGCGACGTCTCGAGCCTCGGTAACTGATAAATCGTTGATTCCTTAAATCGTCTTCGATATTCTTTCGCCAGGTTTTCTTCGGTGACGATCGCTGAACTCTCCAGTCTGCCGGACGGTCTCGCCAGAGGAGTTTACGTGCCCAACTGATATCATCCATTCGGCAAACACGTTCAAGCCATCGTAGTCGACGTTTTTGTATTTCTTCTTCCATCAGTGTCTGCATCTTTGTCTAACTGTCTCGTTTTGAATGCGATCGCGTAGTGAGACACTGAGGATCTGCCTCAAGTATATCATTTGGAAGACCTCAAGCATCTTAACGTCTGGTTTGAGCAGTCTCCAGGTGTGAAGATTGTAAGTAAAGTTAAATGGCCCCATCTGTGAAACAATCGAACATTGGTCCATACCTTAAATCTAACAAAGCCTATTATAACTCGTCAAGGCTCTTCAAGTCATAGCATCTAGCTATAATAAGCTTCAACTATGTAAGGCAATCGGCCTACCAGCACTTACATAACTTCGCTGGAGTTTAGGGCTCAGCGAAAATACTTTGACTTCTCATCCATATCCGAAAGGAAAGTGCTTCGGAGAATTTTCTGCTTCTTATGTTATAGGAGGGGCTAATCCGGATACTCTAAGCTAAGACAAGGTCATCGCGAGATGTTGTTAAATTATTATTGATTTTGTGGGAGAAGTACCATCTTAACATAATCTCAAAACATTCGCTACAATCAAATCGTGTAATCAAATAAGTTGAATCAAATCGTGTTCGAGAAATTGAGACACTTCTACCCGTAAAACTAGTTCTACAAGACCAACGAAACTACTTTTTAATCTTCCAAATAGATCAGTCCTTATCTCACTTACGTAAAGGACGGATTCAAGTTAGCCGCATGAGAAACGCCTGTAACTGCTCCTGGTGCCGTTCCGTAAATCCGTGATTGAAAGCGATTTCAAACTTAAATAAGAAAATACATGGGATTTGGAGCCATGGCCATCGAAGCATATCTTCTGCCGTAGATCTTGGATACGCTTATGAAAAGAGACTGCTGTATAAAAGCCGACCGGTATTTAGCTTAAGTCCCCCGGCTAAACTTAATTAAACCCCTCCTAATCTCAACTACTAACTAAGAATTGTTAGTGAATTTCAAGTTAAGCCACCACCCCCACAGCATGATTGTGCAGAAGATAAGCTTATCCTGTGCTTCTCCTCTTATAGATTTATTAGTAGGTTCCTTGCTGGCATCTTTGGATGACTTTTTTTGCCTGGCTGTTTCCGATCTGTGTACGTCTATCTTGTCTTGCATTTTCACAATTTCCTCCAGCATCTCTCGGCTCCATACTCGACTCTCCCGCTTTGTTATCTTAAAATACACTTAAACTGAATTTAACGTGATTTGCTCTGCCGTTGCAGGATCTCTATTTCACTTAGCCAATAACTTTGCAGCATTAAAATGAGATAAAATGCAAAGGCACGGACCGCTTCATTATTTGATTCCACGCCAATAAGTTTCGGTCGAATTTCGTACGTCGCAATCCTTCCATCACAGAGAGAGGACGACTTAATGATGTCCACTGGACTGAAATAATTAAGAGGACTTGATCTATATCATTTTGTCTTGCTGTGTGTGTATTTCGTCCTTCTTTTATTTTTCGAGGAGATACACGATATCGCAGTGTGGGATTCTACTAATAAAATGTGAAACTTTTAAAGGAGTTTCTGGGATATTCAATATTACCATAGACCTCTTGGTAAATTCGTATTGTTATTGGGTAGAATTATTTTTATTGAAACTTTGGAGCTGTAACCACTTTCAAATGCCATGAGAAAGATTTATTCCACATTCTTGATTGTGTAACTTTTGCAAATCTTGAATTGCTATTGACGATTTTATTTCTTGTAATAGCACCAAAAATTAATTCGTTTCTATAAATGTTTAAACGTGCTAAGTCTGGCCCATACTATGGATTCGTCTAAACTTCTCAACCAAATTCTCCAAATCTTTGACGGGTCATCAAAAAAGTGTGTGGTCTGCCGTTATCATGATAGAAGATAACACCTTTCTTATCATTCAATTCGCGTCGTTTTCGTTCAATTTCCTGGCGTAATCTATTTAGTTGCACACAATAGAGTTGAGAATCAGTCGTCTGTCCAATTGAAAGTACCTCATAGTGGAAGATTTCCTTTTAGTCCTACTGCAAACACAACTTCAACCCTGGCCCCTTTTGACGGCTAATTATCCTTCTTTCATTTGTATTGAGCTTTGTGTATGGCCCTCCGCACAGGAGTCGATTGATTTGCAATCCCAATTGCAAACTGGTTTCGTAAAAATCACGCGTACAACCAAAATGAAACGACCGCAGCTGGCTTTTGATCAATCGGTGTTCTCTGCCCACAAATTTTTAGTCCGAAGATTTTGTTGAACAATCTTTGACAGGTACAAGTGTCAGCACGCAACTGAAATCGCTTGCGACAACAGTCTCACGCGACTAGTTAGAAACTAGTTTCAAATCGGTCTCGTATCTGTTGACCCGTGTCCGGATTCCCACTTACGTACTTTGGCAAGATCGAACGAAACAGTTGCGAATGCAACTAGGATTGCAAATCAGTCGACTTGTGTGCGGAGGGCCTGAATGGCCCAAAACAGTTTCGTGGCCAAAGCCTATCTCCATACCAGTAGAAAAGCTATAGATATTCTTGCTCCCTTTAAAATATACAGAAGAAATTCTCGCAAGATTCCGCCATCTTGGATTTTGGTAGGTGTGCCAACTGCGGGTTGCCTGTCATCACATATATACGCGATAGGGAGAATGAGAATATACTTGAGAAAGACGATACATGTGTGTGCACGAGTGGTGTATGTGTGTGTGTGAGGTTTATATTACATCATGTTGTGGAAAAATGCTCGGACTATCTGTACATTCGGTTCGATATTGGCGGGAAATAGCCGCGCCTCTTTCCTTGTTCCTAAAGAAACTGGTCTAAGGGGCTTGTGTCCTCGAAATCAGACATGTTCGTGACTTCTACCACCTAAAACAGGCTGTCATGCAGCTCACTGAGGTGTCTGATCTTTTCCTACCATGACACCAATACTGTCTCATCATCCCAGTCACTTTGGGGGAATGACAAATTTGCAACAATGCGCAAGACAGTTAGAAGGATAAGCACGGCTCGCCTGAACTTGGTCTAACCCTAAAGTTTTGGCACTTTTGTTTTTATTGCGGCAAAGCTTCAATGAAACTTTCAGAAACCCAAAAAAACTAAAAAGAAAAACAGGTGTCGAGCTATTTTTGATTGCGAGCATCTAATCACTAATGAGGTTTTTCAAATTTTAAAAAATCTCTAGTATTTACATAACCACAGCAAATCGGGCTGGTCGTGTGCAAGATTTTATTTGAAATAACTGATAATGTAGACTTCTTTATCTTGGCCCTTTTCATAATTGCATGGTTGCGCAAATCGATCATTTGCATGGTATTCAAAAAAGCAAATGTGCAACTATCATTTGTTCAAAACTGCAACCTGCTTGACAGGTCTGCGCAAATCTTGCAACTATTTTTGTACGCATGCTTATCTGATTAAAGAAGAAGAAAAGTGTCAAAAGTGAAATTTTGGCAGAAGATTTTCAGTTTTTCGATATTATTAGGGTGTTTTATTTTAATTTAAATTATTATTGAAATTATTATGTATTCTATAGCGAAAATAATGAAGAAGAGGTTTGGAGCACCCCAAGGATAAAACTTCTTTTAAACGAGAGATTAACGAGCTAAACAAGACACATAATTTATCCTTCTTTTTCGCTGTGAAGTTTCAAATTTTCGGACCGGATCTAATGAAGCCGAGTTATCTATCTACAAACTGACAATAACATTAATCACATTTTCTCGATCCATTTTTTCGTATTATTTTTCAGCGGTAAACAAACTCAGAAAATGAAGGGAAAAAACTTTATGCTTGAAACGTCAAATTTGACATATATTTTTGACAGCTGATTGCTTTCATTCAAAAATGCAAAGTTTCTAGATTGCGCAACTGATTTACCTGACAGTTGCTCTTTTGCAAGCATGCATGAAAGCAGGCAAGCAACCATGCAATTATGAAAAAGGCCCTTTTTCTTCTTTCTTTAACGGCTCTACAGCCGGGATCCGGTCTTGGCGTCTCGCAACTGTTCTCTGCACCGGCACCGATTCTGCGCCGATGTCAACCAGTTTGACATCCCTAAGCTCTGAGCGTCGTGGTTTACACCATCCTTTCAGCGAAGGTTGGGTCTCCCTCGCTGGCGCACCCTATAGGTCTTACTACTCCTGACTAACTCCTTCTTACCTATCCTCTGTTCCACTCTCTTTTCCGCTTGTAATGAACACACAACTACCAGAACGTTATCATTCACTCGACAAGAATTTCATTACGATAAAATTTGGCGTATGCCTTCCTGTATTTCTATATTCTAAAGGCCTTTTCGTGATTCAGTTCTACTTGGTTCGTACGCTGCAGTATTCGCGAAGTCGCGCGTTTAGCTGGCCGTTGGCGGCTTAGCAATCTACTACTAGGCTACTTTCTGGAGTTTGTGTAGGATCTTAAGGCTTCCATTTACACATAGGTCGCCGGCAGCCCATGGCCTGAAAGTTTTCGCCTTGAGGCCAAATATTACCATACGTGCACCGGCCGCTAACTGTATGGGGCCTGCAGTCCAAGAAAACTGACAAAAATCTTTATGTGTTTGGGCATTTATCGGCAGTTCGTGCCTGAAGATCTATACTTCTATTCAATCTCAAGCCGTGAATTCACGGCACAAATTCACGCCATATCCCCTTGAAAAGGAAAGCAAGGCGCGAGCTAGGCGAGAAAACCATCCGCGTACGCGTTCGCGCTTTTTCGCGTGTGTTCACGGCGTGAGTCTAGAGCTCCTTGAAGTTTTCGTTGAGGCCATGAATATTTTTGCACTTGAATTACGTGAGATTCGGCTCGACCCCCTAGCCCAAAACGCCTCATGTAATTAATGGAAGACCCCTTAGCAATTATTTTTTACAAAATATGAGCAAAAATTTTAAGCTTACATTAACTTATGAAGTGTAAATATGTACATACTAAACAAATTTCAAAATTTCAAATACTGCGTTCTTCATAAAACAAAGAAATAAACAAGAGAATTAACGGGTTTCTTTTCTTTTTCGAACAAACGTTCGCAATCGAAAATAGCTCGACACATGTTTTTCTTTTTAGTTTTTTTGAGTTTCTGAAAGTTTAATTTAAGTGTTGCCGCAATAAAATCAGAAGTGCCAGAACTTTTGGGTTAGACTGAGTTCAGGCGAGCCGTGTAAGGAAAACCACACCGGTCAGTGGGAAGAATGCAGGTGTATCCTTACAGCCTTCAACAAAGAGTTGAGACGGCTTAAAAGGTTGCCTGGAGGAGGTGTTACGAACCCGGCAGACTCTACCAGATTCCAAAAGCTTCTCTCCGAGGACTCCTCCTACGATATGGGGCTTCTTAAAAAGGAGGAGGGCTCATACACCTCCAACCAGGAAGAAAGCTTCAGTTGCCTGCTCAGCGAGCACTTTCCAGGGTCAATTCTCCATTCCATTCCGATATTATCATACACCATGACACGGTATAGGACCGGAGAATGTGACCTCTCAGGAACGAGCCTGATTAAAGACTAAATTTTGGAGCTCTATTAATACCATTCTGAGTACACATCTGGATGGCGGGTACTTCGGCCTGAAAAACAGTGGGGGTAGTGCCCAGAGCCATGGATATTTTGCTCCTAGGGCCATAAACACCCAGACCTACCCCTTTATCGGTTTTGGAACCGTCGTACACCAAAAGGCCGTGCTTCCTCTGAAGAGAGGCCTGCCACGTTGCCACTCTGACCTACTTCGAAAAATCGTCGTAAACGGTTTGTCAAAGTCAAGAGTGGTAGGAATGTTATCGGACAAAGATATCATTGGCTCCAGGTTCAGCTCCTTGAGGATCGAGAAATGATCTAGGAGGTCTCCTGGCTTAAAGGAGAATAGCTCCAGTAGACGTGCAGCGTCCGCGCCAGAGCCTCTTTTTTCACTACTAGGTGTAGCGGAGGGATACCAAGACAGGCCAGTCTTTGCACCCTGGCCAGCTTAATCATTGCACCCTTTTGTTTGGTCTTGGCCTACCATGCGATGGATGCATACGTGACCATGGGCCTTACGACCGTCGTGTATAGCCAAAATATTAGCCTAGGTTTGAGGCCCTAGGTTTTTCTAACAAATTGGCGACAAACATGGAGAGATGTAATTGCCCTGGCAGTTACACTCCCAATTTGGGATTTCCGGGAGAGCTTTTGATCCAGGATTATGCCAAGATACTTAGCCTCCTTTGAGAAAACCATTTCTTTGCGTCTAAACAGGGAGCTTTTCAATTAGGCTTCCTTCTATTGGTAAATGGTACGATGACAGTTTTTTGTGGATTAATACCAAAGTTCTTGCTACGGCACCAGCTATACACATATGACAGAGCGGCTTGCATGAGGTCTGAAACGGTACTATCGAGACCGCCGCTTATCGTTATGACGATATCGTCTGCATAGGCCTGTGCTTTAAAGCCTCGGCTAAACAGGTCTGCAAAAAGTTCGTCGATCACGATTGACCATAGGAGGGGTGACAGGACGCCCCCTTGAGGACATCCCTTACCGTAATCGATTCACCATTCATCTCAGCAGTTATCAATCTGCTGCTGAGAAGCGACGTGATCCATCTCGCAGTGGGGGATGAATGCCCTTTTTTTACTGCTGCTTCATTGATCGCGTCGAAGGTCAAACGTTGTCAAACGCACCCTCAATGTTTGAAAAGGCGCAGAGAGAGATTTCCTTGGCCCTGAGGGACTTCTCAATATATTGTTAACATTCTTGCATTGCATTTAGCCATTCTGTCCCCATCGTCGTTTTACTCTTCGCACAACCAGGACTTGCCAAACTATCTGTAATAATATGGTTTCTTACTTACTTTTGCGTGAAAGTCACTAAATACGACTTTCATGCCAAGGGAAGGAACTGGCACTGTTGATTTTTGATAAAAATCATGCACGATGTTGTTTGTTTATTAGCGGTTTAAGCGAGCAGAAAGCTACTCCAAAGTTTCTTCTGGATTTATTATTGCCATTTTAGAATATGCTACCGTCTATTACTTTTAGGTCTCCTTCACTAGACCATCTTATTTCTTACATTCTATCAACAAGTATTCCTTATCGCCTAAGCTCTTTTGTTATATCTCCAATTGCTGCAGGTCTACATAATGTCCTGACATTCCATGTGACGAATCTTATAGTGAAGTTCCTTAAATCATTAGTCCTGTGACGTTGCTGTGGTCTTCGCCGTAAATCTTGACTGTTTCGAGTCTGATTTCTCAATTCCACAGTAAGAATTGTTTTCCAAGGAAAGATGTTCAGCTGCTTGCCTAGTGCCCTATACGAGGAGTGGACCAAGAAGACCGGCATGCAACCAAGTATTCATTTCCATCTCCTCGGGTCATGGGCTTGATGACACTAGACACTAGGTGAACAGGGAGGACTGGCAAGATATCCTGGCGGAGTCAATTTGAGCAATGGACAAACAATTTGAGGAATGTTTGTGAAAATGACAAGAAGCGTCAGACTTGTTATGTATGTCGGATGATCTATATCAAGTCTATTTGCATGCGAAACCAAAAAATAAGTTTGTCCAGATTAAATATTCCGCAAAGACAAAGTGTTTACATTCGGCTTACAAAGTACACACGGACAGAAGAATTTATCTGACAGAGACATCCCTTGCGATCCTTTTTCCTACTTACACCAACAAAACGAAACAAGCCAGTTGGAAAAAGTATCAACTCGTTTCTATTACTAAATAAAATTGTGAACTGCGAAGGAAAAGCGGAAAATCATTTTTAATTACAAAATTTCAAACAAATATTTGCGATTCGTTTTTATTTTAATGCTGAGCTATGCTCGTCCAGCGGAGCATATTCCCGAGGAGCATAATTAAAAATTCTTAACAGAAACGATGGCCGCTCCCGCAGCGCTCGGAGCCTTTTCTAGGGCTCCCCTCGCCCCGGAGAGGGTGTGCAAATCCAGTGTTGAGAGTCATTTTGAGGAAATTTCAGACCGATTTTCAGCTGTGTAAACGCCATAATTTAACTAGAATCACATTTTGTAAATGTTTATGCATAATTGCACATTTAACGCACGCCTCGGCGCGGGGCGGAGGAGGGCAGCCCGGAATCCCCTTAATTTACGCAGAAATCAAGAGTGCAGCAGCAGCAGCAGGACTAGCATCATGGCAAATAAGGACATTTTGTATTATGATAATTTTGCGATATCTCGGGGTCCTGCATTAAGCATTAAATTCCATGCGAGAAAGTCCTTTGAATGCTGGAAATTTCACAGTTAAGTAGACTTGCGAATGCATCCCCTGCTATCATCCCTGAAGGACTATAGAAGGAAATTGCATTTCAGCCGTAAGTGATGCGTCGCCTGTGCCGTAGCCGAGCATATCGTGGCCATGGCCAGAGGATCCCGTATCTTGTCAATTATAACTGGGAATGTCCATTTTCTCCTCTATGCCAGGACATATACTGGGGCTCCTGTGTGATTGTGCCCATCTAATTTGTATTGACATCCCTAAGTTCAGAGTAATTAATTTTCGTTGCTGCATGCACACACACACACCGGTGGAGCGGGGGCCGGGGCGATCCTTGATGCGCTTCAGAGGCTTCAAGGCGGAACAAAGGCGGAAATTGAGATTCAAAGGGCCGCAACTGAATGCACAGGGAAACCTGAGTGTCCTGGCAGTGTGAATATTTCGTGAATTAGTCGTGAATTGGTGTGCGGTGGTGGATGGTAAACGTGATTTTAGGGATAATTTAAGCTTTATTGAAGAGACCCAATTTAATTGCGATTCACTAGAATGATGCCAATAATAGGTCGAAACGTTGACAGAATTTAATTGGCACAGAATTTATATGGCCGACTCAAAAATCTGCCAATGAAATTCGTTTATTGTTGATATAATTCAGCATTTCAGAAGCCTCTGCTTTTTTTTCAGAATAAGCTAATAAAATTCTTTATGAAAGGGATTAATTTGGATCTAGATAATTGGAGCCACAGAGGGAGAGATCTGGCATCGCATACATTCAATGTAATAAAATGAACGACATTGACGACTGATGGCAATAGGGGTATGCTGATTAATTTATCAATAGAAAAAGATCTATAAATTTGATTTCCGTGGAAATGACAGCAAGGTGCTATCAAGTTGATTAATATTAGGTCGTGTAAAACGACCCCAAACCCGAGCTACAAGGCCTGTTGGATATCTCTGAGTCCATGCTGCAAGATGCCGAACGTGGCCTCATTGAAGGCAAATTTTCGGGATCCTTTTTCAACAACTTTGGAGGATGCAGAGATCTTCTACTTCATCGAAGAAGTCGCCCGAAAAAACGACCGCTTTAAGAAGACGGGGTGAAGCAACCTGGAAAAGTTTAGTCGATTTTTGCTAGCTGGCTATTTCCGTGAAGAGAATCCTAGGCCTTGGGGGACCCCAGGAGAGGAATACCGATCTCCTTGATAAAAAAAAAAAGGATTTGATCAACTGAATCTTTCCAAGCCACAATAGCCCGGCAAAAAGCGCGAAGGCTCCAGTCATCCGGTTCGAAGAGCCTTCAAAAAAGAGACCCACAATGAAGCCTAGATGGATTCTAAAGCAGACCTTTTGCAAATTGGCAGAAAGTGTTGGCTGACGAGCTGAGACGGGCGAGTGCCAAATAGGCTACACATTTGGTTGGACACACCTAGGCATCCGGACGGCAGAAAGTCCATGACCAAAGCTTCCCCCAGCCAAACTTACAATGCGGTACGATTTTATTTGAGATAACTGATAATTTAAACTCCTTGTCCCTCTTCTCTTCTACTCGCTTTTTTCGCTTGTAGTGGACACACAACTACCAAAACGTGAGCACTCACTCCAGAAGAATTGCACTACGCTAAAATTCGGCGGGGGCCTTCCTGCAATTCTATGTACAATATTCTAAGGGTTTCTCGTCGGTCAGTGTTACGTGGCTCGTATGCCGCAGCATTCGCCAACTCGCGCGTTTGACTGGTCGGTGGCGGTCGCGGGGTTACCATGCTAATCTCTAGCGTTCGCACAACTGCATACAATTTTTTTTGCAGGATTTGGTCAATATTAAGGCCCCCATTCACACACAGGTCGTCGGCAGGCCGTGGCCTGAAAGTTTTCACCTTGAAGCCAAGTACACATTCAGCGGCCGCCAATTAGATGGGGCTTGCAGTCTAAGAAAACTGACAAAATCTTTATGTGTGTGGGCTTTTATCGTCAGTCCATGCTTGAAGATCGGAACTTCTTTTCAGACATTACGGCAAGAATTCACGCTGTATCCACTCGGAACGGAAAGCAAGGCGCCAGCTAGGTAACCATCAACACTCGCACTCACGCTAGTTCACAGGTGTTCACGGTTTGAGTCTGAAGCCGCCTTGAAGTTTTTGCCATGAACATTTTAGGACTTGAATGAATAAACTGCTATGTAAACTGTCGTCTTCGCCTGGATCTGCAAGGAATCATGACGTCACCTGTACGCCGCGGCCTATGAAGCGGATACCTGAAGTGCTCATCCCTCAGTCAGACGGAGTGATATGTGACCTTTATCGGGCCGTGCCTGTCGACCTGGTCTGAAATGCCACTGCCTGTGAGCGGCCTGTCACTGAATTGGGACCTCTTTAGTGCAGAAACATATTTTACCTAATTTAATTCAGTTTTCTCGCCATTTTACACTGTTTCTTGAGGAAAAAATTACGTGTTATTTGCCGAGACGTGAGGTTGGATGAGATTTGGGCTGATACCTCCCCCTCTCAACCCTTCACGTAATTAATGAACGAACCCTAACTGCTGCGATTAATGGCGGATCGGTTACGGCAAAGGCTGAAAAAGCGTCCTATCACCCGTCCTATGGTTAATCTGTAATAGATTTTTTCTGGCAAACTCAATTTCCTTGTTTACTTCAGAATTCACATGTCACAAATGCGTACCTCTTTTTCATACTCATGTTATTTCAAAATTTTGGGTCAACCCATAAATTATTGCAGCACTCTTTGCTGAATCGAATATTCCAAGTGCGCTGGTGGTGCCTTTCTTGCTTACCAACTAGCTCGCACATGTGTTTTCGATACTCAAGCATCCGGCTGTTTGTATTATTTTTATTTTAATGATCTTCATCGTCATCGAGAGCTCCACAGCCTATTGTTGGCCTTGGCTTCGCCCAGCGTTCGCATCCATGATTCTCGATCTCTGGTCCGACTTTTTCAGTTTCTTATTCCGAACTGTCTCAAGTCATCCTCGATGTCATCTATTACCTAGTTTATAGCTACTCCAAAAATAATTCGAATTATGGATCATCCAAAAAATTTTGCCCTATAAACGAGGTAATTCGAATTATGGTTTAAACCGAAATGTTTTGGCTTAAGCCATAGTTATAAGAATGCATTTGTGGGAACCGTATTGTATTTAATACCCGTTTATACGCTAATTCGAAATTTTGACGTAACTTTGGGTTAAATCGATTTAATTTTCTGCTATAAACTAGGTATATGCATCTTTTCTTAGGACGACCTGGTCTCTGTTTTGCTGGCGGTACTTTCCCCAGCACTATCTTTGTCGGGTTCCATTCCCCACCTCATTGGCCATCACCAATCCATCGTAGCTAGTTTATTTTGATCACTTTGACATTGTTTGGAATCTTACTAATTTCATACAACTTTGAGTGGTATTTTCTCCTCCAAACGCCATCAACCTGTATTCCTTTGTAGATCGAACGAAGAATTTTCCTTTCAAATCTTCCTACCAATCCTTCGTCTGCGTTTTTCAATGTCCACACTTCCGAACCATATAGTAGGGCAGGCATTATTAATGTTGTGTAAAGTGCCACCTTTGTCTTCTTTGTATATTGTGTTCAAAGCGATATCTTCTTCTCCCTGGCCCCTCGCAACTGTTCCCTCCACAAGACCCGATTCTGGGCCTACGTCATCCAGTTTGGCATCCCTAAGCTCTGACCGTCCTGGTCTACGCCATCCTTGCAACGAAGGTTGGGTCTCCCACACTGTCGCACCCCATAGGTCTTACCGTAGAGAGCTTTTCGAGCAGGCTCAACTTCGCTCATACGAGCTAGATGCCTTGCCCACCGGAGGGTACCGAGCTTAATTTTCTTCACAACATCTATTTCGCGATAGCACTAGATGTCGTCATTGTAGAGTCCCCGGAATTGTCCTCCCTCACATACGGGGCTAACAATCCTCCTAAGTATTTTACTCTAGAACATGGCTGAGAGGTTTCAGTGCTTTTTGGTAAGCACCCACGTTTCAGGTGCATATGTGAGAACCGGTAAGAGCATCGTTTTAAATAGTAATAGGTTAATTTCTGAAAATGCGCCCCGTCCAATTGCACCCGGTGCAAGTGCACCATTTGCACTTATGAAAGCGCTGTAACAGCATAATGGCGCGATAAAATAGTGGGCGCCACTTATGCGAGGTATTACCCCCTTAGCCATAAGCCCGGAAAAGCATGACCAAGGAGCCAATACCATACATAAGAAATGAAAAGAAAATCCGGAACTCCTACGCCGGCCACACGGAGTTATCTAGCTCGCCGGAGGGGTCGTGGGGTGTGTGGCCGGGGCTTACCGCGGTTGGTTCACCACTTACCTGTGCCAGTGCAATCTTGAATTCCACCTCCATCCTTCGCCGGACATCACCTGAGCCTCGTCAAACCCTGGAAAGAAATGATCCCCCCTCAACCATTCCACAAAAAAAAATTTACCACCTGGACATTCTAATATTTACAATCCTTTATTATATCTGTAAACCTCAAAACAAACATTACATTGGAACCTTAACAACCACGACACTGATTAGCTGTCCGTGTCAAATATTAACAATTAACTGATTCAATACATAAGTGTTACGTTATTTGTGGGGCATGTGCATGAAGGACAACAATAAAGCGCGCAGTACTGGCCAATACTCCTCGCTTTGTACAAACGAGATTACAATCAACAGAATCACTTAGAGAAAAAAACACATTTCCCGGAACCAATTAAGAACAACAAATATCCGACACGGAGCAACACAAATTCACCAATAATTATAAAAAAATATTACAACGGTATTAATAACTACTATTATAATTAAGATTTTATGAATACATTTTTCTGTGTGTTTTTAAAATTAAAGCAATAAAAAGAAAATTTTTTGTAATTTTATTTAGTGGAAATTTTTTGTTGTTTTTCGTGTGTATTTCTCTGATCCAGCTGGTGTGGATGCACTATGATTATGGCTTAATTACCTGACGCTCACCATATACTAAGGTCTGCAGCTCGATCCCTATCCTCTAACTTCCCGGCAACTATCTAACCCAAATTCAAGCAATTTTATATAACTTTCGCCTGTTAGTCTTCTGATTTTACGCCTGTATCGCCATACACCTTCTCTCCAATGCCTTCCGCCAGTTCTCTTCACGGTTGTCACGTTTTTTCCTACACTTTTGGTGACGGACAAACGAAGCGTATTAACACCACCGGGACTTGACCCTTAAAATAAATAACCAGTTGGTCCAGTTTAACGCCAATCCGCACCTTTCTTAGCTAAAAATTTCTCAAAAATAACACCAAAACCTTCATATCCTGCTCCCTCAACTATGGGCCAAACGAACCAAGTTTTTTTTGGTAGTGGTAGTATCCGCTTCGGTACTTCTCCAAACTCCTTTACAAATGGGGTGCCTAAACTTGCTTGGATTACCGCATCGGCTTCACAGCACCGAACTATTCCTGATTAATGCTGACTTGAAGCAAAAATGTAGTTTTTGTCCTCCAATGGACTGGATACTGGAGGTATTGGTCTTCCAGCCAAAGATATTCTTCAAAAACTGATTTTTTTTTATATTATTAACCCCTCAGAAAAATCAGAATCCAGCCGTCTAAATTCCAACTGTTTATTTTCGTTTCCAAAACAGAACTCCTTTCTATTATTATTTTTTTCCTCGCCTATCTTTTTTAAAATTTTCCTGATTCCGCACAGTGATTTTTTCCAAAATTTCCCTTTACAAGGTGATTCCCAAAATAAATTTCCCAACCCAAATAAATGATAATTCCGACCGTTACAGCGCCGCCCCTGCCGAGACGTGACCAAGGACATGACGGGCTGGTAGTACATTCAAGGGGTGATTCCTGATCTTAGAACTGCCACATAATAAAACAGTACTATATATTCCCACAGCTTGAGTGTAATGATTAATTTGTCCTATTGGCGCATCACGGTGTCTTTAAGGGAGTTAAGGGGTCCATCGCAAACTTCACCCCCTCATAGGTGACGGTCTTAGTGGGGTTATTTGTGCGAGTTTTGGGAAGATTTGATATTCTGGCCGTTGGCCGTACGCTTCATACTATACCACAGATTACCTTTGATTTTATTGAAGCTCTACAGTGATCCTTGTTTGTTTTTTTGATTCATTGATCTCGTTCGAATTCTTAATCAAAAAGAATAAAAGAAACAAAATTCTATTACAGCATAACAACTACAAAAACAAAACAAAATGAAAATAAAAATATATATTTTCTTTATTTCATTTATCTTTTTATCACGAAATTCATTCTACCTTGAATATCGGGATGTTCATGCTCTAATACCTTCCCTTCAGGCAACAACGTGTATCCTCCATTCCTGTATTAATAATAACGAGAAAACAAAACTTTCGCATGCATGTATGTATGTTACGAGGACAGGACGAAAATCAAGGATAATAATGAATAAAACATCAGCAATTAGAATTTATCGTATTTTTTTTGTTGTTGTATTTATTGTCCTGTATTTTATTCCTTTTTCCTTTTTTTAAAATTTTTCTTTTTTAGTTACAAGATAACGTTTGATATAATAATAATAATTTTTACTTAACTTTTATGATTACAATTTTTTTTTTGATAAATGGATATTTTTGTTTTTGTACAACGAAAAAAAAAATGTTTTTTTTTGTTTTGCTTAAAATACCTTAAGTACAATTTTTTGATAAATAAAATATTAAGGAGATTTTGAATTTTTTTTTAAGTTTTTTGTTTTGTTTTTATTTTTTAATTCTTTTTTTTGTAATATTTACAAAAGTACATTACATTATAAGTTTTAACTTTAAAATTGATTTTTGTGTGTGTTTTTTCTTCAAAGGGGTTTTTTTTTGATTAAAAAAACAAATTTTTGATTTTTTTCTATACAATTTCAAAACTCAAAACTAGGGTTTGTCGGTATCTAAAAACCGCCTTTCAAATCCGGTTTTAAAAGAAAATTATGCAATGCGAAAACCGGATTTTACAGAAAAAAAAATCGGTTTTAAATTTATACATTACACTTCTTCTATTAGCTACCCAAACTTGCATTATGATGTTATCCGCAGGGCCGGCGCTTGGTTTTTTTTGCGCCCGGTGCCATATGGCGGCTCCATCAGCTGTTCATTTTTTTTAAAGCAGTGAAGGGCAATGGCAAAAGACATAAACACTCTGTGAAATTCTTTTAATATCTAAAAATGAAGACACGGAAATACTTTTTATATTCATTTCTTCAAAAGTTTAAAATTTTCCAAATTGCGCCCGGTGAAAGTGCACCATTTGCACCAATGAAAGCCTGTGTCCAAATTAGGAATTGCTTCGTAATCTTGCTTTTGTGCGGAGTTTGCTTGCGGTTTAACATCACAAAACTCTCCCGCTAAAGCTATTTCTTTAAGCTTCGTACTGCTTAAGCTTCTGGTAGATAGGCCTTCGGCGCCACTGCCAGCCACTATTCTTCACACATTTACCAAAGTCTTTATCTGCTACAGGGTGTTTTTCGGTGTAATTTGCTAGAACTTTCAAGCATAATCCTGGGCGCTCCGCGAATCTATAGACTATAATAAAGGTTTCTATGTCGTTCACCAAGCCTTCATATTGCGCCCGGTGCAAGTGCACCATTTGCACCTATGAAAGCGCCGCCTCTGGTTATCCGGACGGGTATTATCAAAATTGTTGTTATAAAAAGTCACGAAGAAATAAATCAAGACATGGATCTATTGAATCCTCAATAAGTTCGTCGAGTGGCTTACAGGTGGCGCTACTATTGGTAAATCCATATAATTTTTAGATAGTACCAACCTTCAAACGATATGTGTCAAAATTTCATGGCATTCCGACGATTTATTTACAAATCACAGTGACGCTGTTAGTGACGCTGCTTTTCAATACAAAGTAAAGTTTGAATCTCGTGTGTTGTGTCAGTGTCAGCAATCTCGTGTGTAGTGTTGCATAGGACACGATTATAAAATGAGTTTGTAAGAGGAGCCTCTTTTTCCTCTTGAACCAGTACAATGTCTCACTTCAAATGAGGCGAGGTGCCATTGTACTGCTAGTATGTCACCTAGTGAATGGCTCAAATGTTGCAATGCGGGTAGATCTATATTACGTTTGCGAAAAGGGGGATATAATAAATGATCAATGAATAAATGGGAAAATCAACTCTAGTGTCAGCGTTTCTTTTTAATAGGAAAAATGTCGTTCATTAAAGCAATCAATGGCTTGAAAAATGTTTATTCGTCTTGAAGAATGTTATTCGAGTTCTGCTATATCGAGACAAATGACAGAGAAGTGGTTTGCTGATTTTAAACGCGTCTGAACAAACGTCGATAACACTGAAGGCTCTGGTTGCGCAAATACTAGTACGACAGTAGTTCCACAAAAAAAGAGTGCACAAAATCGTTTTGGTAGTGTTGTACAGTGAAGTGCACTATTTTGTATGAACATTTATGACGTTACCAACTTGAACGGGAATACTCCCAATTACACCGGGAGGTAAAGAGAAGTGTCCGGCGTGATAAAAGGCAGCAGATAAATGAGCTCGCTGAAATAGCGGAAAACGCGGCAAACACAGGCAACAGTAAGGTGCTGTACCAAATTACTAAACAGCTCACGGGAAAGCACTCTACTAAAAAGCATGCCGTTAAGAGTGCGGAAGGAAGGCTGCTGTGCAGCGACGAGGAGCAGCTCCAAAGATGGAGAGATTACTTTTTCGCCGCCCTGAATGGTTCATTTACACAGGAACCTCAGGAAACCAGCAACAATGCAGAGCCAATAAGAATTACCACCCGGGCCCCATCCAAGACGGAAATAGTAACCGCAATTCATGCGATGGCCAATGGTAAAGCAGCTGAAAAAGATGGCATCCCGCCAGAATTGTTGAAAGCCGATTCAAGCCTCATAGCAGATGCGCTTCAGCCAATCCTGGAAATAGCATGAAACAAATGCACCTTTCCGGAGGATTGGACGGAAGGCATCATAGTCAAAATACCAAAAAAGGGGGACCTAACAATATGCGACAACTGCACAGGCATCTGCTTATTATCTACTGTGGGCAAAATTTTATCCCATATATTAATATCTAGGATAAGAGAGGCAGTAGACCGAACGCTTATTAGGCAGCAGGCCGGATTCAGGAAGGGCCGCTCATGTATTGATCATATCAACACTTTGAGAATAATAGTGGAGCAGTCTACTGAATTCCGATCCCCCCTTTC
This sequence comes from Thereva unica, assembly GCA_949987705.1. Classification (NCBI taxonomy): domain Eukaryota; kingdom Metazoa; phylum Arthropoda; class Insecta; order Diptera; family Therevidae; genus Thereva; species Thereva unica. Next base: position 77,641,705 of record OX465285.1, read on the forward strand.
CCTTGCTTTAGTAGATTATGGGAAAGCGTTCGACTCGGTCAATAGGAGCTTTATATGGCTGGCACTACGGGGACGTGGTCTGTCTGATAAAATAATAGAATTGATAAAAGCCCTACGTAACAATTCCAAATGCAGAGTTCTCCATAATGGAAAATTATCCAACAGCTTTGAGGTGAGCTTAGGAGTACGACAAGGATGCCTACTTTCGCCTTTACTATTTTTTATAGTAATAAATGACATCCTTTGCGGGGCTCTAGATAGTAGAACAGGCGGCATACAATGGGGTTTGCTAGACCGCCTTAAGGAATCGACTACGCGGATGATATCTGTTTGCTGGCCCACAGACACCAGGACCTCAAAAACATGTTAAACAATTTGGCAACAGAAAGTAGTCTAGCAGGCTTAAGGCTAAATCCAACTAAAACTAAAGAAATGCGGATAAATGCAAACACCATTGAACGGACAGCGCTGAATAACCGTGACGTGGAACTGGTAGATAAATTCTGCTACCTCGGTAGTATTATTACCGAAAATTGCGTCGCAGAAGAAGACGTCAGTTCCAGAATAAGTAAGGCACGAGGCGCATATGCCTGCCTGTTCCGCATATGGAGATCAACACAGATCTCAACTAACACCAATTTGCAACTGTTGAACTCCAACGTTAAGGCAGTACTTTTGTACGGTTGCGAAACATGGAAAGTCACCCAATTCATCACAGGCGCCTACAAGTTTTCACCAACAGATGCCTGCGTCGTATCCTAAAAATCCGCTGGCAAGATAGAATTTCAAACGAAGAACTATGGCGCCGTGCCGGCCAAGAAAGGATAGGCGACCAAATCAGGCGAAGGAAAAGGAATTGGGTTGGCCACACCTTACGACGTGAAAACGAGAATCTAGCCAAACAGGCCCTTGACTGAAATCCGCAAGGATCCCGTCGAGTAGGAAGACCTAGAACAACTTGGAGGAGAACCCTACTAGAAGAAGCCGCAACAACTGGGAGATCCTGGTCGGAGCTGAGAGCTGTCGCGCAAAACAGAGTCCGCTGGAGGGTAACTGTTTCCGCCCTATGTCCTATAAGGGATTAAAGGAGCGTAAAGAGAGAAGAAGAAGATTTGTCCATAAAAAACGCTGTTTTAAATGGAATTTGAATGGCCACACCCTGCGAGGTGCTAACGAGAATTTAGTCAAACAGACCCTTGACCCTTAAAGGTGCAAAAGAAAAATAATCCTGCACTCATAACACACTAGCTCGATGTTGACCAAACAAGTGTGCTTGCTTCTAAATATATTTGTTTTCTCTGCTACCTCCATGGCACTCAATTTTGTTGCGGATGCGGTTTTTATTTGGAATTGTTACAGAGAAAAGTATTTGCTTGAATTTTTAACCATCAATCCGGTCCGGTGCACCCCGCCCCGTGGGGCTAGTTCTCTATGGGAGGCTGTGAGGTTCAATCATTGCTCCTAGCTGGATCTTTTTTACATGTTGGAGCCTTCTAGTACAATTTTTTTTGTTAATCTGGTTGTATCTCGTGGGCTGCACAATTTCTCGCGAAGGGCCGCGGGTTGGTCACCCCTGCTTTAGAGGAATCAATGTATTATTGTCTGGAGATCTCTTGCAACTGCCTCCAATTAACCCTATATATTTAAACACCTCAAGCACCTTCACCCAGCCACGCATCTCTGGCATTTATTCACGCTTTGTGAGCTGACTGAAAACATGCGTCAACAATTAGACAATTACTGAGTTTCCATGTTGAGTTTACCCTGACTATACTCAGATTAAGCGCCCATGGAAACGCAGGTTGAGTAAAGTTTCGTTAAATCCACGAAAACTCGACGAAACCAGTCCGGTTAAGTTGGGTTTTACGTATGTGTGTGTGTTTGAGAATCTTTTACTACCAACTCTACTAAAATTAATTATCTGTCACTTTAACCCAGAACCGCCACGGAAACAACATCGAGTTAACTTGAGAGAAAAAGCTTTCTGTTTACTCGACGAAAACTCTGCAAACTGCACGGTCGTATAGACAGGTCTGCGAACTTCATATACCATCCCATAGAGTGAAGTCTGATTGATATCGTTCGACTTTGAAGTAGTTCTTGAATGGATCACTGGCGGCGCAGTAGTCGAAGTACCAAATTTCGACCGCGTGCTCTTCGTGAACTTCGACAAATACGCCATCTGCAGTCTAAATCAAGAAGCTCCAGTAGCGATACGCGTATCAGTCACAGGTTTGAGCAACGAGTTCGCAGACCTGTCTATACGACCGTGGCGAACTGGCGAACTGACATCTGATCATTTTAGTGTACTTACTATATGGGAAGAGTTCTTCAAAATGCATTTGGTGAGTTCGCTATCGATAAGGCGTTAAGAGTATATTGTGTTTTTTTTTTATTAGTCATCTTATGAACTTATTGAGTGATTATGTACCTACGTATAAATGTAGCTTATTTGTATTTTTAGATCATATATAAAAAAATTAAGCTTTCTAGTTAAGTTGTCAATATGCCTTGTTTTTTATCTGTAAAAATTCGTTAAAAAAGTTAAAATTCGAAAACCGGTTTTTTAAAAAGTCGGTTTTTGTACAAACCCTACTCAAAACGTTCTTTCTCCTTGCCTGCAAGTATTTTTTTCTATATTTTGATGGTTGCATACATTTCATTTTCCTAAATAAGCATTTTTTATTTTATTTTCTTGATGATTCTGAATTTTTATTGTTTTGTAAATTCGTCCTGTTTATTACTGGTTTTTGTATATAACACTTGGCTGGTATGATAACACTTTAAAAATTTGGTTTAATTCATTTTTTTTTATTTATATTTTTGTATAATATATTCTAGCAGTTTTGTTTTTTAAATAATTGTTTTACTGTACAGTATTATATATTTTCAATGATGATTTCTCATATTTATTTTTTTATTATTTACAACGTACACTACACATATGCAAAATTTTGTTTTAGCTATATATGTTTCTAATTTTTGTTTTGTTTTTTTTTTATTTTGTTTACGTACTAATAAAAAAAAAGTATTTTTTTTATTTTGTGTTTTTATTTAACAATTACTTAACTATGAAGAAAATATTCTAATATTGTCATAAATATGCGTCGGTTGTTGTTTTTTTTTAAAGTAATTCACGAATTATTTTTCGTGATTTTTATGATATTTTTTTTATATTTTGTTTGAATTGTTTTATGTTTTTATTTAGGATAGGGTATTTCGTAAATCATTCCTTGTTTATGGTGTTTTTGCTTTTCTTTTCGATTTGCTTTTTATATATATATATTTTTTTATTTAAATCTAATTAAAGTTTTTTTATTTGTGAAAGAAATATTCAAATTGGATTTTGTGGTTTTGTTTGTAGTATTTTTTCTTGATTTCAAAAGGTGGCACTTGCATATGGGGTATTTTGTTTAAATAAAGTGTACATATTCTACGCTATACTCTAAGCAATAGTATGGCGTGCGCCAAAACAAGCAAAATTGATTTTTCCGGCTCGATTCTCGCCCCGAAAGTACATTCAAAACGAAAAGTGTCACCCCGTTCGTTTAAAACCCCAATCACAATTCAACGGTCTACTGCCACTTTTGTCGTGGTCAGATACTATCAGGGTTACCAACTCGTAAAATTGTTTATCGCTAAAGATAGGTCGAAATACTCCTTAAAGCCCCTAATAATCATTATTAAAAAAAATATAAATGAAGTAGGGGTAGGGATACCGTATCGGAACTCTATTCTTTAGGCTGGTCGTCCACTGGAAGCGTATTCGAGCGGCTACGCGCTTCGGCTACATGAGCGGCTATGCGCGACAGATCCAACATAAAGAATTTCATACAAACATCGTCCACTGCAAGCGGCTTTGAGCGGGCGGCTATAGGCGTATTCGAGCATGACGCGCGAATCCAAATTAATTTGGATCGGTCGCGCGTAGCCGCTCGAATCAGGAAATAATTTTCTCCAAATAGTACAAGAAAAATTGTAAAAATAGCGGAAATGATTGGGTACAGGCTGAAAATTGGCATAGAGCTTCCTTTTAGGGTTCTCAATAAGGCGTTCTAAAGTCTACCGATTTTCTACCCCAGGAAGCTCATTTTTTAGGGGGTTTTAGGATCAATATATCAGTTTTTTGCAAATACATCTGAAACCGTAAGTCCTATAATAAAATAATGTTCACAAAGTTGGTAGATCATGCGATTCTCTACTAAAAAAGTTATTATACATTTTCCCGTACGAATTGTCATTCAAGAGATATCACCGTTTTAAAGATTTAAAATACTCATATGCACTCATTCACGACTTGTATAGGTTATCAGACGATCAAGTTGGACTACGTTGTTAATTTTTTTAGGGATGATTCCTGGATGTATTTGGAGAAAATATTGTTCTAGAGAGAGGGCTAACTAGGTGTTTACGAAAAAAAGTGTATTTTGTTTTAATTTATTTAGAGTTGAATAAATAGTTTACTAATTATCGTAAAGCAATATATTTAGACTCATCTTTTAGGTGAATGCGTATTCTTTTATTTTATATAAATAACAGAAACTTGAGTGACTCCATTTAGAACATATGTAGGTTGGCAGCATGAGCAAAATGCTAAAAAACGAATAAAATTGTGATTTTGTATTATAACCCCTTATTGGCAACCCTAAATGGAAGCTCTGCGCCAATTTTCAGCCTGTACCCAATTATTTCTGCTATTTTCGGCTTAATTTAACTGTACTAAAAGCCTTCTATATTTACAAATCACAAAATTATTACACCAAATTCACTTCAAACTGAGCAGCATGAAAAGCTTGCAGTGGACGACCCCTGTAGCGTGTAGCCGCATATCTCAAAGCCGCTTGTAGCCGCCTGTAGCCGCTCATGTCGCCGAAGCGCGTAGCCGCTCGAATACGCTTCCAGTGGACGACCAGCCTTACTCATATGAGTATTTGGCTTTCGACTCCTATCAATACTCGATACTTTGACTGAGTACTTTTACTCGGTACTTATAGGATAGAATCGAGTATCGAGTACAATTTGCATACGAGTAAGATTTCAAGCTAACTGCAAGTTTATCTCAGGCATGAATAATTTTCATATAAAGGCTTTACACATTATATGTATCTATTTTCTGCCTTAATAAAAAGGCTCCCTAAACTCTCCTTAATTGAAGCAGAAAAATACATCTCAAAAGCAAATTGGAGCTCTTTTGTGGTACAGAAATTTGTTTGCTTGAACGTGGAACCAGACAGAGATAAATACAAACATATTTCTCTGCGAGAAAAGAGCTGCAATTTACGATTGTAATGTAAACGGGATTTCTTAGATTTGAATTTACATCCCATCCCGAGTAAAATTCAGAGTCACCCGTTCTTAGTCTGTAATAGGCACGTCCAACGTCAAAATGGCTTCGTGGCACTCGAGACAGCTACGGAACGCCTGATTCTACTTCTCTACAGGCATGAACAGAATAGTCCAAACGAAGCACAGTACGCTCTAACTTTTCTATACCAAACGGAGCAAAATTGGGCCTTTAAAAAATGTTATGCGGGCGACTACGGCTTGTTTGTTTATTTTCAGTCCGAGTTTAAGTGCCCTACTTCTCTCGAAACAATAACGTAGCGCCTTTCCGTTACAGCTTGAGTGCTCGACATATTGCCTTGAAATAAGCTTGAGGTCTTGGGCAACTTATTGACTACGACCAAACAATTTCGAGTACTCAACAAGCATATGCAATCGAGATGATCAATAAAATCTTTTTGCTTGATTCCAGCCGAGCTGCTTGCGTTTACATTTGTACTTGAAGTAGGCTTCAAGCAAGCTTCAAGATGTCTGCCTCGATGTTTTTCGTGAAATACGTTGGCCTGCATCGGCTAACCTAAACGCTGCAACAAGGAATTTTCGCGTGACAGCAGATTTAGCATACGTGCCTCGCGTGCCATAGGTTCGTAACCCCTGACCTAGGTTATCTCTGCCTTGAAGAATTTTTAGGGGAATATAGTCGAAAATTGTGCAGCGCCTCCACGGTCATAACGGGCAATAATTTCCATTTCTATGGCCGGAAAAGTTGGTCGTGGAAAACCGGATTCATGTTCGAACCACCACGTACTGCCAACGAATTCGACAACCAACCAGAATTCGAATAAACAGCTATGTAAGAGAAATCAAGTATTTAAATTATCGTATAACTGTTTTAATAATTTCGGAGCATGGTCAAAGCTCCCTAAAATTACCCCTAAAAATTTGAAGCCTAGGTGTTGAATGCATTGTACGTCCACCATCAAGTAACGTTGATGCAATTTCCGATGATGTCACTGCAAGTGCAATCTCATTCTGTATTCGAGTCGACGCCAAAATCAAATTGGAATAAGAAATGTTTTGTCAGGACCGCCTGGAGCATCTAGGAACATTAACGCCGCCTCATCCCCTATTTTAATTCCCTATCGCGACAAAAGATCTCAGCTTATGTCCTTCTCTAAGGCCTAATCTATCTCTGTAAAAAAAATCATCAAAATCGGATCAACGGTTTAGGTGTGAAGGCGTAACAGAGAGACAGACAGAGGGCTACTTTCGCATTTATAATATTAGTAAGGATTTAAGTTTCTAGTTTCCTTGTTGATTGTTTATATTTTTTCTACTTTGTGGCAGTTTTTAGCACAGCCTAAGTATTTTTCAGTAAAGGAACTGTCATGTTTAGCACTGCGTTATTTTAAGCACGCCAAAAACAGGTAGATCGTCCTCGAGTTGGGCCTAAAATTGTTGTCGTTTATAATGCTTTTAAAATTACAGGAAGCTCTAAAGTGGTCTCGGCATAGACTCGGCTTATGATTACAAGCTTGCTATTTGGCAATTGATAGTAGGTACAGTTGACAAGGATCGATTCATTAGAGACCCAGTCAGTTAGCGCCAGAGGCTTATAGGCGATAGAGCCGGGACTAGTCAGTTCATTCCATGGTTTAACGAGCGCGAGTGTCTTTTTACTAAGCGGTCCCCCAACTATGTACTAACCACGTCGAAAGCTGCTTCATCTCCGGAAACAAACGAGAACATGTCATCCTTTATTGTTAATATTTTTCCTGCAATGCAAGACTAGCCCACTCGGCCCTTTCGCCTATAAGTTTCTTTATGAATAGAACAACTCGACTGCGAATATATATATTTATTTTCGAACTCGTACAACATCTTATGCTGGATCAATACGTTGGTCAAGGCTTGGCAAGCGTAAGGTTCATCGACATGTCTTAGAGTAGCCCCAGACCCCCTCTAACCTTTCCTAGTATCCTTTATTCTTTAATCAAAGCTCACTACTATACTTTGTACCATGATCTTAACGACATGACAGATTAGCTGGCTGATTGTGACTCAGCTGTCTGCTTAAAAGATGAAAATTATACAACATCCAAGATTTTAAACACGAAGATCACTGCTACATAATGCCTGTCATATCCTTTTTCTATCTAGGGGCTAATATTACTACTAGGCCGTGGCCCCTGTGCTGAAAATTGAGTCGTGATTCGTGACAAGTCGTTTGAGCTGAAGAAAGTGACGTTTCACTGTCAAAAGATGCACTGTATTCACTAGCTGTTATTGATGAGTGATACTATTATATTAAACCAGGTGATCTTGGCTATCCTTTGTTGTCTCTTTTCTTTTAACTAAAGCCTACTCTAAGACAGTGGATTATGATATGAGTTAAGTACAGTAGTCAGTGCTATGCTCTTTTAATCCATCGCAGACGGATCAATCAATCCATTTCGAGTATGAAAGCTCCTTATTTTCTCTGGGGATTGTAATGATTTTTCCTTTTGAGATAAATGGAGGGGAATTTGTCGCACAAGAGCCCCTTTACAGATAGGCTTTGACATAATACTTGGCCACACTATCCTAATTAATACGCGATTATTATGCGAAATTACTTAAATTGTGAAAGGATTTAAAAATGATCCTTTACCACAAAATTTACATTACAATGTTCCTTTCATTAATTCCATAAACAGAGCCTCTTTTTTCCATCCAAAAAGAAACGCAAACAAGGACTCCCAGTGTTCGTTTCATCGCTTTGAAAATCAGTGAAAACCTTAATGAACAAAAAAAAGGATATATGAACGTGGATGTCCTCCTTCACCACTTGCGCCCAAAAACAAAATACACACACACATATAGAATGATTTTTCATTTCGGACAACGGGCATAAAAAATTAATTCATCCCGACCAGTAATTCGTTCTCAATGAAAATTATCGAAACCGAAATTAATGCGCTACAAGGATTTTGTATTAGTGGCTAAAGGGACAGTAACAGAACTCATACAGGATACACACAGGACAAGACACCGATTAATGGCGCACTAGATATATTATGCCTGCATTGTGTTTTGCTTGCCGGGGTATCCTGATGTAGCATTAAAATAATTTATTCAGAACATTAAAGCTGGTACACTACAGTTGCACTATCCTGGAGCAGAGAACATGGCGTGTTCGTATAGTTTTGGAATTTCGTAGCAGCATCCATGTTATTTACAGTTACCCAAAATCTATGAACAGCTCGACTGGACTTGACGGCTTAATCCAGTCCGTTGCTCTTCATATTTCATAAATTTTGTCCGATGCTACTACACTAAAGAGGCGTTGTCTGATGCCGGCTTTGAGGGAACAATATTATATGCCCGGTCTGTAGTGGCTGGGAATTTCAACGATTACCCCACTATTTAGTGGTTAGCACTTAAAATTAATTAGGGTCTGTGATAGTGGCCAGATAAATTATTCCATGGCAACTCTATTGTTACCGTCAATTTTGTAATGATATATTGTGTCCTTTCTGCAATTTTATGATAATTTTTGTTTTGAAAAAAAATAATATTATTTGGTAACGAAATTGTGCTTTCCGGCTCAGATAACTAAACATCTCAACATTTTTCATTCATCTAAAGGCAGACAATGCTAGGCCTCAGTAGTCTAGAAGTCAAAGAGCTCGGCTGCCACTCCAAAGGTTCAAGGTCCGATTTCAATCCACGGTATGGCATTCTTCTTCTGCCATTGCCTTTTTTACGAGAGGGTGGTGCTAATCTATTATCAATCGAACAGCAGGGTATGCTCTCGACCGTCTGGAAAACCATGGTTTAGCCAGGAAACAGGGGGTCCGCACCTAAACGTAGTGTAAGATAACTACTAGCTAAACTCGCCAACCCTTTTGTATAACTTTTGATTCCAGAGCGGTACGAGCAGTAAAAGCATTACTTCGACCTGGCATTGTCAACGTTACTCTTAAAAAGGTCCTCGTAGAGGTGCTCACCAAAGCCTGAAAAATTATGCTTACCGATCAGCGACCTAGCGTTTCTGTTTTCTTTGGAGGAAATGTGAATTTAAAAGAAACTCGCTGCCCAATTCAGTGGAAAGCATTCTACCGGAAAGCTGCTGCCTCTCGTTTCAGTAGGTTACTAATCCAGGCTAAAAACTATCTCCTTCTTACCTTCTATTCTCCCCGCGTGAATGACCTATACCATTGCTCACGAGGCTGGATTAGTTATCTAGCTGTTAGGTTAGGTTAGGTTGAAATGGCTCCTCTTCTATTGGGCCCATTGTAATGCGACTCTGGTGTTGGGGCCAAATTCAGGCCATTTCAAGCCATTTGGAGCTTTTAATAAAGCGGTAAAGTCATGACTCTCATGGACACAGCCGAATACGGCAGCTTAGCTTAGCAGGTCGTTAATTCAAGGGCAAAAATGTTTATGGCCTCAACGAAAACTTCAAGGCGGCTCCAGACTCACACCGTGAACACCCGCGAACAAGCGCGAATGCGAGTGTGGATGACTCGTGCGTGGCTTTGGCGTGAATTCTTGCTGTAAAGTCACGCTTTGAGAGTGAATAGAAGTTCAGATCTTCAGACAGGAACTGACGATAAATGCCCAAACACATAAAGATGTTTGTCAGTTTTCTTGACCTGAAGGCCTCATACAGTTGGTGGCCGGTGAGTGTGTGGTGATTCGTGGCCTCAAGGTGAAAACTTTCAGGCCACGGCCTGCCGGAACCCGTCTGTAAATGGGAGCCTTAAGATATGGCTAAATCCTACATACAAATTTTTACGCGGTTACACTCCAAAAGGCAGCATAGTAGACAGCCAAACGCGTGATTCGGCGAATGCTGCAACGTACGAGGCAAGTAACACAGACCTGCGAAAAGGCCCTTAGAATATAGAGAACTACAGGAAGGCACATGCCGAATTTTAGCGTAATGAAATTCTTGTTGGATGAGTGCTCACGTTTTGGTGGTTGTGTGTCCACTACAAGCAGAAAATGCGAGTGGAATAGAGGAGGGGCAAGGAGTGCAGCTTATCAGTTATCTTTTTACATGCCGTCACTCGCTGATGGAATTTCATGTTAATGTAAAATAAGCAGATATAATTTGACAGTCAACTAACCCAATTTGACATCCAAATGACCCAGATTCCATTACGGTTAAGTACACGGATTTTATACGCGACCGCCTTTCCTGCAGTTCTGTATTCAGCGGCAGACACAAAATGGTGAATGGCCTTTTCCTTTACAACTCCCTCGACATGGGTATTTGGTGAAATGGTATGACGAGTGTTATACGCAAGCTAAATGTCCGCACACTGAACCCAATATAGCAGCCGCTGAACCACTATAAATTGGTCGGGTTAAACCGGGATTTGCATAGGCGTTTGTTTGTTTGTTTGTATCACTGTTGTACACACACCATCGGCGACACAGCCTAAAATTATTTTTCTTTCACTTGAACCCAGAACCTTCATGGAAACGGCATCGAGTTAACTTGGGGGGTCATTCTACCCGTCTATACCCGCATCATACACTAACCTTTTTGATGTGCGTACTGAGTACGCCAACATGCTGTTTTATTTCACTTCCACCCATCCAAGTAAGAATGCTCGCACACTGGATCAGAATTTGTATGAATTTACGCTGTATACCCTGGCTTTGCTGGTCGAACAGAAGATGGCTTCCTCGCTTATTATGCTTCCAGACGAAGGCAGAAGTAAAGACAGTTAAGAAACAAAAAACAAAGAAAGTTATTTAGTTAGGAGAAAGTGGAAAGACGAGGAACCATACCATGAAATGGGTTTGAACCACATATCTCTGGAATGGTAGTCGCGTTTGGAACTGAGTTTTTTCGTTCAGTTTTGGAACGAAGTTCCTTAACGCGGCTTGCAGGTAGAGTGAGATGGAAGAAATCGTCACGTAAGAAAATGCGGTATTCTGTGTATGTGTGTGCGTGCGAGTATCGATCCCAGTAGGTAATTTACGAATTTACGAAATCAGAATTCAGTGTTTTTCTTGGAACCAATTTGCACCGATAGCTATAGGAAGAAATGGTAATGCAAAGTGTCGAGCATGACGAACTTGCACACTTTTTTCTTTGGTCATTATCGAGGATAGATGCATATGCTTTCTTATTGAAATGAATGGAATCTCTCTCTGTCTCCTTTTTAAACGCTTTACATTAGCTGCACCTGTATCTTGTATCTTGTGGGTAAACAAATCTTGCAACTTGATTTTGACCCACTTTCATATAACCGATAAATTTCAAATTTTGCACATATGCACAGTTCGCGTGACAATGCAATCTGACCATTTTGTAAAAACGAATCAAGATGTCCGTTCAAGATGACGAACAATTGTTGTAATTGTGTTCCCCAACCCCGACATGGGTATGAAATGAAAGGGTATGACAGATATATTATAATAAGCTGTAACATTCCAAATTCAAAATGGCGGCCGACGCAAAATGGCGGAACACATATAATAGACTAAAAAGTAGAAAATACAACCCTGTCAACATAAAATCTTGCAATCCCACCATTTTGTAAAAAATATACAGATTTTATTTGGAGTTACATTCGCAGTTGTAGAAAAAGCGTAAGGAAATTCATTCCTGACGGGGTCCCAAGACCAGTATTTTTTTACTTTCGCATTTGATATACAAAAGAATGAGTTTAGTCCACCTCATACAACAATAACGAAATCAAGAAAAAATACATACATACTTTTATCAGAATTTAACTAAAATAAAAATTTTAATATAAATAAACTAATCGACCACGAAATTCTCCAGCCAAATTATCTCATAGTATTTGTTGTAGCACGTTAACTATTTACAATTGTTTAAACATATTTTATTTTAATTTTAAATAATGGAAGTTAAAGAATTTTCTACCATATTTTGTTGTTTTTTTGTTTTTTTTTTGTTCAAGTACAATTTTTCGTTAAACATTTTTTTCATTTCCATTCGCTTAAAAATTAATAATAAGTTATTTATACTTATAAAATGTTTGTTTTTTTGTTTATACTCATCCACTTCTTGTAGTCTTATTAAAAGTTAAGATTTATGTTTTTTTATAATAGTAAGTATTTTATATAATGTTATTTGACTAAGTTCTTTTACACATTAGTTGCGGAAGACATCTATCTTTGACGAGACATTAAAGGTATTCTTATATACTTTATTTATTTTTTTTCGTGGAATGTTAGAGTTTTTTACTTTTACTTTTCATGTCATTTTGTTTTTGTTTTAAATTTAACTTTTACATAACTATAATATATGCTTAAATGATAGTTTTTTTTTTTATTTTTTGATTTATGTATATATATATATAATATAAACTTATTTTTAACTTTAATTCGTTATTTTACACTATTTACTAATTAAATAATTTTTTTTTACACAATTATCATTAATTTTTGCTTAAATATGATTTTTTTGGGGATTATGTATTTATTTTGGGCAGTATTTTTTTTCTTGTGTGTGTATATGTATTTTTATATGTTTTTTGATAATTTTTTTTTGTTAAAGTAATATTTCTCTGAAATGTTTCCCAATTTTATAGTTTTTTTTATTGAAGAAGTAATTAAAAGAAAGCTATAATAAAATCCGTTTAATCAAACACTGATTACTACTAAATAATTAAATATTAAATTTTCATAGATAGAAATATACTCTTTATTAGTATTATTGATTTATTCCAGCCAGACAGAGACACTTGATGAAATTATTCAATAATATTCAAAGTAAGCGCCTGAAATTTTTATATGAATTTATTCATGTTCTTTTAGTTTTTCTCTATATCATTCCCTTTCACCATATCCAATGTTTAGCAATAAGATCTATTGAGTGGATGCTGTGGATTTACATACGACCGATGGAAAACTTTGCTCTTGGGAAATTAGATGAAAGTTTTCTTCGGTATTAGTATTTTCGGGTAGATTTTCATAATTTTCGATTTTAGATCAATAAAACAATTCATTTTTAAAGAAGAGATTTTTCTTCTTTTAGTTTTATGCTTTGAAATTTACTTCTAGTGGTTTGATGATGGATGTCAACACTTTTAACAATTTTATTTGATTTGTTGAAATCTTCCATCCGAAGACTTTAAGGTAAATGTGTGGCGCTCGTTTTAATTTTTTTTTAAATCTTAATTTCTGAAACTGCGCCCCTGACAAATTGCGCCCGGTGCAAGTGCACCATTCGCACCTATGAAAGCGCCGCCCCTGCACACATTAGCTGTGTTCCTTTTCTGCTTTTTTTTCCTTGTATTTACTCCCAACTACACCTGCCCTTACAGAGGTGTAGATAACTAGAGTAAATACGCATCTAACATCCACTAGGGGAATATCGCCATTTGCAGTCTATTGTGAATTATTTTTCACTTACTAAAAGCCGATAGATGGATTTTCATTGAATTGTGACGAACTGACAGCTTTTGGTGTTATAAAAAGAATCAAGAATTTTTATGTCAGGTTTTTTACTTTTTATTTTTGTAATGATAAGTATTAAGTACCCATATTATATTTACAATAATTGAAAGCGCTTTTATTTAAAGGAAAGTTCAAAACGTTACCCAAAACAAAAAAAAATTGTGTTCCTTTTAAGTTTTACTCCGGAGTACTTAAGAGTAGAAAAGGAACACGGCTATTATATGTATTTTTCTGCCTCAACTGAGGGCTTTCAACATACCTAAAATTTTATGAATGTGAATTCCAGACAGACAGAAAAACATACAAATTTCTGGGCGATGAAGGAGCTCAACTTTGCGTTTGGGAAGTAAACGGGCTTTTATAGATTTGAAATTATATCCCATCATGAGTAAAAATCAGACTGGTCGGTTCTTAGCCGTAAACAGAGACGCACAACGTCAAAGTGCCTGAATGGCACCCGAAAGAGACTCGTCTGAGTAAAAATAGAGCCCGTTCTTAGCATTCAACAGGCACTGACATAATCGAAAAGCCTACATAGCACACGCAACAAGCATGGTACGCCTCAGTAAAAATTCTATTTACTTCTTTACAGGCACGAACGGATTATAGACCTATTTCATACTTCTCATTCAACGAGGTATTCTATCGAAGGTGAAGTATCTTTAATTTCAAATGATTGTCCCGATTTAATTGATAGGGAATTTATAGCTAACTCTTAATATTTTTACTTTGTTTTCTTTGCCTCTCCCCCCCCCCCCCCCCCCCGGGTCCATAAGCAATTTAGTGGAATCCATAAATGTAATGTTAGGTATTTATACGGGCGGTTATTGATAAAATTTTGCTCTTTCCAACCTATATACAAATAGAATCCTCTAGCTTGAAGCTCCTTCTGAATCGTTAAATTAATTATATTGCATATAAACTCAACAGAGGCGCAAACAGGTCACCCGATCGAAGTTAATGCACCTAGTCTCATCAAAAATTGGAACTTGGATCAGATTACTCTTCAAGATCCCACCCAAGATACAGCGAAGTTGTAACGGCGGGCCTATCCCCTATCCCCTTACGTACAACTACCTTGTCGCCACTCTGGAAAAATGAACACGTCGGAAAAAAAAAAAATAAATTTTTTTTTGAAAATTGAGAAGGCGAGGAAAAAAATAAAAGTAGAAAAGAAAAAATTTTTGGAAGTCAGGCGGTAGTAGGTGTTTTGAGTAGAACGTTTCGGTGAAGTTAATTTTTGTAAAATAAAGTAGTGTCGGAAGTTCTTTTTAAAAAATAAATAAAGACGGGAGAAGGACTTAGCTTTTCTGGGCCAGATAGATAGCTTGCTTTCGTATCAAAGAAAGTTGGAGTATTGCTTATATAATATAATTCTGGACTTTTTTCGACACTTGGGCTGCCGTTCATCTACTACCGAAGGATTATACGCATGCTGCTGGACCAGGCTGAACCAGGCATTGGGTTATAACCCGTTTTATGGACTTATGTTACTGACCAGTTCAAAGCATGCAGAAATCGTTTAACCACGGAGGCGACTGACCAGAGGACCGACAGATTCAGCTATTTTTTTTGGAAAAGTTGAGGTTGGCGGAGAAATGTCATTGGTGTGGGTGTGAAGAATATAAGTTGGACAGTTGCGTTGGAGTTCAAGCGTAATATCTGTTTAAGCTATACGTTTCAATCACAAGTGAAAGAGGTGAAGAAAAGGAATCAGGAAGACGACTGTTAACCGGCGAAATTGGAAGGACTGGTGGCAATTCTGGCAACGCATTGTCACATTAAGTTGTTCTGCAGGAAATAATGGTACCAAGAACCAAACTGTAAGTACTTTTGACTCTTATTACCCGGGTGAAACAAACAAGCTGCACGAAACTCGTTTCGCGCGAAAACAATAAAGGAAATTTAAAATAAACGAAAAGGAAGAAAGAAAAAAACACCCTCAGAACTCTCCGGGTTCTAAGGCCTTGTCCTGAAGGAGGCGGCATATCAAAGAAGGACCGTTGATGTTTGCTAGCGCTAGAATGTTTTATTTTGAAAATGTGTAATATTACATACATATATGAGTTTGGAAATTACGTAGATAGTAGATTTGTACTTAATTCATTTTAAAAAAAATAAGTAATTTATACTGATTTGACACTAAATAACCGTAGGTTAAGAATTGTCGTTACATATAATCTTACTTCCAATTAAAATAGAGAATTGCATTTCAGTTATATTTAGTTACAATCGCAGGTTTTTGTTGATACTTTTCTTATCATTTACAGAACGTAACGTTTCATTGAATATAATGTACCTAGAAGTTTTTATTGTTTTCCTAAATAAGGAAATCATTATTCACAATGTATACCCTATTGGAAAAGGTCAACTGATCAGTTTGCCTTATAGGCAATAAATGTTTCCTCGTTTTTGATACATTAACTTGTTGATGCTGTTAATATTGAAGTTACTAAAATAAATTGTTTTTTTTGGTTTTATAATTCCTTGGAAGTCTTGATTTATAAGGACAAAATTTTCCTAGGATGAAGTGTTACTAACTCCCTGCAATGGCATAGCAGCGGGAGATCTTCTCCCGACCCCCTTTTTTTTACAGGTGCTCTTAAGTACCCAGCGTCCGCTCGGATGGGGGACGCTCACGTGCAGGTAAGTGGTGGTGCACAGGTGTAGGTGGTACCTCTGGAGTCTCACTATACCACGACCCTCCGGCGAGCCAGCTTTTCTTTGGAGCCCCGGGGTACCGCCTGGATGATTTTTGGATGAGATGGATTACTGTGGTAAACGGTGTTGTCTAAATTGTTTGTTTTTTTGTGTGGGAGTATGAGGTTGGCTTCTTCGGGCAACCAACCTTAGATTCTCATTACAAATGGCGCCCAACGTGGGTTTTAATGCCCTCAACAGTCCTGCACGGACATTTTGATTTAATGGCGAAATTCTTTCGGTAGGTTCGTCTTACCACGAATGCCTTCACGGCTGGATTTTTATTTTATATTAGATCGAAGTGCATCACCACTACGTAATTGGCTCGTCGGGGCTAAGGCAGTACCGCGAAGCTTTAGTCCCTACCTTTTCCGTCTAAATTATGAATTTATTTTATTTTGTTTTCACCTTTCGGCAAATTTCTACCGCGGTAGCTTCTTCCACTTTTGGTTTTTCCTGACTTCGAGCCCTGTCCTCACCTACCCGTCTTGCTAACAAGTGGGATATCGCTTGGCTATGCGGGAAGATGAGGCCAGCGGTGATTGAACACCCAGCTTTTAGTTCGGCGTCTCTGGTATCAGACGTGATATCGCCTGCCACTGCGTCGGACTAGGGTCAGGGTTATCTCTCAACTATTATTTTTTTGTTTTATTTTTTTTTGCCTGGTGGGTTTTGGGGATGTTCCGCTGGCTCCGTCTGGCTAACAGGCGCCATCGCCTGGCACTGCGCCCAGTGGAACCTTCCTGCAACTTATTCGGACCTTATTTAACGTTTTTTCCGTTTCATTTCTGCTCTGCTGATCCATCCTTCCTGAAGGCATGCAGAGTTGCGCCTCAGTCGTGGATGGCCAGCGGATAGATTTCCAAATTCTTTTTATTTTGGGAAGAACCTTCCTTTACGAATCTGCATGTGGGTGTCCCTTGTTGGAGTGCTGGGTATGGGACTGGGTCTCTTTTGGGGAGGATGGCGCTACTTCTTCTGGCCCCTTCCCCTCTTTGAGCCCTGGTTTGAGTATGAGTGGTGTTAGCCTGAGGTGCATCCGGGGTCATCGATGGCACTCCTGGTGGTGGCTTTAGATTTTTTTTCGAGCAGTGTAGATCGTTTAGAGTCTGGTTTAAATGTCTGGTCTCACGATCTGTAGGTCGTCGAGCCAGTACGGAGTTGAAGTCTAGATAGTAGGAGCTGGAGCCACCACTGACTGCCACCGTCGACTTCGGCCGCCAATATTTTTCGGGGCGAGAGAGATCGTACCGCTGCAGCCATATTATATTGTACCGGATTAGGTTTTTTTTTGCATCGAGAAAGCAACGTCGGTAGCGTACTATTAATTTAAGATTTTTGTTCCCAATTTTATTTTCGATTAGGTTCAGTAGGATTAGATATTTTGTTGATTTTTAGTAAGGTGGTTGATTGCGTGAGGGCGAATATTATTCCGGTTGTTTAATTTTTGGTAATATTTTGAATAATTTCAAAATGCCAACTTTAAGAGGGGGAAAGGATACTTCCACGGGGGCGGAAGTAGGCGAAGGTGGAGAGGGGACTAATTCCACCAGTCGTCAAGGCGATGGAAACCCGGAAGACTCAGCCCCTTCGGTACTCGAACAAATAGCCAAATTACAGAGTGAATTGGAACAATTACGAACGCTACAAACAAGTCGGTCGACGCCCGATCCAGTTCAGGCCATACAAGTGTCACCTGCCATGCCTAGGGAAGCGTCTAGACGACGTTCACCAGTGCCTGGATGGAACATTAAGTTTTCGGGACAGGTCGGCGATTTATCAGCGGAAGATTTTGTGTACCGGCTGGAATTAAAAGCCAAAGATGAGTTGGTTAGTCAGTCGGAACTAAGCAAGAATGTGTCCGCTTTGCTTACGGGGCGGGCTGACGAATGGTATTGGAACCAATTTCGGCGACAAGTTACTGATCCAGAATGGGAAGATTTCAGGGCTCACTTGCTATTACAATTTAGATGCAGGGATACCGACTTCCAAGTGATTAAACTTATGCTAGAACTTAAGCAAAATCACGATACCTTTGATGAGTACGTTTCCAAGATGACCACTCTATTTAACAAGCTGTCCAACCCCATGTCCGAGGTTGACTTGGTGGATATAGTGATACAAAACTTAAATTCATCTTTGGGATCGGTGGTAATTGGGCAGCAAATTACAGACATGTGGGGGCCTCGGTAGCCTAGGGAGTAAGGCGCTTGGCTACTATCCCAGAGGTCCCGGGTTCGAATCCCGGCCAGCCCCACGGTCCTTCGCCTTTTCCACTTTCCCACCCACGTAACTTTCCTTCTTTCTTCTTCCCTCTTTACATTCCTGTTCCCTTCTGTCATAGCCTTCCTTAGCCCTTCCCCGCTCCACCAAAAAAGCGCATGTCATCGGTTGGTTGATGAGATCCAACTCGTTTCAGGAGGCATAACACTCCAGCGAGTTGTTTCTCGATGCCCCGATGTCAAAGTCGCGACAGTAATGGTTGGAAGTAGGTGGACTAAAAAATATCGCGGGTAGGTTGTGACAGCTCCTTTCTTCCCCGGCTAGAGCTGCTGTTCGACATTGCACTCTATATGAAGAAAATAGATTGTCGACACAGTATAAAGGGCGTTTCCTGTGACTCTAGTCTTTCACATAAAAAAAAAAAAAAAAAAAAAAAAAAAATGCGTCAGCTGCGAGAGGTATGTGTCAGGGCAGAACGGTGGCAAGCCATGAAGAGGCAGGAAAGAAAACCCACCCTAAAAGTTCATGAAGTTGATACGACATACCTAAACTCCGAGCCTCAATTAGACAACGATTTTCAATTAGATCATACCACGGACTCTCCCGCCGTTCATGAAGTCAACGTTACAAACTCTACCCCTAGACAACGACTCTTGCCTTGTTGGAATTGTCGGCAACCGGGACATCCTTTCATGGACTGCCCCTCGGCGACGCGTAACCTGTTTTGTTACCGGTGTGGTAGGCCAGGAGTAGTTACACCCAGATGTCCAATATGTCAGGGAAACCGGATACAGAGTGCGAGGCCGAACGGGAGCCCGCGCTCGAAATAGCTTCGCCCGTACCTTCAACGGACTCCCTATATCCCAATGCGTCAATTATAACTGACTATACGTCACCCGAGGCTCTTCCATCTTTTCCCTCCGAAGAGGTTAAACTTTCTTTTTTTTCCCGTTGGAAGAGATATGTCTCCGCTCGTAACCGCATTTTTTCGGAGCCGCCTTTGGTGGACTCCAGTAATACTCCTCCCAAAATTAGGATGCGAGCAAAGGAGAAGCGACAACTTTCGCAGAAAGTTATTTCTGCAATCGTCTCTGACTTGTCAGATAACCGTCCTTTTGTAAATATCACATTATGTAACGAAGAGGTGAAAGGTTTATTGGACAGTGGTGCCAACGTTAGCTGTCTGGGAAGGGATGCCGAATCCTTTCTGGAAGATCATCCCGAAGTTACAGTCTACTCTTTGCAGACTTGTGTGCAAACTGCTGACGGGGCTCCACAGAGAATCAAAGGTTATATCAAGGCTCCAGTCTCCTTCGGAGGCCAGACCCACGAAGTAACCATCTATGTGGCGCCCAGTCTCAGACAGAGACTGTATCTCGGAATGGATTTTTGGGATCTTTTTGGTATCGCTCCTCAGTTAGTCTGCGAGATAAAGGCTCCTTCCGCACCTGCTAGAATGCACGACTTAACGTCCTTGCAATGCGAACGGTTGGAGCGTGTTAAGGCCAGGTTTCCCTCTTTCGAAGTCTTAGGACTGGGAAAGACTAACCTCGAAGAACACATCATCGACACTGGTGACTCAGTTCCTATTAAACAGAGGCATTATCCGGTTTCACCCGCTGTACAACAACTGATGTATGGCGAGTTGGACAGGATGCTGGCTCTGGGGGTGATTGAGCCATCAAACAGTCCCTGGAATTCTCCAGTGGTGTTAGTTCGGAAACCAGGTAAGGTCCGCCTGTGTCTGGACTCTCGCAAGGTAAACAGTGTCACTGTTAAAGACGCCTACCCTCTCCCTCATATAGATGGACTTCTTGGTCGCCTTCAAGACACCAAGTTCATTACAAGTTTGGATCTGAAGGACGCCTTCTGGCAAATCCCTCTTGAGATGAAGTCGCGAGAGAGGACAGCTTTCACTGTCCCAGGTCGTCCGCTGTACCAGTTCACAGTCATGCCTTTCGGCTTATGCAATGCCCCGCAGCGCATGTGTCGCTTGATGGACAAAACCATCCCGGGCCATTTACGTGAGAACGTCTTTGTTTATCTGGACGACCTTCTTATAGTTTCACCTGACTTTGACTCCCACTTGCGACTCCTGGACGAAGTCGCCAGCTGTCTCCGTCGTGCTGGACTAACACTCAATTTGGCTAAAAGCAAATTTTGCGTGACTGAAGTCAAGTATCTCGGCTTCATAATTGGTGATGGGACTCTGAAAACAGATCCTAATAAGGTGACGGCCATCACGGAATTCCCGACTCCGAAGTCTCATAAGCAGACCCGGAGATTTTTGGGTATGACCGGATGGTATCAGCGTTTCATACCCAATTATGCTAGCGTGGCTTCTCCAATCACGGATTGTTTGAAGTCTAAAACTTTTAGCTGGAATGATGAGGCTCAGCAGTCGTTCGAGACTTTAAAAGAGCTGATGACTAAAGCTCCTCTATTAGTAACTCCAGATTTCTCTAGGCCTTTCTTCATTCAGTGCGATGCCAGCAGGACTGGTGTAGGTAGTGTGCTCTTTCAACAGGACATGGATGGAGGAGAACATCCGATTGCTTATATGTCCAAAAAGTTGAATGGGGCACAACGGAACTACACCATCACTGAGCTTGAATGCTACGCAGCCGTACTGAGTGTAAAAAAGTTTAGAGCTTATGTGGAGGGTCAGGCTTTCACGATCATTACTGATCATGCAAGTTTGAAATGGCTCATGAGCCAGAAGGAGCTCAACGGCAGATTAGCAAGGTGGAGTTTAAAGCTTCAGGGGTTCGATTTCAAAATCGAACACCGCAAAGGCAGTCAAAATGTAGTCCCTGATGCCTTATCGCGCCTGCACGGCGTCGATGAATTGTCTGTTTGTCAAGATGTGGACTTGGACTCCCCGTCCTTCAAATCCCCTGAATATGTACAACTGCGTGAACAGATCCTGAAATGCTCGCCGCGGCTGCCAGACTTGCGTGTCGCGGATGGGTATGTTTTCCATCGCACATTCCCACGTACAGGAGACCCTGTTGCTGACGATCTTGCATGGAAGTTATGGGTTCCCCAGGAATTAACAATCCCTCTCATTGAATCGGCCCACTTGCCTCCTCAATCAGCTCATAGCGGGGTAGCGAAAACGTTGGCCAAGCTACGAACGAAGTATTTTTGGCCTGGCATGGCAATTCAGGTTAGAGCATATATTTCTAAATGCGAGATCTGCAAATCAACTAAAGCGCCGAACCATGTCCTAAGACCACCTATGGGTGACCAGATGAAAATTTCTAAACCCTTCCAATTCTTATATGTGGACTTCATGGGCCCATATCCGCGAACTAGGAAAGGCCACACAGCCATATTTGTGGTATTAGACGGATTTAGCAAATTCAGTTTTCTCCATCCGGTGAAGGCTGAAACAGCCAGTTCCGCCATAGACTTCCTGGAACACCACATATTCCATACCTTCGGAGTTCCCGAGGTGGTGTTCTCGGATAATGGACGGCCTTTCGTGTCGAAAGAATTCGCTAGGCTGATGAACGAGTATGGCGTGAAACATTTACGGACGGCCGTATACTCACCGCATCCTAATGCCTCAGAACGTGTTAACAGGTCAGTCCTGGCTGCCATTCGATCCTACCTTAAAGAAGACCACCGCGATTGGGACAAACATTTATCAGACATTGAGTGCGCTTTTCGCAGCTCCCAACATGAATCAATTGGCATATCACCGTATCAATCCCTCTTTGGGTATCACATGATCTTACACGGATCAGCTTATCCAATCCTGGAAAAGTTGCGAGCTCTACAGGATGGAGACATAGATGTTGTGGCCGCTACAGACCGACAACAATTGATTCGCGAGCGTGTGGAACAGAACCTCTCCGCAGCATACGCCAGGCATAAAAAAACTTACAACCTGCGTTGTAATGTCGCCAATTTTCAACCTGGTCAAGAAGTGTTCAGACGAACCTTCCCAAGCAATGCGGTTCAGTGCCAAATTGGCTGATAAGTTTGCTAAAGCAAGAATAGTAAGAAAGGTTGGTGGTAGCCAATACGAACTGGAGGATATGCAAGGCAAATCCATAGGTATTTATCACGCTAAGGACATACATAGGTAGTGAAACCACGCCGAACGAAAGCACATCTCTAAGTAGCCCTAATAAGGCATCTCGCCGGCTTCACCGGTTAACTGACAGGGTGCCTTAAGCCGCTTAGGT
Source organism: Thereva unica (assembly GCA_949987705.1). NCBI lineage: Eukaryota > Metazoa > Arthropoda > Insecta > Diptera > Therevidae > Thereva > Thereva unica. Next base: position 77,664,534 of record OX465285.1, read on the forward strand.
AGCTTCCCTAGCGGTGGTACACCTCCTTGTGTTCTTGGTCGTCTGGGGCCAAGTTTTTGTTGTGGACTACCAGGGGCTGCCAGACCGGTTCCCTACCGAGGCATGGTCCCCTCGGTTTATCGCACCCGCCTGTTCGCGTGGACGGTAGCCTTTGCTCTCAGTCCATTGTGGCGGAGAGACCGGACAGTGCGAGATCTTAGGAATTATGCGACCTAGGATCTCAGTAAGCGGTGACGTCTTGCTGCATAATCCGTTTACAATTTCTATCCCCCTCGGACAGATACGGTGAATCTCAATCGGCAAAACATCTTCTGGCGATCCACCGGATTGAGTCGAAGGTAATGTGGTATTGCTGGAGATTCAACCCGATGGATCGAAAGTTGATGTTGGCGAGCGGTGGGGTCAAGGATTATAAGGATTCGGAAGGGGACAATATGGTATTGCCTGCGGCCGGGTCCTTGGTCCTCGACCGTACCCTCCGGGAGATTGACTAACTTCTGCCGAGGACACCCGGCGGACCGTAACAACTCCTTTGGATTTCTAACCTCTCTAAATTTCTCTTCTTTTATAGCGTTCTTGTAGGTCCCTAGTGCCCGGCTTGTTCAATAGCTGGAGCACAGAACTCTTAATCTCAGGGTCATGGGTCGAGCCACACCTTCAGCCTTATTAGCGGGGCTTAACATCATATAAAACTGAGGCCGTTTTGGTTTTTTTCGGCTCCTCACTCCCTCGCTAGTCGGTTTTGTGGAGCCGAGGGATTGTAACGGCGGGCCTATCCCCTATCCCCTTACGTACAACTACCTTGTCGCCACTCTGGAAAAATGAACACGTCGGAAAAAAAAAAATAAATTTTTTTTTGAAAATTGAGAAGGCGAGGAAAAAAATAAAAGTAGAAAAGAAAAAATTTTTGGAAGTCAGGCGGTAGTAGGTGTTTTGAGTAGAACGTTTCGGTGAAGTTAATTTTTGTAAAATAAAGTAGTGTCGGAAGTTCTTTTTAAAAAATAAATAAAGACGGGAGAAGGACTTAGCTTTTCTGGGCCAGATAGATAGCTTGCTTTCGTATCAAAGAAAGTTGGAGTATTGCTTATATAATATAATTCTGGACTTTTTTCGACACTTGGGCTGCCGTTCATCTACTACCGAAGGATTATACGCATGCTGCTGGACCAGGCTGAACCAGGCATTGGGTTATAACCCGTTTTATGGACTTATGTTACTGACCAGTTCAAAGCATGCAGAAATCGTTTAACCACGGAGGCGACTGACCAGAGGACCGACAGATTCAGCTATTTTTTTTGGAAAAGTTGAGGTTGGCGGAGAAATGTCATTGGTGTGGGTGTGAAGAATATAAGTTGGACAGTTGCGTTGGAGTTCAAGCGTAATATCTGTTTAAGCTATACGTTTCAATCACAAGTGAAAGAGGTGAAGAAAAGGAATCAGGAAGACGACTGTTAACCGGCGAAATTGGAAGGACTGGTGGCAATTCTGGCAACGCATTGTCACATTAAGTTGTTCTGCAGGAAATAATGGTACCAAGAACCAAACTGTAAGTACTTTTGACTCTTATTACCCGGGTGAAACAAACAAGCTGCACGAAACTCGTTTCGCGCGAAAACAATAAAGGAAATTTAAAATAAACGAAAAGGAAGAAAGAAAAAAACACCCTCAGAACTCTCCGGGTTCTAAGGCCTTGTCCTGAAGGAGGCGGCATATCAAAGAAGGACCGTTGATGTTTGCTAGCGCTAGAATGTTTTATTTTGAAAATGTGTAATATTACATACATATATGAGTTTGGAAATTACGTAGATAGTAGATTTGTACTTAATTCATTTTAAAAAAAATAAGTAATTTATACTGATTTGACACTAAATAACCGTAGGTTAAGAATTGTCGTTACATATAATCTTACTTCCAATTAAAATAGAGAATTGCATTTCAGTTATATTTAGTTACAATCGCAGGTTTTTGTTGATACTTTTCTTATCATTTACAGAACGTAACGTTTCATTGAATATAATGTACCTAGAAGTTTTTATTGTTTTCCTAAATAAGGAAATCATTATTCACAATGTATACCCTATTGGAAAAGGTCAACTGATCAGTTTGCCTTATAGGCAATAAATGTTTCCTCGTTTTTGATACATTAACTTGTTGATGCTGTTAATATTGAAGTTACTAAAATAAATTGTTTTTTTTGGTTTTATAATTCCTTGGAAGTCTTGATTTATAAGGACAAAATTTTCCTAGGATGAAGTGTTACTAACTCCCTGCAATGGCATAGCAGCGGGAGATCTTCTCCCGACCCCCTTTTTTTTACAGGTGCTCTTAAGTACCCAGCGTCCGCTCGGATGGGGGACGCTCACGTGCAGGTAAGTGGTGGTGCACAGGTGTAGGTGGTACCTCTGGAGTCTCACTATACCACGACCCTCCGGCGAGCCAGCTTTTCTTTGGAGCCCCGGGGTACCGCCTGGATGATTTTTGGATGAGATGGATTACTGTGGTAAACGGTGTTGTCTAAATTGTTTGTTTTTTTGTGTGGGAGTATGAGGTTGGCTTCTTCGGGCAACCAACCTTAGATTCTCATTACAAAGTTCAACTAAAGATTCGAACCCCCAACTCGGAAGCTTATTTGGTGCGAAAGCTCAAGCAAGCCACAAACCTACCACAGCGACCAAATTCGGCAGTTCGGAATCTTATCCAACATCCTCTAATATCACACAGGCGGCGTTCAGTCCCCCTAAAGACCACATCCAGGCCCAAGTTCACAATATATGACTTCACTGTGATCGATAGGTAAATTTCCAACTCCAAAGCCCATTTTACTCGATGAAACCCGAAACAAAAATTTTCCTGCAAGCTTGGGAAGGGTGAGAGGGGTAACATGAAACAATGTAATGAAACTTTTAAAGCAACTTTGCAGGAAACAGTTTTGACAGCTTCTGGTTTGTTGTTGTTTTTCTGATTTCTCTGGTTTCCCCGTTCGTTTGGGAATGAAATAAAAAGAAGGATTAAAAACAAAAATAGTCACTCGAGTTTTCAAAACAAAACGATAATATAAGAAGAACGTAAATATAAGAAGAAAAAAAAAAACAAAAGAAATAAGCTATAAATTTTGACGCATTATTTGCTGCAATAGTTTACCGTGTAGATACCAATTAAATTATTGAGAAAACTCCAAAAATGAGTCACCGATTGCAGGAAACGGTGTTTCGTTTCGTGTCTCATCGTGTAAAATGAGCCCAACCATACCAGCGAATAGAACTGTGTTGTATTATGAGAAGGCCACACGTGTTTTCCATTCCGGTAATCCGAACCTATGTTTCCAAAATTATCCGGACTATACAGGCCGGAATGCATTTGTTCATTCCCCATCCTACTTGGCGTCACAGCTTTTTCGGTTGGATGGCTAGATTCAATTGTTTCAGGAAGCAGTTCACTTCAAGAAGGGGTTGTCTCCGCAACATCTCGATGGTTGCATTTCTGGGTGATTCCTGAGCTTGATCATGCCAAATAAAAAAATACCTTCCTTCCAGATCTTCGTACTAGGGGTCTGTTCTCTGGTGTCATCCTCAGCGGCCAGCCAGAATTTACTTCCACAATCGAGCTAAAAAAGTATGACTACAAATTTCAATTTGAGGTCTTTACTAATAAAGCATAGTGTTCTGTGGAGCATTTTGAGGCTCAATACTAGGACCGTTGCTTTTTTAGTATGAATGTAATGTAAATAATCTTAAGAGAATCATGACAAACTGTAAACTACACATGTATGTAGATAATGTCCAAATTTAATTGAACAGTTCTGTTCGTCTGAGCCCATCAATGGCCGCCATCAAACCACTTACTGTTGAATACCACTAAATACTGTTGCAATCTTATATACATATAAGACTGAATTAGCTACTTCTTACCTTTCACCTCTCATTCTGATGAACGCGATTGTACATCATTATATCCATAAGTCTTTTCAACTGTAGCGTAGGATTAAAAGAACACTACTGCTGAGTTCCACATACTAAGTTCGCCAGAGATATTTTTTTGTTCTTTCTATTTAATTATAGGAAATCCTACTTTCCGATATACAGAATGCAGAACGAAGGTTTGATTACGATAACAGAAAGCGATCGTGCAATTGTGTAATGCCCCGGCTTCCACAGTTCAATAAAGTTCAGTTTAATCCGCATAAGCGGCTTCCCCGGCTGCACATGTTCAGTTCGAGCTTGAAATTCTTGTTGCTTTTTCGTTAGAAGTTAGAAATGTAAAAGCTCACTGGAACAATATTCCATTATTCCATTCCATTCCATTATTCCAGCTAATTACTCTCTTTTGAGCGAACTTTTACGTTCCACCTCAGTTCTATGTTCTGTTGGATGAACCTCAGTTCGATGTTCTGTTGACTTGATTTATCCTGAGTTGATTATGTGAAAAGGCATTTGAAATGAGCTCTGAACTGAAGTTCGGTACACCAATTTGCTCGAACCTGCGAAATTCGGCTGGTGAAGGGCATTAAATAATTTGCATAAAAGCTCTTCTCTTATGTATGATATGTTTGCAGCAAAAATCACTTTGCGAAAGAAATGAATGCTATCATTCATCTCACATTTATTTCATTATGAGTTAGCATAGTAGACGACTACAGGTGATGTTTCAATATTAAAGCGTTTCGCCAGCGAAAAACTCATGTTTCAGAGTTATTATTAAAAATCGCTCCTAAAAGTATGCAAGTGAGTTTTAATAATTTAAGCAGCCTAAAAGTATGCAGGTGGGTATGAACAATTTTAGCCTAAAAGTATGCAGGAAAAAATAAACGACCCACATAGACGCTAAGTCGTTAACAGAAAAGATGGTTGCATATGCGATAATAACCAATGAATGTAGAAGTTTTATTTAATTGTATTCATGAATTCTTAGAGGTCTATTTAATCATAAAATTCAATTATGTAATTGGAATGATCGATTTTAAAAGAGAATCAATACTTTTTCGTCAAGTATTAGAAAAAGGGAGATATTTTTAGATGCACTAAATTGGAGAAAACTTTTATTACCATCAAATGGAAAATCGAAAAATCTGTGAAAACTCTTTAACTAAGTATGTGACGCTCAAAGAATACGATAAACTTAAGCTCATTTGTGTCTGTGCTCTATCTATAAAGATAAAAGAGAACTGAAATAGTTGAGGTAAGGACTCAACTGATAACTTTCAACAATCGACCTGTGGTTATGGCTAGCAAATCTCCTTCTCCACAGATAACGATAACACTGGAACATTTTTTCCGAATAGTTTTAAGAGTTACGTTCCAGATGTGGTACATATTAGAAATTTTTGCCTTAATACTCAATTCAATTCAATTCAATTCAATTCAACCTCATTCCATTTTGGCCATTATCCAGTGTCTACAAAGAAGTAAATGAAAAATTCTAAAAGACGGATTGTGGACAAAACGGGAAAAATGGAGAGAGAAATAAAAAACGAGGTTGGGGCAAACAAAATTCGTCAAACAGGAAAATTGAGAAACATTTCAAAAGAAAATGTCGAACATTGGAATCCTATTTGATATAGTCAGTATCCAAATATTAACACAGTGAATATCTAATATCTGTATGTAAGTGTGTATCTAGTGATGTGGCAGACGGGGCTGAAATTTCAATCTGCAGTAGCTGCTCTTTCTCGTATATAGTACAGAGGACTGATGCTGATGCTTATTCTGTGCAAGATGCGTTCATTCCTTGAAGGCAGCAATGTTTATGGTTCTGTAGATCCTTGACGCATGGTTCCGATTGGTACTTGATGGCTTTTAATACATGTCTGTGTTTGTCTTTTCCGCATTATATGTACATGTCCTTAGGTTTCATCCATATATTTACAAGAGTCCCTTACATATCTACACAAACAAATTCCGCTTTGGAGGGGGGTGGTTGGTTGGGTGGGGGAGGAATGAGGGATGAGAGATCGGGACAAGAGTTGGGAGGAGTGCATGGGTAGGGCAAGGGGAACGATTGCATGGGAGATGCAGTTTCCGTGGCTGCTATGCTGTTCTATCCTCTCCTACATGAAGATGCCCTCGTTTAAAATATGTTTGAACAACAATAACAAAAACAATGACGTAAGAGAAGTGGTTGTGAAATTGTCACAAGTTCGCATCTGGGACCCATTCTGAAACACCCACGGTGACCGAGGCGATGGTACAACAGCGGGTGTTTGGGCGCTTCGTGTCTTCTCAAATCCGTTCCTAGCTGGAAGTTGTGTATGAACTGTTTGGAAGTTAAAAAACAACAAAAAAAAAAAAACAATTTTTAGAAACAATTTAAAAGGACGAACAAAATTGAACAGGAGACGCATGCAAGGCACGAGGATGCCATCAGGAGAGTAAGGAGGGGCCATTCTGCACAGGATTGAGAAGTTAAGGGTATTGGAATGATGGGGGGCTTATGAACCAAGTGTAACTCGGCCCCCCCAACACCGGAAGAAGGTTACCCGGGTGAGACAAAGCTGTCCGAGGGATGCCTCTCAAACAAATTAAGGACTCCGGTTACTCACCTTCCGGTGCTCCGCCGACAAAGTCGCCCTCTTGTATGTGATTTGTAATTGCCGTTTCCTTAGCCCGGACGACTTCGTTGATGCCCTTGTTGTGATTCAATATCTGCTTCCGGCGGGGCTTCGGGGTGGTGTACACGTGGGGGGTTGGTGTTGTTGTCGGCTTTGGCGGTAATCGAAGCTCTGCAACAAATGATGTCAATTACTGAATTTCGTTCGAATGAAGCGGGTAGCTTTATAGCACATAGGCGGGGGCGGGGCGGGGGTAGTTCATTTATTATTAAAGCTAAGTCATGTCGGCTTCTCTTGCCCCTAAATCGGATTAAGCGGTGGGGGATATTTAAATTGGGTCATATTTTATTCAGTGGGACTGAGATTTGCAATCAGCCTGAGAGGAGGACTGAGAACGTTACTTAGTGTGTGTGTGCTGTGCCAAGCCAAAAAAGAGAGACGTTCCCCGACATGTTCTCTGTTGCTTGCTGCTGCTGCTGCTGTTAGCGGCAAAAGATGCGGGGAGGAAATATTAATTTAATTTTTATTAAGGGTACTTCTGGTCAACCGAAGAAGGCAAATCGACATTAATATTTTGTGATGGTTCCGCACCTTCTTCACGATATTTTATACACGGATTTTGAATTTTGTTTTATTTACTGTGCTGTAAAATGTTTGCCTTTTGCAGCTTTTGCTGTGTTGATGTTGTTGATGTTGCCTGGGCTGTGGCGGTGGTGATGCTGATGGGGTATATACACCAAGAAGTCTTTGGGTAATTAAAGATGAGATATTGAAGCATTTAACCGAAATGGATTTTATGGGTTTTAAGGATAAAATATTTGATATTTATTTATGATTATGGATTATGCTTATAAATTGAAGATATTTTCCCCCAATAAATTTCAATTTTTTTTTTGACAATGTTTCGATTTTACTAGGAAGATCTGTTGTAAATTTGTAGTAGTTGATGCCATTGCTAAACCCTATTACTTTGAAGTAGTTTTAGGTCCTCTTTATAGGCAAACTGTAGGCAAACAGTTCTGAGTCGACATATTTTATTAAAGAAACAAATCACGTCCAACGGAGACTTCTGGATTTTACATTTAGTACGCATACATGATAAGTTGAAGTCAGGTTGATCCCGAGACCAACTACATGTAGACGTGGGTCGAGTTGAGCTAAAGTCATCTGAACTCGACTCAGCTCTCCTGCCTGGGTTGAGTTTAGACTATGCATATAGACGCGAGTTTAGTAGTTGAGTAGTTGAGTTTAGTTGACAGCAGAATCTCTGCGATTTGTTTGTGATTTGTGACGCGAGTCGGAAATTCAACTCAACCTCAACTCAACTATTCAACTCATCATACGTAGTAAATTACTTTTTGGCCAATTACCGCAGAACTGACAGCTTTCTGCGCACTACTTTTTAAGTCGATAATTGAATGGTCTTATCATAGACTTACGTCGCCTTTTAAGCTGGCTGACGCTACATTTTCTTATTCTTTTAGTCCTCGATATCTTTAGTCAGGTTTTCTTCGGAGCCGATCGCTGAATTCTCCGGTCTGCCGGACGGTCTCGCCCGAGAAGTTTACGTGGTAAGCGGTTATCATCCATTCGGCAAACATGTCCAAACTGCCGTAGTGGACGTTTTTGCATTTCTTCTTCGATCGGTGTCTGTTGATTGCATCTTTGTCTAACTGCCTTGTTTCGAAGGCGATTGCGGAGTGAGACACCGAGAATCTGCTTCAAGCATCGCATTTGGAAGACCTCGAGCTTGTTGACGTCTGGCTTGAGCATCGAGGGATCAACGTTCGGTAAAGGCGTACTTTCGTTTCGATGGTAATATTTGTTCTTTTCCATATGCTCCGATGGAGCAAGGCGAACGCTGATGTTGCCTGGCCGATGTCGCTGTAAACGCCGGCCGTCGATATAACTTTCTTTTCCTCAACCAATTATCCCAAATATTTGAACATAGCAACCTGTTCAATTTGGGTTCTATCGAGGTGAACACTGGTTTTCGATCCGTCCGTTGTGAGCACTTTTGTATTTTCCGCATTGATTTTAAACCCGTATGACTGGGCGATGCGGGAAATGTCATATAAGATATCCGTTGTTCAGGCATCCGTGCCGGCGCTATTGTCGACGAACATCAAGTCGGTTTCGAAGTTGTTGTCGAACTCCGTGTCTTCCATGAATTATTCACGCATAATCGCATCGATCACAACGTTGAAGAGAAGTGACGAAGCCTCGTCTCCTTGTTGGACACCTGTTTTAATCGGGAACTCCTAGGATAATACGCTTCGAATACGAACGCTCGTGGTCGAGCCATCGTACGACGCTTGGAGAAGTTGGATTATTTTTAATGGCACGTGTTCGGTTACCAAGGCTCTCCACAAGCTGTTCCAATCGATGCAATCGAAAGCGGATTTGAAATCGATGAAAACGACGACAGTTCCATTTCCTTAACGAATTCTTTGTTCCATTAGCTGATAGCGAGGATATTTGATCAATGCATCCTCGATTTGGTCTAAATCTCTCTTGTTCTTTCCGGCTCGTTTGCTCTCGCCGTTTCTATAGCATCGATTGTATGATTTTCGTGAATACTTTACGGACGATCGAAGAGAGGATGATAAGACTTCCGGCTTTGAGCGGCGCTTTTCCATTTTTCAGCGTTTTTATTGCCGTCTTCACCTCGATAATTGTCGGTTCGGTATCAATAAACTGATTCGTCGCCTGTTAAATAATCGGCGGTTCGATTACTGGGCTTACAGAGGGATCGTGGTTGTACAGCTGGTGGAAGAGCTCTCTCTACCGCTGCAGGCGCCCATGGGGAGAGGTCACAAAAGTTCTATCCGATTTTTTGATGTTGTCGTTTGTTGGTTGTTGTGCCGCTTAACCGCCAGATTGTATGGTAGAGCGTCCTGTACTCGTGCCTCAACGCCGCTTCTTCCATGTCAGTCGCAACGTTATTTCATTACGCTTCTCGTTCTGATTTCATTTTCTGTCGAACTTCTTTCTTCATTCGTCGGTGAGGTCCAGACAGCTGTCCGAGATAAATGGCTGCATCCACATGCGTTTATCGTCCGGTATTGCGAGCGCCGCGAATTTGTTGGATTGTGCCATTGGAAACTCTCGCCCAATGATCGGGTCCAGTAGGCACCCCTAATTCTTCTTGTGCATCTATAATTTTGCTCCAACTAGATAATGATCCGATCCGCAATCGCACCCACGCACTGCACGTACGTCTTTGAGCATCGATCGGAATTTTGCGTTTATCAAAACGAAGTCTAACATTCCCGAGTCGTTGCCGGATGGATTTCGCCAGTTGAGTGCCGATGTTTGCCGATGCGAATGAAAGCAGGCGTAAGCCGTTGTCGTTAATTATTCCGAGTCCGAATTTGCCCATGGTTCCTTCCCAGCCGGTTCGATCTGCACCTAAATGTGCATTAAAGTCCCCGGCGAATATGATTAATTCGGTTCGAGGTATAGTATCCAGCGTCGGTTGAAGCTAATCGCAAAATTCGTTCTTGCTCGTGTCTGGGCTGGTCCCGGTTGGCGCATAAACGGATACGATATGGGTCTTGATCATTCCACTGATAGTTATAACCGCCAAACGTTCGGATATCGGTTGGAATGCGATAACTCTTTTGGCAGCCCGTCGAACGACCATAAATACGACGCCGGCCTCGTTTCTCATCACCGGAATAGTGTAAAGCGTCATCGTTTCGTCGATTATTGGCGGAATAATCGTCAATGTTGCATTTCGATAATTCCATTGCTATGATTTCTATTTGACCGAGATGAAGTCTTGTTCGTACATTCCACGCGGCAAATTGAATTTCCATGTTCGGTGTGACTAGATTGGGTCTTCGGGCAATGACTCATTTCTGACCCTGGTCCCCATTTTCGCTCTCTAGGGATCGTCTCCGGATAGTGGTCGGGATTTCAGTGACTGGACGACCTCTATATCAAAGACACCAGATCAAAAGCGACTGAACCATTTCCTTACAGCAGATTTTGATGGAGTGTCTGACTCCAACAGAGCATAGATTTCTTTACAAGCTTGCACAGCGCTGTTCTCTATGTCTTCTTTTCCTCCATTTTCAAAAACAAAGAACGTTATAACCGCTGCAGCCTATTTGAAGGCTTTATTCTATTCGATCTGCCATTTCCAGTGACTCCATCTGTCGGGATAACTCGGTGAACTTTGCCTAGATCTAATATTTAGAAATGATTGAAAAAAACTAAACTTAGTGGATACCCGGGCAATCATATCTCTTTAAAAAAATTCTTAAAATTCCTAACATGACTCCCTTTAAACATACTTTTTCATCGTGGATTAAACATATTTTTTTTTACAAAAAATTAAAAAAAAAAAAAAAAGAAAAACTCATTGCCTCATTTTTCCACTAGGATAACCTGCCCTAATTTTTTTCCTTAGATGCTCTAAAGGTACACACAAAAAAAGTAAACTGCGGAAAAATAATTAATCTTATACTTATCAAATTCACGATTAAAAAAAAAAGAGGAGAAAAAGATAAGTACAGAGGAAACCCTTTCTGGCTCCAGTACAAATGGAGGACTTACCTCGCAGCCGAATCATTGCCTCGCTCTTCCCGAGGGCGTTGATGCTGGAGCAGGTGTATGCCCCGAGGTCACTGAGCTGCAGGTTCCTTATTGTCAAATTCATTTGCCACATGTAAAGGTTGAGCATCCCCTCGGATATGCGGTATTTTTGGCCGTCGTGCAGCTTTACATTACCTGAAGGAATAAAGGTGTTTATGAAGATTTTTTTTTTTTAATTTGAGTGAGGTGGAAAAAAATTGGGTTGGGAAAATGCCTTGTTTACTTTGTTGTTTACTAGACGTGTGTGGGTCGATGAGCATATTTTTATAGGTAGACACCAGTGACATGTATTTTATTTGTGACAATTTTTGTGACAGTTTTTGTGACTAGGGAACTTATAGGCCAGGCAACGAAAAGGTATAGAGGGAAATGCTTGGAACACAATTTTTGACTTCGCAACTTTGTTTGGACTAGTTAGGAGGTGAACATATCAAAAGTCCCCGCCCCTAGCCCTTGAGCTTGGGGAAAGAGGGGGGTTTAAAGGACCCATTTTTCGGTTTTTCGCTTATATCTGGGAAACTATGCGTCCTAGCGACATGACCACTATAAACAAAATGAAAGCTGATTAAATTTTCTATAAGTTTGGCTCAGTCAAGTTTTTCGATATTTTGTATAATTTTCGAGATATCTGCTCTTGAAAGTCTGTAATTTTCGAAAAAAAAAAAAAAAATTTGCTCTTTTTTACCGGATGACTCTTCTACGATGAACCTAAATAGTAATTCCGTCAAAAGGGTTGTGGTTGCCTGGACGTGGGAAGATAAGAGATTAATTCTTCTCATCTCAAGAGCTTCAGCAACAAGGTTTCAAAGACGCGCTATTTTTGCACGCCTTTACTGGATGCGACACAACATCTTCTGCATTTCAAAAAAGCAAGGTCGCATTTGCGAAGATGTATCTGAAATCCCCAGCGGTCCAGAAAGCAGCAGCAGTCTTTTCAGACCCCGGTTCCAGTGCACAGTGAGTTAGCAGCTGCACCGGAGGATATCCTGAAAGTGATTTTCTGCCGATGTAAGAAAGACTGTGCCAGTGTGAAGTGTGGCTGCAAAAAAGGAAGCCTCAAATGTTCCTCAGCATGCCAAAATTGCCAGGAGAAGTACCTGAATAGGGTCATTCAAGTTGACTCCGAAGATGAAGAAGACCAGGAGGATCCTCTGAACGTTTCTCTACAGGGGTCCGATGGAGAAGAGATTGGAGAAAAAGAAGATGAAAACGAAGACGAGGATGAAGGTCCTTCCCACCCCAAGATCGCAAGAAATTGACTCAATGGTGCCTACTGTTGTAATGTTTTATGTTAATTCACTCTCCTATTTCAATAAACTTCGTTTTCATTTAATGGTTGTGATTTATAAAACTATCCCAATGGCTTATAGAGTCATCTGGCAAAAAAGAACAAATTTTTTTTTTTTTTTCGAAAATTACAGACTTTCAAGAGCAGATATCTCGAAAACTATACAAGATATCGAAAAACTTGACTGAGCTAAACTTATAGAAAATTTAATCAGCTTTCATTTTGTTTAAGTGGTCATGTCGCTAGGACGCATAGTTTCCTAGATATAAGCGAAAAACCGAAAAATGGGTCCTTTAAACCCCCCTCTTTCCCCAAGCTCAAGGGCTAGGGGCGGGGACTTTTGATATGTTCACCTCCTAACTAGTCCAAACAAAGTTGCGAAGTCAAAAATTGTGTTCCAAGCATTTCCCTCTATACCTTTTTTTGAGCATTCGTTGCCTGGGCTATTACCTTAATGAAAATATTAATATTTTCGTAATGACACACAGAATTTCCTTAAGGTTGCGGCACAAAAATTGTAATACTTTCACCTTAAAGCCCAAAATCTTGGGTACAGTACACGATTGCTCCACGATTGAAGACTCTCACCCAGTCGCCATGAGTACAGTGGTTTTTGTCGCCCGGGGCAACAATTAAAGGAGAAAACTCACGGAAGTTGTTGAATGGCTTAAATTTGGGAAAAATTGTAATTTTCGTGTGGCAACTGACTAGGAAATTTTGTGTTGTTATCACACAATCAAAATTCACTGCAAAATGGTCCTGGGTGCCGATTTTCGATAGCTTCAGTAGTTCCATAGGTAGACGAAGTGAATTTTGAAGTGCGCCCTCTCAAGTACACTTTTTGTTGAGTGGTGCTCTCCGATCTAGTACCGCAACTTACAAAGTAAATAAGGCATTTGTTGCGGATGTATTCAGGATTAAGACTTACCTTCATTCTTGTACCATCCGTTAAGGGGTTTCGGGTATACCTCAGCGATACATTCCAGCGTGACTTGGCTCTCTAGTGGGGCACCAACCAATTGATTAACGGCCTTAATGGAGGGCGGAACTGTTGGGGGCGAAAGGAGAAAAACACAGAGAAGGAATTTCGTTTATTAATGTAAAATTAAGAAACTGCAGCAAGAAAAACTTCTCATTAAAATTCTCTCAAGCTTAGCTGTGAACCCCTTTAATCATGCTTCGAGCGCGCCTTAAGCTTTAAAGCTCTCTCTTTAACACGAATTGCAGGGAGAACACAGGAAGAAAAATCCATTCCCTCGAAGGAGTTTTGTAAGAGTGTGTATGCGGGCTTGGAGTATGGTGGTGTCGCAAATCCGCCCCAACCCTTATACTTAGGTCATGGGAAGGGCTCAAGCACAGCACAGGGCGGATGGTGGTGCTCCCCGAGCGAGCTTACGGGGTAAGCGCTAAAGGATAATATAAACCCATAAATAAAGTGGATTAAAGCACAATGATCCTTTCCGTAATGTATGTGCTGTTTTCTTCAGCTGAGCATACAGCATCCCTCTAGCCATCCTGGTTCCAGATTAATCTCGTGACGTTTGTAAACAGCAGGTTGGATACCATCTAGGGCAGCTAATGTCGGCCTCTTCAAAGGGATACCTTATTGTATGCACTATATACACTTATATATAACCAAGAGGATAGATTGTCCTTAAAGCCCGCTAAATGATGCATCCTGGGCTTGAAGCGCGCCCGTTATTAAGTGGGCAACGAGGAGCATCCCTCCATTACTAGGATAGATACACCGTGGAGCCCCGCTTCTATACTTCCTGCTGTGTTAACTTGCGATGCTCTTTTCCAATTTCGAGTGTAATGAAGGGGACCGGAAGATGTGAAGTTGATTGCTGAATTAAGCATCGCAGAGCCTCTGCCCCTGATATTCTGACATTTTATTAAATGGAGCCAGAAGATTGCGAGGTAATTAATTTCGAGTTTTGAGAACGAGCGCCAGAGAGGCTGAAGGCAAAAAAAAATTAAGAAGAGATTTTTCCTGTTGTTATCCTAGGATCCTCTGGAATTTTGCTAGTGAAAATCTCTTCAAGTAAATTATGCAACAAATAGATAATGTTAAAGTTGGCCACGTTCCGTCACTCGGCATACATGCATTTTTAGGTAAAAAGATAGCCCTTCGTCATTTTGTTTGGTTAACTAAATTGCAAATTAGACGTGATTTGCATAGCATTACCTAAAGGGTTTGTGTGTAAACTTACAATTTCTACATTTTATAACCAAGCAATTAATTGTAGAATATTTACCTCAGTTCTAATGTAAATTTATGTAAAGATTATATCAACCTAACCACAGATTATAGATCGGAAAAATTGGCTAAATTGGAGAGCAAAAGCTTTAGGCAGTCTGAACGGAATGAAGTATAGGGGTACAACAATAGCCCAAGTGAGTGGGTTCGATACCTTTGGGCCCAGTACCCAAAAAAAAAGAAAACATTCCACCACCGCAGCTATTAACACCGCTGGAGGCGACTTCATTTGGTATTGCTCCGCATGGATGCAGACAAATCCACTGCGCTGCACAAAGGATAAGATGGTATGGCCACCTGGAAGTTGATCATCATTAGGTACAACGGAGCTATGTTATTCTCAGAATTGTGCAAGCGATCCCAGAAGTTTTTTATTGAAAAGACTGAAGCCTGAACCAAAATGTGTAACGAACCGCGATTCATTAGTAATAACCTTCTCCCAAAAAAGGTTTAGATAAATAAATATTAAACTTCCAGACCAAAGAGAGATGATTCTCTTTTTGAAAGCTTCACAGTTTTAAAGCTTCCTACCACGACGAGCTTTCCAGCTATAAAAGGAACCGGCTTCACCAGGCCAAATTCAGTCTTTCACCAGACTCGTTCCGAAGAGGTCATCTTATTCGCTCCTATTCCGTGACGAGGTGTACGATCCGGCACGATCAGACCACTTGCATAATGCGTACCAACTACATACCGACCACTACCGAATAACTGTGGAATGTTGCCCAGGCCTTGGCGTGTTCCTGGCAACATTTTCTAGACCAGTGTCGAGGTAGTTTGAAACGCTTACTCGATAGGTCAGTTTCGGTCCCAAAACTACAACAAAAAAGTGGTCTGCAAAGGCAATAGCACCTGTTTTGACAAAACAGACCAATATATTTTTTTACTCCGTAAGTAATTCCATTACATTTTAAGAGTAATTCCAAGCTCTTACTCGATAGCTCACAATCTGTGTACACGGGCATTCCAAGGGCAAATTTAAGCCAAAAAAGAATCTGCAACAAATGAAATGTTGAATTTTTTATATGGGAACTTGAACATTTTCGTTATTTACAATGAATGGCCCTTTCGACTTATCCTACAAGATTATCGATGCGCAAGAGGAACAAGGTCACCAGTCGTCGGTTTGTTGTATATGTGGTACGTGTTTATTTATATTTTAGTGGGAAATTTTGTTATTTAACCGCTCGAGGAAAAAACAGTCGAAAAAAATAAAACATTTAATTGCAGTGCATTTATGTATAGCTTTTTTGAAATGTTCCAATTCGAAGATATGAGCACCGGAGCACATGTTTTTCTCAATAAATACGCGTTGAGTTTTGCTGGTAGCGAAGGTCACACTTTCCCACCAAAATGATTTCTTTTTTGAGCAGTTAAATTGCTTATAGTTTTGCCAGCTGTCGGCATTGAATATAAAGAGAAGGAGGAGATTACGATTGTCCGTTTGTGTATGCGTCTGATTTGTTATAGAGGAGCACAATTGCATTTGGGTATTGAGATGTGACACCACATATTTCAAATTGCCAAACAAGCATTCCAGTGCTTGGGATTTCTTAAGAGGTACAAGCTCCTCCTCCAGCCATCAGATCGTGCTGTTGTTATTAATAAATCCTACATTTGGCCTCTTATTGAATACAACTCCCTCGTTTGGGGCGGCGCTTCCATAACCACCTTGGGATGGGTGCAAAAAAGTGCCCTTAAATTAATTGATGGCGACAAAGTTTGCTCCACCACCGACTCCTTGAGCCACCGTAGGAATATAGCAGCACTGACAAAATGTTATCGCTACTAGCATAGAGACTGCTCTATCGAAATAAACGCGCTTCTGCATCCACGGAAATCTTATACCCGCAACACCAGATTAGCCCACCCATCTCATCCACATCATTTGCAGCTCCTTTATTCGCGCACTCAACAAAATAGAAATTTGTTTCTAAATAGAACTACCCGACTGCGGAACAATCTTTCTCAGTCGGTATTTCCGAGTCCCTACAACATCCAAGATTTCAAATGCAGGGTTCATCGCCACCTTCTCCAAAACCTTTTCGAACCCTCATAACCTCTAACCTATTCCCCCGTTCAAAGATTGCTGCTATACATTGCACCATGACGTGAAAAACGAAATGACGGACGGTAGTATAAAGGCTAATTCCTGAGCTTAGCACTGCCACATAAAAAAGTAGGTAGTACTTCTTGGATTACTTGGTAGCATTTCTCGGAGTACTTCTACTTGGTAGTACTTCTACTTGGTAGTACTTCTATTTGGTGGTGCTTTTTGTAGTGCTTCTAATTGGTAGTACTTCTAATCGGTAGTACTTCTTGGAGTACTTCTAATTGGTAGTAATTCTTGGAGTACTTATAATTGGTAGTACTTATTATTGATAGTACTTCTATTTGGCAGTACTTTTAGTAGTACTTCTAATTGGTAGTTCTTCTTGGAGTAGTTCTAGGAGTACATCTTGGAGTCCTTCTTGGAATACTTCTTGGAGTACTTAGTGGAGTACTTGTTGAAGTACTTCTTGTAGTACTTCTTGTAGTACTTTGGATACTTCGTGGTACTTAGTACTTGGTACTTCTTGGATACTTCTTGAAAATCTGTGGTAAAAAAAAGTTCATTCAGAACTTCAGAACGAACTTGACTAACTTAACTATTCTTGATTCCAGAATAGACCTAAAGCTATTCTAAGTCTTAATGTACGGGTCCAATGAACGCCGCGATTGCTACCTTTGCAGTGCTCGCCTTGCGTGATTTAATAAACTTTATGGTTCCGTACGGTCATAGGCCCAATGAGAAAAGCGAGCATTGCGAATAACAGCAGAAATTGTAATGCGTAATGCCCAGTAATTTCAAAAAGTATCAGAGGTCACAAAGTTCTCATTGGGCTTTGGTTTGCTATGTTCGCCACAATTTCTGCGATTTGTCAAGGCGGACACGGCAATTATTATACAATCAAAAGGTACATCAATTATAGTTAGTCAACATATTTACATCGATATGATATCGCTAAACTGCACCAGCAAAGTTCAGCTAATTCCACACAGGTGGCGTTCACTCACATGCAAGGATGTGATCATCACCCGAGATCACAACCGATGACGTCACTGACCCCGTATCGGCTTAGCTATAGTACTTTCATTCAGCCTATTTTAGTTTAGCTGCAATCAATTTGAATAGTTTTAAAATTACGATTAGATGGAAAATCGTGTGAAAAATCACAGTCTATCGAGTTACATGAAACCAAATTTGGAAATATTGCAATTGGTATTGGGTTATAAAATTATAATTGGATCATTCTTGAGCTATCAGCTATTTTAAAATGAATTTTCATAGTTCTCGAACAGTAGATATGATTCCTACATAAGCACTCCTACCCAGTAGAACACACATATCACTGCCTCTCACAAAACTCTAGAAAAGGTTGTAAATTTTGAATTTTGAAGTAATTTGCAAATTTAAACAAAAAAATATATTTTTAATTAAAACTTACAGTAATCAAATGCATAAATACTCACAATTCACATGAACATCAAATCTTTTACTAACAGATGGCGGTACACCATTTGACGCAATGCACAAGTAGCCGCCCATATCAGATCTGTGGACGTGATTAAGGACCAATCTCTCGCCTTCGACAAACTTCACAACTGCAAAAAAGAAACACACACAAGAGCAAGATGAGAAAGGATATGAAGCGTTAAAATTGATAAAGGACCGATAAGTTAAGTCTCATAATTGTATTTGGTCTGATGTGATTCCAAAATTTATTTGCACGATCCGAAAATTGCTTGCATAAATTTCAGTTGGGATCGAATTAAGTACAAGGAACAAAGAGGGTAAAAGGACTCGCTCCGAGGATAAGGACAACAAGCCCCCAAAAGTGTACAAGTGTAGAAGATATCGGCACTTACCTTGCTTCTCCCTGGCATCGGTTCTAAGGACGATGTCCTTGCTGCCCTCTCGCTTCCATTGAACAGTTGGCTCCGGAACACCCGTGGCACTGCAAACTAATTGTATTGTTCCACCCTCATTACTTATGCCCTCCTCCAGCATGGCTCCATTTAAATCAGGCTGATTCAATATATCAGGAGGCACCACAACGTCAAGGTAGCCAGACTGGAAATGGTAAAGAGGGAGAAAAAGTTGACCTCTGATCAAATTTATCGTCCTTTCAGCTAAGATGGATGTAATAATAGGCATCAGGAGAGCCAAGGCTGGCAAGGTACACTCCCAATAAACACAGGACACTTAATCAGATAACATTCATCGCGCCGGGCATCAGGTATTTTTGATTTCTCAGGTAAATGATTCGACATTAGAGAGATTGGCAGATAGGGGAGGGACCGAAACATGACGGCAGTGGCCCCAAATTTTCTGGGTTTGCCCCCAGGGAGATGTAACCCAAATTTGTTACTTGTCTGATGAGGTGTTCGGAATTAAGTCTCCTGATTGCCCTATTATGAGGATCAAATAAGGGATGACTTGATTAACTCCGAGTCTCTTTACTTGATGGTAATTAATATTCTGGTCAGTCTGGGCAGACCGAGGTGATCAGGTTCCGCATTCTTAATGTTAATCTGTCCTTGTAAATGGATGTGGCTCCGGTACTAGCAGCTCGGTGTTCCTATGGCTGAATAACGTCTAAATACCCTGTTTACAAAATTATTTTCTCACAAGGGATAATGCCGGCTGTGCACGGAGAGTGTGTGTACGGTGCTTTGGCAAATTGGAAAGTTTTCATTATCAGTTAATAAATGTTGATGGTGAATAGTGAGTGGGGCTGGGAATTGCTGCTCGTAGTTCCGGGTTGGAGTTTTATGTTTTTATTTTGTTTTAATTTTTTTAATATTTTATATTTGATGAAAGTTGTATGCTGGTGCTATGGGACTTAATCAAATCAGCTTGCAATGATACTGCAGCATATCAATGAAAGTGATAATAATGTTAGTTAAAAGCTCACGGGAGAGAGGGTTTAAGTGATAGTTGTTTATGAGAATGCAAAAATTAATCACCTTTCTTAACCTATTTTTAAACAAATTGCTTTTGCATATTTGAAGAAGGCTGGCAGGGATCGTAGCATTTCTGAAATGTGGTGATTCAGTAGGTAATGGGGCACTTGGGACTGGGAACCAGTCGGCGCTTGATCTTTATATTTGGACCTTCCTCAATGTTGGGAGGTTATTGCAATGGGTTTGAAAATTGAAAATAAAATTTACAACTAGAATCTTCCTACACTATGGGTGGAAGCCTGTGTGTACTTGTGCTCGTAATCATTTTTTCCTGCATATAATCCCTTGAGCTAAAAATTTTATACAAACGGTTCGACCATATCGTTTGTCTGTGGCTGGCAGACAGTTGTCCTGATTCGTTGAGTACGAAGGGTTCTGCAGCGAGTTTCGACGTCAGTTACGTGCCTTGATCAGTTGTGTCCAAGTGGTATTCAGTGGCGAATCTTTTCATCACTCTTGAAGCTGATATACTCGAATTCAGTCCATCTGGTTTCAAATGGAGTTTTGGCATGTTTTGGAACTTTGGAACTTGGCCACCAAGACCATTCATTGCAGCTTTTATTGATCGATGGCCAAAAGTATTTCTTGGTAACGTTTCGTCTTGTAGCACGGATACCAGAATGTGAGACAGGCTATGTATGGAGTTGAACGTTAGCCTTTGTAAGAAAGGGTTTAGTAAAAAGTATGGGGGTGAGTACTGGTTTTAAACGTAAAGCGCTGCTGAGATGCTTTAGCTTGATGATGCATTGTTTAGCCTAAAGTAGTGCAGGCAAGTCGAATAGGATAGATTTAACTTAGTCGGTTGCCGCATGTCTGATGTCGGTGGTTAACTGTGAGATTAGATCTATTTGGATGGAGCCTTTGGACGCCTAGATCCAGTTGTCTGGTTGGTCTAGATTACCTAGACTCTAGGTAATCGTTCAATCTTTGTTGTGTGGGCCCGTACTACTAATTTAAGTAACGGTAGTATTTGATCGCTACATAGATGGCGAGCAGTTAGCGATCAAATGCTGAGCGCTTCTGTTCTGTTGGTGACAGTTTTTTTGGAATAGACAGTTAAAAGTTGTCATCGGAGACGCTCGAATTGGCCTCGGTAGTCAAACTGTATTTTGCTTCTGTCAACAAAGTTTCACCTATTTTGAGGCACGCGAATGGTTGAAAAGGTATCTTAAGTGCTCGTTGATCGGTGCCAAGCGTTGATAAAAGTTCAGCAATAGTCTGAATCCAATTTGAGAATGGAGATATTCAATTGATTCAGTTGTTTAGAAAACTAATCTCTAAATTCTCGTACCAAATCCTAGTTTAAGAAATTAGTGCAATCGTGTGCTAATTCATGGAGAAATTCTAATTGTGTCAGGTTGGATATCTATCTGACATGGTAGCCGCATTAAGGTGATAGCAGTCGCTGCATGGCTCCCAATCATGTGAATCGGGTTTGGAGAACAGATGAAGTGGAGATGCTGAGTATGGGATCGCTGAATCGGTTCAAATAGGATCAATTTGGATATAATTGTACTTCGAGCTCGGATCCAATCGGACCAAATTGGTTCAAACTGGATCAAATTGGTTCAAATCGAACCACATCGGTTCAAATCGGATCAAATCGGTTCAAATGGGATCAAATCTAGTCAAATCGGTTCAAGTCGAACCAAATTCGGTCAAATCGGACCAAATCGGATTAAAATGGTTCAAATCGGACCAAATCGGTTCAAATAGGATATAATCGTATCAAGTCCTTCATTTTTTGGCTTGATTTTTTTTATAAATCAATCGCCTTTGAAAAGAATGTATTTCATTGGATACTTTTTGATTATTAATGAAATTATCGCGAAAAACTTTTAAACGGGACCTTTCAAGGTGACGCTCAATTTTAAGGATCACGGGACCCTAATTTTCGTGATCAGCGACCCAGAAAACATATTAGCTTCGATTTTCTTACCGGTGTTATGTTTTGCCCCTCCCCCTATCTGGCCACATTGTAAAAAAATCAAGATGACGGTTCCAAGGTGGCGGCCGATTTTTGCAACTGTGTTCTCCGACCACTATGCATGAATTTCAAATGCAAAGGTATGACAGGTAGAATTTAATTAGTTTCGTGACGTCATTCAAAATTCAAAATGGCGACCAACAAAAAATGGCGGAAGTCATATATATTTAAGTCACAGGACTAAAACGAAGAGAATATAGCCGATCAACTTCAAATTTTGCACATAATGCATATTTTGAGTGACAATGCAACTGACCATTTGTAAAAAATTCAAGATAGCGGCCGATTTTTGCAATTGTGTTCCGTGACTCCGACATGGGCTTCAAATAAAAGGGTATGACAGGTAGAATACAAATAGTAATGCAACTAGTGGCAGCATTCCAAATTCAAAATGGCGGCTAACAAAAACTGGCAGTGCAAAACAAATTTTGATGTTGGATTGATCGCTAACTATGTAAGTGGTTATTCACGATCAAGCGCTCATTCTAAAGGAAATTACTATCACTTTAAGTTTGTAAATGGAAATTATGCCCAAAAAAATTAAAATTTTACGAGTTAATCGCAAGAAACTGCATTCAACCCCCACCACATGATCATGGTTGAACTTTGGCCGGCCATAACTTTGAGCTTAATCAACTTACAGGGCTCTCTGAGGGATCATTTTGTAGATAATTTTATTTTCCACCTTACACCTTTTACAGCTTCACCTCCATAATGAAATGATGAAATGAAATTGTTAACTAAGCAAAATGTTATAAAAATTGTTTCAAAAATTGAGGATTTTTATGGAACATCTTTGTTGGAAAATTTTATTATTCAAGCCACAACATGGTATGAAACTTGGGCCCAAAGGAACCTAGATACGTCAAACATTGAATATAGTAATTTAAGGGAAAATGCCAAAAGTAAGCTATTTAGCTAATTAGAATATTGAGAATTATGAAGACTTGGACAAGATCAACTATGTGCGAACAACGATTGTCGGCCTTATGTATGACGAGTCTCCATAAAACGGAACGGAAAAGACGGTGCTGTGTGAATGTCAGAGAAGAATTCATCACGGAAGCCTCTGACACGGAAAGCGTCGGTGACGTGCCGTCACTGATATGTGTGGATCGATTTTAATAACTCAATTTTACGACCGAGAAAATAGCTCGAAATGCTTGGATTTTTATCTTTCAACCAGTATCATAGTGAGGTTGAGAACCTATGGGCCTTATGAGATCCAAAGCAGCGCAACAAAAATATCAGCAGCAAACTGTATCTATTGGTCAAACCGGATCACATGACCACAGAAGCAGCACTGAATGCTGCCGCTGCATTTTCATTCCTAATCCTAATTTTGCTGCCCATCAAGGCAGCTTTTTTGACATTTCAGTTTTTTATTTAAGACGAAAAAGCGTTTGCTGCCTGCTGCTGCTACAACGAATCTGATACAAGAAGTCTTCCGCTGCTGCTGTCGCTGCTCAAAAATTTTATCTGATACGGCCTTAAGTCTTAAGGTAATTTCGAGATCGTGCCACAATCTTTAAGTTCTGATTGCGGTTTCACCTTAAATACTTATTGTTAATCTAGGTTATGGCCTCATTTAGCCATGGTCTATGGTTAATTAATGAACCACTTGTAAATGCTGCTAATTGGGCTATTTGTAGAAACATGTTTGAGAACATATTGTGATGATTTATGCGCTATCTGTTTGTTAAAAAGCATAATCAACGATTGTCGGTAACAACTCTGGTTGATGTCTGAACTAATGATTTATGTACTAAACTAAAATTGGAACGAGCGATAAGTGAAGACAACTTCAAGCTTCTGGACGAAAAGAAACGAACATACCACTAGGCACTAGAAAAGGGACGAAGGTTCCAGAAGTTAGATAAAAGTGGAGCTTGGATATAAAAGCGGCTTGCAGGCGCTGAGAGAGTCAGTTTTGATTTGAAAGGCGATAAAAGAGTTCTAAAGTGAGAACAGTGAAAAGTGGTGATTTAAAAGTGAATTATAAAGCGATAGATAGAATTTAATAGTGCGAGTTATTAAATTGAAAGTGATTATAGTGAACTGTAAGAATTGTGTTTGTTGTTAAATTGTGTTTTGGTTTGTAATAAATAAATTTTGTGTGGATAATTAAAAAGTGTATTCCTTAATTAATCCTACGAATCCGTTAAGCCTTAAAAACGTAACAATATCATAAAAATAAATAACCCATATTTTTTTCCAATTCAATTCATTTACGTTTAATCGAATGTGTCACGTTATCTGACTTCTTATGGAATTATGTATTTATTCATAGCACCAGTTTCGCTTAAGTTTGACAATTAGTAAAATTGACAATTTCACTTATTTAAAGAGTTGTAAAAAATCGCACACTCCGAAAATGCATATACACATTGACGTGTATCAACTTTTCATCGACTTTAAACAAGCATACGACAGCATCGACAGGGAGCAAATGTATGCAACAATGCTGGACTTAAACATCCCCCTGAAGATAATAAAATTAACAAAAATGACAATGGAAAATAAAAGATGTGCAGTCAGAATACAAGGAGAATTGACGGAATCCTTCCCAGTCAAGCAAGGCTTAAAGCAGGGCGATGGGCTGGCACCCATGCTATTTAATCTCTGCCTAGAAGGAGTAATTCGCAAGGTTAACATTGATGCGAACGCAACCCTGCTTAACAAATCCAAACAGTTGGCAGGATATGCCGACGATATAAACTGCCTTGCAAGATCACTGTCATATCTTAGAGAAATATTTACAGAATTAGAAGATGGAGCAAAACATATAGGGCTGCAAATAAACGCAGAGAAGAGTAAGATTCTAATTCAGTCAAGGGTGGAAAGAAGAAGAAGAAACCACAATACCACCTGGGGGGAATATAACTTTGAACGGGTAAACCAATTTAACTACCTGGGGTCCACAGTCAACGAAGACAACGATGAAACGATAGACGTACAAAGAAGAATAAACGCCGCGAACAGAACATACTTCTCACTACTGCCAGTAATGAAATCCAGAGACATCCACAGAAAAACTAAAATAAGAATCTACAAAACCATCATACCTACAGTAGCTACGTATGGATGTGAAGCTTGGAGTATCTCCCAGAAATCCGTAGACAAGCTGGATATATTTGAGAGGAAGGTTCTCCGAAGGATATACGGCCCAATCAATGAAGACAGTGCATGGAGAATACGCTACAATCACGAATTATACGACTTATACAAAGAATGTAAACTTTCGACCCATGCCAAACTACTACGTTTACTTTGGGCCGGCCATGTCCAAAGAATGGATGACTCAAGGATACCAAAAAAAGCCCTGTATCTACTACCAGATGGCAAAAGACCAGTTGGCAAACCACGGTTAAGGTGGGAAGATAATGTCAAGGCCGATGCAGCAAAACTGCTCAACACAAGAAACTGGAGACAAGCTGCGGAGCAGAGAGACGTCTGGAGGAAGAAGCTGATGGAGGCCAAGGCTCGAATTGGGCTGTAGAGCCATCGAAGAAGAAGAAAAAATCGCACAAATATGATGGGCAATTGGTGTGAAATTAAATTAATAAAGCCACTGGAGATTGTGGTGGATTTTTCACGGAGGTCCTGTCAGTGAAAGAGTAGCGTAAAGTTAACCTGTAATTTTTTGATTGTAAAAAATTATTACCACCACCGGAGCAGTTAAAAAACACATTCACTCTATGAAAGATACAAATCTCGTTAAAACTTTCGAAAAAAAAAAAAATGTTTACACCCTTTGCGTCTATAGAAAAGCACCAGACTAAAAAAGTGCCATTTTTTGAATTTGCAGCTGCCTCTAGCCTTAATATTTACAAAAAAAAAAAAAAAAATTCAAATAAAAAAAAAAACTGCACAAAACTCAGATTGTTAAATCTAATTAAGGTACATACCTGACTCTTCATAGGATCCGTGTTTACCTGGCACATGTAGCTGCCCGAATCGTTTAGTTGTACATGAGATATGTGAAGCTTCCAGGTGTTGTGACCATTATGTGTCACTGATAATCTCGGGTTTAGGGACACCATGTGGATGTGAATGCCTAGTATTGCCTTCGAATCGGATTTAATCCAAGCCACCTGAAAATACACATATGCTAAGTATATCTTGTTTGTTCATGGGTAGGCGATTATACATAACACCTACTATACAGTCGCATCCCGGTACTATCTACACTAGTATGTCCGAGAACCTTCGCCGTCGTCTACATATCATTTATTGGCTTAGACTTTGAGACTATAATTGCATATGGAGATTCTTTAAAGATATCCTTATCTGAATAGCACGGTATAGTGATGATAGCGTATATTCTGGGTAGGATTTCGACTGCATAGTCTTGGATTAACTAGGGTGGTGTTATGTTTGGGGAATATGGTTGTATTAAATTGGGTTTGCTTGTTTCTGGTGTTTTGTTATTCTTTGCGGTATTATTGCGGTTATGGGATTTAATATAATTAACTTGCTTACGGAATAATATATGAAGATCCTGTTGCTTGTTTCTAGACTTATATGTATAACAACATGACCCACTGTTTTGTATTTCCTACTTCAAATTGCTGCGCCAAACTTTTTAAGTTACATAACAAGCTAGTGTACCGTTTTACCTTAAGCAGTGAAAAACAAAAATGAAAATACAATTGTAGTAGTTGGAATTGAGGATGTGTAAGAAAGAAATAACGCACAACGGTAGTGATGAAGTCTCTCTGCGATTTCTTAAATTATTCTCTCCACGAATTCTGGAAACCATCAAACATATCTTCAATTATTGTGTGACAACTTCTCAAGTACCCCTTTGAAAAAATTCTTTTCGGTCAAATCCCGCGCTATGTTGAATCTAACAATTTCCTTTCTGAACTTCAATCTGGCTTCCGTAAAAACCATTGCTGCGAAACTGCTGTATTGAACCTCAGATATTCTTTCAGTCCTTGTAATATTACTAGTTTTTCTTGATTTCTCCAAAGCGTTGGACTCAGTAGTTCACTTGCCTTTGCTTTCCAAACTTGCCTTTTCTTGGCTGCAGTGTGTTCGGCATAACGGGGTTGTATCTTCTTTCCTACCAGTACTTGTAGGGGTTCCAAAAGGTTCAATTCTCGGTCCTCTCCTTTTTTCCTTGCATGTCAACGATGTTACCTCCGTTATTCATTCCTGTACAACGTATGCAACATTGTCCTTCTAGTAAAATCATATCTTGCATCTCTGAACTTATTGATATTCTTTCCCAAATGCAGTTCTTCCAATTTCCCCAAATTAAATCCTAATAAGTCCAAAGCACTTATCTTTAAACGTCCCAATCGGTCCCTGCACGCTATTCCAAATATCGTCCTTGGTAATATTCCTTTTCTTTTTTTTGAATGTGTCAATAGTACTATCCTCCTATACTTCATGTTTGTAGGTCAGACCACTTGGGCAGGTTCAGAAGTCTGCATAGTGGCTTGTGGCTTAGACTTGACTACTCGATCAGGATCTAGTCAAACAATGTAAAACTACCAGCCCGGCCAACTGCGGCTTCCCCGGTTCCGAAAGGCAGTCCTGCTTCCGCTCGATTGGCAAAGATTTCAAGAAAGTGGACTCGGTATATACCATTCCCGCCTTATTTGCCTTGGCGCTCTCCATCTTAATCATAAAAGTCCCACGAGTATGGTGGGAAGGGGGAGTTCCACTGTGACAGAGCTACATAAGGAAAGAGCATATCAGGATGGGGCTGGGTGCGCCTGGTCCCCAGAGGAGATTGTTAAACCACAGTGCAAAAACTATTCACTGCCATGCAGCTCTCGGCACGATAACTTTACATCTTAGCTTGGTAGGCCCTATGGCGCAATAATTACAAGGTAAGTTCATAAAGGTCCCGTGACGTCATTCAGAACTTAGCTCACAAGGAAAAAAGCTTTCCAATAACGCTTCAGCTCTTTTCTAAAGTAAAGTGTGTAAAAGCTTTTCAAGATGGATGTCCCACTTAAATTTGCGCCCTCCTGCCTGCACGGCAACATTTCTCCAGTGACACAAGACTAGTCGACTCGGCTCACTCTCATACCTTGCAATAACATTTTTCGAGTACACTAATGTCTAAAAGTTCGTTTATAAATAGAACAATTTAGTTGTGGAATAATCTCCCACAATCCGTTTTTCCGAACCCATACAACGTCCAAGAGTTCAAATAAATGTGTGGTTCATCGCCACCTGGTCCACCACCCCCAGACCGCTGATCTATCTTATACTCTTCTATCTTTCAAACCAAACTTGCTAATGGATATTGCACCATGACCTGAACCACATGACAGGCTGGTAGTAGAAATAGTAGTGATTCCTAATCTTGGCTTTCCCACATACAAAAACAAGATTTTTTCTTTATGAGCTTACTTTGTATTATTGTACCATGAGTAGGAACCATCATATCAGCCCACCTGTTTCTTTATTTTTGGAATGCAGAATCAATTGTGTGGAAACAGGGCGAAGTCTCATTAAGAATTGGCGACGACAACCACCAAAGACGACAATTTTGGCGATATTTAGATGAGCGTTTTAGATGAATGCTGTCAATGTTTGTCTCAAGCCGAAAAGAAAAAAATACAGAGGGGAAATGTGTGCGAAATGTCAAATGTGTAATGGCTTACTTATTTTTATTAACACTAATCTATGAGTGTATGTAAATTGAAAAAGAAATGAAATTAAATGAAAAAAAAAAAAAAAAGGTGAATAGTAGTATAGTAGCAGCACTCCGAACAGAGTGAAGTCAGGGATCGTGGGCTCGGGTGTGAGCTTTATCTGCGACAAGCACCCGTGTGCTTTAGGTTCTGTGCTTTCGGCGTTAGCGCCACCTGTGTGAAATTAGTTGAACTGCACACTGATGAGTTAGTGTGTCTGGGGTTGGGATGTCATGCTGGGGGAGTCTTGGGTAAGAATCGGTGGTCTTGGACGAGATTTGTTGTGGAGGAATTTGATCCAGGTTCCAAATATTGGCTGTACCTTGGATGAGCTTTCACGCTGGGGATCGAACCTGCAGTTCCATTTCGCAGTGGTGGGTCTTGAATCCAATCTTGTGGGGGAATATATTTTCGCACTGAGATCTTGGAGACATCTCAACTGAAATTTTCATCGCAATTATATAGACCAAGCAAACTATATAGGCCAGGAACACCAGGGTCCTCAGCTATGCCTGGTTTGTCTGGCGTATCTGGTCTATCTGGTCTGACATGCCAGGTGTATATAGCTATTAAACATTAAATCCTTCAGGTGGACAGCTAGACAAGCATGCATTTCCCCAAAAGAAACAAGATGAGTGGCTCAGACGCAACCATTATGGATTCAGATGGGGTCAAGGATACATTCTTTAGAGCAAAAGAAGGGAAGGGTTAAGGAAATATTTTTAGAGGACTAGCCATATACTATGATGTGGAAAAGGAAGGTGTCCTAGCCTATCAACAACAATAACGAATGGATTAGCTTACATATATAACATACCAAGGTTGATGCAAAATGAAGACGCACCCAAGACACCAACACCTTCAAATCCTCCACAAGATCCCACCCAAGATCCTCATTCCTACCCAAGACTCAACCCTTGAAAGCCCAGCCAAGACATACTAACCCACCACTATGAAGTTCATCTAAAGCTTAAAGCTCACCATAAAAAAAGCTCGTGGATAAAGCTCACACTCGAGCCCACAACCGACGACGTCAGCGTGCTCGGAGCGCTGTTGCTATACTACTGTGAATCAATAAAAAATGAACAATTGTCGAATTTCGTCTTTTTTTATTGTGAAGTGTGCGGTGCATATTTTTGGGTGGGTTTTTCGACAATTTCGAGAGACGGGCGGCTTAATCCGGGGGCGAAAAATAATGTTCCCTTAAACGGGTGTGCACAGGGCGGCAAGTTGTCTAGGCACGGCTCTACTTCTAGCCATGCTGCGTTATAAGTGATGATCTTACCAGCGTTCAAATAAGGATTCGAGACTTGGGTACTCACCAAAACGCATTCTGCCATTTCAACTGTGCTCGAGAATTCGCAGAATTTTGGATCTTTTTTCGGAGTTAGTCGATTCCGCAGCACTACAATGATAATCTCGACTATTTTAAAGGCGCTAATTTTTGTGGCTTCGACTAAGCTCTTTTGGAAATTTAATTAAAGCTTTTCATAAAAAATTGCTATGATCCATATAACACCCGCTAAGTGCATCATCGATTTTAAAACGATTTTCTTAGAATTAAATTGGATCGATTAAAATGGTTTTTATTATATTTTAATTTTTTATTTTATTTTATATTAAAATGCATTTCCACTTATTTGCAGCTTAACAGTAGCGAAGCTGCACAATTGCCCCGGCATAAAATATCAAAGGAAATAAATCGTGCTTTAATGTCCATTTATTAATTTGCACGGCAATAAAAATTTCCTCGAAATTTAACAATTTCCCCCAACCCCTAAAGCTCAATTTCACTCTGCGCCCTACATGCTAATAAAAAAAATCCAATTAAATTCCATCTCTCACCCGATACTGTCCCAGGTTATTAACGACACAGGTGAATGAAACATCTCTGCCTTGGGTCACTGTTAAATTTTCTAGTTGCGCTAAAAATTCCGGTTCTGCCTCCGTTCCTTGATTATGTCCTGGAAGAGTAAATATTTGATTTGATAAAAACAACAACAAGAAAAAAAAAGGATCTTGTAACGAAAAAAAAAATGGATTCTGCTGCTCATATTAAAGGACTAAAAGGAAAACAGGGGCGGGGGAGGACATTTGATGCTCACCTTTAACCAGGACCGTTGCTAGGAATATATTGATGAAAAAATGCACAAAAGTCCTTGCACGTGTGTTTGAACTGCACCTAATCTGCCCCATCGCAAGCGACTTGGGATCCCTGTTGCCTGGCTAGTTGGCAGTATGGAATTATACCTTCTCTCGGCTTAGACCATAGTTACCGGCAGGGCTGCTGGTCGGGATGATATTCGGTGTCAGGATTTAGGATTTTATTAGACATTCGTTCTGTTGGTTAAGGGATGGCTGCAAAAATATTGATGATAAAGAAAATTAGTTTTTTTTCTGGCTTAGCTGTGGGATTGAGATAATATTTTTTGGGGAACACGTTTATTTTTTATTGAAATTGAAAATGGGTAGTTTTGTTTTAAGATTATCTAAAAAAATGTGTAGTAAAATGCGATGTGGTAAGTGCTTGCATTTAATCAGAATATTCTATGGCAAGCACTCGTTTAGTTGTTTTGAAAGTTAAGAAGTTTTTTTATCTCTATGCGTTTGTTATCCTTAAAAAGAATGAAAATGTCGTACTTGAAACTCCATAGTTTTTATACAAAATGTCAAAACGCAAAATTCATTCTTCATTCTATTAAATTTATATAGCCTCAAAAATTGAAAAAAATCTTGCCACCCCCTCCCTATAATATTGGCTGAAAGATAAAAATCAAAAATTTGGAGCAATTTTCTCGGTAAAGTCTAGTATTCTGTTGAAGGGAAGTTTTCGTTTGCCTTTTGGTTATACTATATACCTCTACAGAAAAACTGTTTGGATTCTTCTACTTCAAAATGTATAGAAAAGGTGGATGGAAGTTTTTTTAGCGAGCTGCTGAACGCAAATGAAAGCATCAGACATTTTCATAATTCTGTCTACAACCTAACGAAGACACCAGGGAAACAAATGTATTGACCCTGGAAGAATGAAAGTGTCAACGACCCTTAAAAAACAACAAATCACTAGGAATTGATTATATACCAGCAAAGTTAAGCCGGGTCTACACGATGCGGTTCGAAAGTGTCCAAACACCAACGTTGGACGCTTGACATTGGACATTCGTGGTTCGAGCATCGGTCACACGTTGCTTCCTACCATCAAACGTCCAAAGTTAAAAGGTGTTCATAGCATCGTGTAGAGCCGGCTTTAATTAAACAAGGAGGCAAGCCGCTGTCAGCAGCTACATATGATTTATTATGCTGCATATGAAGGAACAAAAAAATTGCCTGAAGATTGGGAGCAAAGCATTATCTGCCCAATACAAAAGAAAGAGGACAAATTCAACTATGCAAACTATAGAGCCATATCTCTTTTAAGCATAGTATACAGGGTGTACCCACTAAGTCTACAAAGCAGCCGGTGCACAGTGGTTTAGAATCCCGAAAACCTGTTCAAACCCCTTTTTGCATCTAAAAGTAGTACGGCCTTTACTTCTGAAGTTATAAGCAATTTTGATGTTAAAATACCAGTCCGGAAATACTGACTGCGGAAGGTTATTCCACAGTCGAGTTATGCAGCAGAATTCCGCAACATAAGAAATTGGAGGCAACCAGAGGAACTGAGAGACATCTGTAGGAAGAAGCTGATAGAGGCCAAGGCTCGATTTGGGCTGTAGAGCCATCGAAGAAGAAGAAAAAAACCTAATACCTAGGTATCTATGCACCACCAAAAAGGTTTTGATTTTCATGCAGATCTTGCTGTACATCCCATCCCAAATTATTATTATGCATTGTTCTTAGAAATATTACATGTCGGGTTTTCGTTAATCAGTGTAAAGTTTAGACCAGAGTGTGCCGTTCTTCTGCAATCTGACCTTGTGACCGTTTTTTTTTTTTTTTTTTTTTTTTTTTTTTTTTTTTTCAAAATAAGAGATATCATTAATGTTTTTCCCGTGCCTGCATGAGCATCAATAAAATATATTCCACCATTTCCATCATTGATGACTGTCAGAATTGTCTCGTAAATATAACTTTCTTGCTGCCTCATTTTTGGGACATTCGTAAGTACATTTTCGTTTAATTCATCACGGTTTATTGTTGTTCACGTTCCACCTCTTGGCTAAATACGTCACGCATCATACTATCGAGCGAAATCATACGATCTACATACATATGTCCGTGACGGACTTCAGTGAAAAAAGGATCAGTGAAAAAATATCGGCACGATGCAATTCCATGAAAACAAATTGGGAAAGGCGACACACGTTCCCACACATCCGGTGCAACCTCAGTACCTTTCTGGTGTCCGTGAAAAAGAAAAAAAATTCCTTTTTCGTGGGATTTTTTATGCGGAATATAACAATACTTTCCCTACAAAGTACATAAATATGTATGTATAAAAAGTAAGAAATCCGGTTTAGTCGCTAGGGCGTTTTGAAACTTTTTTGGTAGATATTTACATATTACCTTGTATTTTTGTAACCCTATTAGGTATTTTAATGAACAAGGCAGCAATTTTGTTTTTTTTTTTTTTTCACTAAAATTTCAACTTTAACCACCTTTTATCCTAAAAACACGTAATTTTTTACAAAATTGTAAAGCTTGGACAATTTCCTATAAATAATGTCCAACAACTATTAGGCTACGGCCTTTACTTTTGAAGTTATTAATTATTAAATTGAATCATTACAATATAGTATACTCAATATACCATTAGAATCATGGCGGCCGTCTCAAGAGGATGGATTACCACTTTCTTCACAACCCCGTCGACATGGGTACCAAATGAAAGGGTATGATAATTAGAATACAATAAGAAATGTAGTATACTCAATATACCGTTAGAACCGGGTCCCAGCTAGTCTTTATATATATTTCTTCTGTCCGTGTGAATTCCTCCTAAAAGGCTGGAATGATTTTTACAAGCTTTATATTAACTTCGTTCTCGGTGAGAGAGGAATCTTGCGATCAATTTTTCGGCCACTTCCCGATGCCCGGTGATGCTCTAATTTGGCACATATATTTATTTGGTTCTGAAGGTATATTCAATTGTATGGTACATCCAATATGGCGGCCACTATAAAGCGAATTACCTTCTTCTTTACAACCCCCCGACGTGGGCGTCAAATGAAAGAGTATGACGAGTAGAATGCAGAAAGCTTTGTGGAGTCAAAGTCGGTGTCTTAGGTGATGGAATGCATAAAATATTGTTGATTGTGGTGTGGGCCCCTAGGGCCAGTTTCACACGAGGAAACAGCCAACCAACAAAATTCTGCTGTCATCGTCCATTTCCTTTTGAAGTTCGATGTAACAGCTGTACGTTGAATGTTTTGGCTTATTGTTGATGTTTTTAATCTTAATTCTTCCGTCTTCTATTTCTCTCTCTTTTTTCTGCCAGACAAAAAGTTTACTCGAAAATCCAGTTCAAAAATTGCCTCTGTCATTTTTTTCGACAAGCGACATTTTCAGTAGATTTTTGTTGGTTGGCTGTTGGCTGGTGCAAAACTGGCCTAGGTGAGCTCCTATGTTGCCTATGCTTAGGTATATCCGGCCCTGGATCCAAGAGTCAGCTACTCCAGAGCGGATGGAGCTGACATTGGTAAAATTGAAAACATGTCAAAATTTATACAATATTACCCGGACACTGCATAGTCTGATTATCACCAGTAACGTAATCTACATATAAAATGAACTGCTTGGAAAAACTAAGGATTCAATAGAATATATCAGAATGGTACTAGAATGACCAGTGTTTTTCGTCACGGCCAAATGAATTCTGAAAGAGGAGCGTTTAAACTCTCACAAGATAGATGGAAAAACATAGTAGAACATGATGGAGAATTCTTTCGGATTAAGATGACGTTTATGTATCTAAATTTTTGTACCAAGTGAAGTATAAAAAAACACATTATTTATAGTATGACCCAATCCTTGAACAAAAACCGAAATTAAAAATATCTCAATTATCAAAGCTGCATACAATAAGGGCACATTGCGTTATGGTAAATACATATTACTACATTTAAAGCAAAAGTTTTCCAAGGAGTAATAATATACATATACATACAACATAGGTTTTTCTTATTTTAAAACTGATTTCATCCCGGTTGCCAGATTTAAATAATTTATCACCATAAATACAAAAATATAAAAAAAATGAATTATTCACAAACTAAAGCTGACTATGAAAAGCTTTTAGCTCTAAGGCAAAAGCCCTACAAGGATAAAAAAAGGAGGAAAAGGGTTTTCAAACAAAATAATATTCATTTCACCACAAGAGAACTTTTAAAAGGCTTGTCTCTCATGCATAAAAAGACTCCACCAGTCGTAAACCGTAGAGAACAAAGGTTCCGCAAGGATCTGTATTGTTTTATTGCGAATTTATAGTTACACGCACTAATTTCAACGAAAAGAAAAACTCCTAGTTATTAACTCTCCACGTTGCAAGGATTCAAGGAAGACACAAAAAAAAACTTCATCTTATATAAATTGAAATAATTTTATACGAAAATCCTTACCCAAAGCAACCTTCACTAGGATCCCTGCCAAATAGCAGGGAGTCAACGACCCAAACGCAATTCGTCACTCAGAATGATAAAATGTGGCTCAGTTAAACCGAGCAAACGGCTTGGATGCCTCCGTCATGACTGTGCCATGACATGACTATCGAGAACATTTCATTATTTTGAGAAAATTCATCGCCGCCACCGTCGCCGCCGACGAGTGTTAAAATTATCCTGTGAACTTAGAAATCCCGGAATTCACCACCGCCATATCAAGGCCGTGGGACGAGCTCGAGCGCGCTCCTCGGGATCCCCTGACAGAGACAACTGCGAAAGGATATAACTTAAAATAGTTAAAACAAATGACATTCATTACTTCACGCGCTATTTGCGCCAAGGGATTGTCATGAACAGCAGCGCGGCAGGAGCAGCGTCAGCAGGAGCAAGGATTTCCCACACAGAGGATCCGGGACTCGGTGGGTACCCTCCAGCCCCCAATTTATGCTCGTGCTAAGTCCTGAGCCCAACTCGAACCCGACGAATCCTTTTGTGTCTCGAGTAAACGACATGCAGAGCCCTCTACTTAATTAGTTCCGCACGAAATTAATTTGCCGATTGTTTTATTAAGAATTTGTGGAGCTTCTCGTCCTTTTCTTCTTCTTACTCGCCCCCCTTCCGCCCCGTGCTAGTTGCGTACACAAACCAGCACCCACCAAGTCTCGGAGGATCCTGCAAGCATAGTGCAAGGCTCCATGTGAATTCGCCCACCCCAAAAAATCCTCGTCCTGTATGTGTGTATGCTTGCGATAACATCCCGCTGGGTAGAGGATACAGTACGAAGGGCGTTCGGGCGTGGTAGATGCTCCGTCGGACGTGCAGATGGGGTGGTGTTGGGGGTTGAATCATCGGTTGCCGCCTGTCAAATGTTTGCCTTTTCCAATTTTTTTTTGTTTCCTCTCAAAAGTCCAATTTGTTTCTCGCTTGACAGATCTAATTAAACGTCATTACGGCAAAATTAGCCGGTCCAGAAAAGGAGCAAAAATTAATGCCGAAGAAAGTGTATCTAGGACGAGGGCGCACCAAGGGGGCCGGGCGCCAGCTAAAAGCATACAATCATAACCCCGGGGCCAGTGTTTTGGTTTTTCTCTCTTGGTGCATTTTAATGCCTGCAAACGTCGTGGAAGGGTCGGAACTGAGTTTTTCCCCAACTTTCCTGTTGGGATGGTTAGTACAATTTTTTTTCATTTTCCTCCCCCCCTAGTTTTCCTGTCAGCTAACCAAAATTTTTCCGCCATTTTCTTCAACATTTTTGCCTTTTAGCTATCTTAAAAATTTAACATACTTTTAGTAGAAAAAAAAAAACTGCGCTGTGTTTTCGCACTAATTTTAAAGTTTCAATGAAATGTAAAACCGCTATAGTTTTTTACACCCTGTAAATCCGGAGGTGGATGGGGGTGGTGCAGGTTAAGAACGAGAGCGTAATATGTACTCTACCAACATAATGGCTGGAAGTGTCTCTCTAGTTTATTAAAAGAACAAAGTTTTATGTTTAAATGTTTCTTTTATTTGGAAGAAGGAGCAGAAATACTCCTGGCCACAAGCAGCGTAGAACCTCAACATAAAAACTTTGTTAAAAATGCTTCGTTGTGTATCTTCTAAAATAAGGATCATGTTTGAGCATGGCAAGGAATGTCCGTGGTGAAATATCTCAGAAATTTTTTAGTTTTCGTGAAGACGTAATCCATTCCTTATCGATCTTGCAAGAATTATGCCTAGGGATACGGAATCGATAGCAAGTACTCGAGTAAATACTGATGAGTAAAATCGAAAGAAAATTAATCACTCAGTACTTTTTACTCGTTCAAAAGCACTCGATTCCTTGAGAATCAGTGCTGCAATAGCAATCTTAGAACACGTCCGCAAACGGCAGCATGACTTTCAATGCTTCTTTAAGAGCGTAGTAGATAAAAGATTTTTAATATAGAATTTAGGCCGGGCTGTGGATATTCGAATAAGCTCCGTTCACCTTTTGCAATTGCCTTTCCTTTCCAAACGCGAGTGTTGTTTTACCAAATTGGTCCCCCAACTAAATACTAACCATGTCCATAGCTGCTTGACCTCAGTAATCGAACTAGAACCGTTCTAATAAGTATGCTAATGGCATTCTTTCTGGTCACCAAGACAATTCCCTGTTTTCTTTGTCGTTTAAAATTTTTTAGAGCTTCAATTTCGCTTCCTTTGGCAGATTTGTCTAGAATGAAAAGAGAGAAGAACTTACAAATTCTTGTGAGTTAAAAGACGTCCAATTTGTGTTTCTACTTTGCGTTTGGGATGTACAGGGCTTAAAACGTCCTCCTTAATTGATGCAGAAAAATGCATATATGTGTAAAGCGTTTACAATGGAAGTTATTCATAATTGAGATTAACTTACAGTTAGCGTTAATTTTGATCTGAATGCAAAAGTTTTACTCGGTACTGTAATGTAATGATATGAATAAAACCACTTGGTCAAGGTATCTAGTACTGATATGAGTAGAATCGAAAGCGAATATCCATACGAGTAGAATCCGTATCCCAAATTATGCCAAATTCTGCTTCGTTTGTTATATGGAAGGCGACAGATAAGTAGAGGTAGAAGTAAGCCCCTTAGTGCAGTCGACGTTTCTTTCATGGAGTGCGATGGTAGGCACTATGTCAGTAGAAAGGAGAGTGAAATAACTACCATTACCAGCACTACGGCAACAAAACCTTGGATTCGGTGAGCGAACAGGAAATAGACTCCCCGATTATTATGCTTATGCTTACTATAAAGAAGAAAGACATGAAAGAAATGATGTTATCTAGAAGGAATAAGTGGAAAGACGATAGCCCATGTCGCGGAGTAAAATCGTACTTTGGACTTCTGAGTCGATCGCCTTAACACCTAGGCAGTTAGCGCGTTTCCTTGGCGTAAAACCTCCTTTCGAGCACACTACAGACAAAGAACTCGTTCATAAATAGAACAACTCGAGTGTAGAACAATCTTAGCCAGTCAGTATTTCCACACTCCTAAAACATAATAAGAAGTCAAACGCAGAGTTCATCGTTAGCTCTTTCAATGCCCTTTATAGTCGTAACCAGAAAACTCTTTTATTCTTTAAAATAAGCGTAAGTTTCATTACAAGAGGGGCTCTACGCCTCGGCCCTCATATGTCCCTCTCAGATGCCTTCATTAAGGAATTCACAACATGATCTTTTAGAATAGGGTTCGTGTTCTCGCTAAGATGAACACTCTCTGAAGGAAAAATTTGATAGGGTTGGTGACTTCGCTATGATAGAAGCTTTTCTGTGGGACATTTTGATAAGGCTCGTTCTTGTCTGGGAAGAAAGCTTTTTGTAAGAGAAATGTTCGCACCTTCGCTGGGATGATAAATTTTGATAGCGAGAAACTTTGATATCGCTTACGCTTGACCATGTGATATATTTTGGAGCTTTTTCCCCTCCCCTCTTAGGCTAGTGTTTTTGTTAAACTTTGTTTTGATATATAAAGTTTTTGTTTATTCAACTAGTTGAAATAGCTAAGAAAAGGGCTAGAGACAATTTTGGTCTTCAACTAGTTTTTCAATGGAAATTTTTATTTATTGTATGGCAAATCTAAAACCGATATATTTAGCATCTCTGTCCGCCTCAAATTCTTCTTTACCTGTAACTGATACTATACCTCACGTTTTCGAGCACAACGTCCCACCACCTTCTTTAATACTCCCCTCTCCCCGTGCGTTCATAACCCTTAACCTATTCCCCCGTACTAAGCTTATTATTGGACATGGCACAATGACGTGACTGACGTGACGGACTGGTTGTACAATGGGTGACTCTTGAGCTTAACACTGCCACATAAAAAAAGAACAAGGCAAAGAATGCAAGAGCAAGACCATTTTTGATCATCACTAAATAAAACGTGACTTTTGTTCACTTTGTTGGCTTTGGTCAGTCCATACATATCCGTGACGTGACGGCGACTTCAGTGCAGTACTAGGAGCATCCGTGAAAAAAACTAACTGTATGAATAATTCCATGTAAACAAATTGAGAATGGGAATGCACTGATGCAGTGGGGCACCAACAATCTCAGTGAGAATGGCGAACATATCAGAAGTATCAGCATCACTGAACTGTATAAGAGGCGTCATTGTTGATAGTTGGAGGTTGTTTTCTGTGGCTTACATAAACTTGTAAATTAAGTTGTATGCAGTCCCCACAACTTCATTTTTTAGTCAACAATGTAACAAACCACTACAATCATGTACGGAGCAAAATGTCACCCAAATGATCCCTATGGCGCTTCCGGTAGGACTCCATTCGCATAACGTATTTCCAATACAAAGGGTTATTACTAAGCTTAGAACTGCCACTTAACTAACAAAACAAATGTGCTCCCACTCTTTGGCATGATGAGTGTTTTCAAAATAAGTTCTTTTCGCAATTGCGGTTCTGGTAAATTATTTAGCCAAACAACTTTTTTTGTTCTTGACCCGCTTAAATCCAAAAGCGAAGAGCCTGCAGCATCTTCTTTAACACCATGTAGGTATCAACATTTTGCTGCAGGAATCATTGACGAAAAAGCTAGGATAATTTCCATTTATCTCTGAATAATATACGAAAAATATCTCAAAAATCCAATTTGATTTGCCACATAATCTCTTGCAGCTCTATACACTAAAGCCCCCAGGTCAGCACTTAAATCAATTCTAAAAATCAACACACACGGTCCATGTGCTCGTGCTGATATAATACTATCAAATGCTAATAATAATATCACAAATGTCCTCATCTCATCAAATTAATTCCACATCGTTTTACCTAGTTACCCCAAAGAACATTTAATATCAGAGTGGCCGCCGTCGGCAGATAAATTTATGTTAGATCACCTTGGGACTTAACCTATAGGAAATTATATTATATCTATCTGGAGCCTGCTCTCCTGCCAAGGACGAACAGAGGAATACAATTCAGAATTTATTCATCCGCTGAAAAGCGGCTTTTCGAAAAGTCAAACCGTAACAGTTTGCAATTTTCACCGCCCGAAGGTATTCCGTTTTGCGGCTTCCTGTGAAAGTTTTGAGGCGACAAATCAATTCATTGGAAAGTTTCCAACATGAACGCCGAGGACTTGTGAGTGCTGGAGTCCTAGAGAAACAGTTTCTAACCGAACAAAACGACTCCATGTTGAAGTTGGAACAATTGCCCTATTGAGGTCTATGGATAGATGGCTTTTGGCTCTTTATGGAGTATGAGCCATTCAGCCCGGAGGAAACTGACAGAAAGACAGTAGACCACTTGCGAAAAGCCGATACTTCAATCGTCGTCATTTGTTTCATTATTCCATCTACAAGTGGAAATCCCATCAGGAGGCACCACCAGCCCCAGCCCACCCTGCGCCGGACCTATGGAAACAGGAGTTCTTTCCTTTCCTTTTTCACTTTATCTGAATTCAGGTGCAGGATTTTTTTTGTAAATTTCTGCGGCCCAGAAATGTTGACTTTAAGGGGTCCTTTACTCCTGCTGTTTGATGGTTTTTATTGATTTCTTGCATGTAAATAAATTCGGCTAATTGGAACTAGAAGGTTTCAATTGCCATTGACCCGGCAGCAGGATGTTGTTCCGTGGATGGGAGTTAGTTCACAAGATTAACAAAATTAGTTGCTGTTACATAAAGCTTCGGATTTTAAGAACCTAGAAATATAAGTAAATTACTTACTCATTCGCTTCTATAACCAGGTTATAGCCTGGCCTCTCGCAACTATTCCCTCACCAATCCCGATTCTGAATCGATGTCATTCAGTTTGACATTCCTAAGGTTTGGGCCTCCTGGTCTACACTATCCTCCCAGGCGGAATGATGGCCTAAATCTTCTTCTTTTCATGAGGTCGAGGGTTCGTTCATACTGTTATTGTAGAATTTACCTTACTCTTAAATGACTAGTTTGTTTAAACAAGGTTGCACAGCTAAACAGCTAAACTCCAGAGCCATCCCCTCCAGACCCAGGATACATTCAATCCTCCGTAGATGGTTTTTGAGGACGCTGTGCGCTGTAATCAAGCCTTCAGTGTCTTGACTCCTACTATTTCTTTAGAGTCACCTAGGAGGACCCCCTACATTAAACTGGTGGTTGCTTCAACCTCATCAAGGACTCGTTTCTATGGGACTTTATTACTTTGATTATCATCTGGGCGAAGGTGAGGGTCAAAATCAGCTACGTAGGGTAAGCCTTTCTCAAGCTCTGGTAGCTTCATATCAATTTATTTAGCATCGTCGCTTACCAAGAATAGTGACACAATTCAAAAATTTCCAATTTCGAGTTTATTTTGAGAATGTGTAGCTAAATATGCATATTTTTATGTAGCAAAAATCCATATTAATACTTCTAAAAATGACCGCTGGAAACCCGATGGAATCCAAGATCATAACATGGGCTTGTATGAAACTAAAAACTTTTAAATAGGGGAGCCATAAAATCCATTGTTTTTGAGTTGTGACACTATTCTGGATAAGCGACGATATACCTTGAGTTCAAAAACAGTACATATGGTAGCTAAGCTGGACGCTCTGAAAAGCCTTTCTCTTGGGGCTAAGTGTGTACCATACCATCACACCCCATAGTATCATAGTAATAAGCCAGGGCAGCCTATCTTACAGAGGATCTTTCTACTTAAAGATGGAGCGACATTAAGTTGGGTGATGGTGTGAATCGAACACCACGGGCCGCATTTCCTGCAATTCACTTGGATCGCATTTTGCTCGCATTTTACACGCTGGCAGTAATCACGATATCCAATAGTTAGATGCTAGATTTGAAGTGTCTTGTAAAATCTAAATGGACGTTGCTGACTTTTAGTAGCACGTATTTACGGTTTCATGCTGTTGTCAGTTGGTATTACGCTCCCAAGGTAGATAAAGGACAGTAGGTACTACTTCGAATTCGTTAGGTTAAAAATGAGTCAGGCCTAACTGTGGGTGTACTGAATAGTATATCGGATATCTATACCTGGCTTATCACATTGGTTATGGACAATCTAAATAATGCTTTCAGTATATTTTATATTATTTGGATTTGTAACTTTGACATTTCAGGGTGAAGCACGGTGGTTTTGACCTATGCTGCGTATGGGGCTGTCTTTCAAAACAAGATAGCGGATACCCCAGTACTCAAATTCCGAGATAAATCCTCATACATTTACTGTTTTATGCTGCGATGATTTATGCGCCATCTATTAGAAGTTGGAACGAACTGTTGAATTGACGATTTGTAACGATTTTTACAGTAAGCTAACATCGCGCCATCTATAAGTTAGAATTTGAAGCAAAGGGCCTCCAGACTGTGGTGGAAAGATCTGGATAAGGAAGGAGCTTAAATGCAAAGGTAGCGGCATTTAGAGCCAATTTTGATTTGAAAAGCGATGATCAAGGTATCACTCCAAAATCTGAGAGAAAATCATTTAAATCTCTTTATTCTTGCTGTACGTTCATCGTTGTATAAAATGTCTCTTACGGCGAAACGGTTTTCCTGTAAAATTTCATCATTTGCAACTTTAACTCCAAACTCACACTACAGACGTTTAGGCAATCCGGTCTTATTTGTGGAATACCGTTTGCATGCGTTTATTTAGGTATTTTTACATTCTATTTTTTTTTTTTTACATTTTCTAGTTTCTCTTAGGTTTATTTTTGAACTTTTATATTTTTATTTACTTTATTTACTTTTTGGAGTTTACTCCTTAAGAATCGTTTCATATAGAGAGCACGGTATGAAAAATAGTGATGTAGCGTTTTTCCAAATTCAAACTGGCGGCCAACACGAAATGGCGGAAGACTAAAAGGTAGAATATATATAACCGATCAACTTAAAATGCACATATGCATTGCTTGCTTGACAACGCAATCTGACCATTTTGTAAAACATTAAGGTGGCGGTTCCAAGATGGCGATTTTTGCATTTGCGTTTGATGAACCCCGACATGGGTATCAGATGAAAGGGAATCCCACGTAGAATTCAATTAGTGGTGTAGCGTCATTTGAAATTCAAAATGGCGGCTACCTTTTTCTTTATAGGTGTCAAATGAAAGTGTAAGACGAGTATAGTACAGCAAGCTGGCTGACGTCGTTTTGAATCTTCCAACCAAAAAATGGCCGAAGACATGATATATACTAAAAAGTAGACAATAAAACATATATAGTTTACAAAAAAAAACTAAAAAATAGGCTTTTACTTTGAAATGAAATAAAAAGTAAAAAATAATTTTTGAATGTAAAGTTTTTATTGCTTCAGCCATTAGGTATATGGGAACAACCTACCTTTCGAAATGTAAAAAAGCGTGGGGCGTTAGCGAAAAGTTCCGGTGTTAATAAAATAAGCATACAGGTAGAGTCCCCCGCTTTTTTACATTTCGAAAGGTAGGTTGTTTCCATATAATCTCTGGAGCAATAAAAACCCATGGGACCTATAGATATAGAAGTTGAAGGAAATGTGCAGATTAAAAGGAAGCAGAAAAAGATCCATTGTCTGTATGTAAAAAAATATAGAAAAAGGAGTATCTATATCTATATTATGTATATAAAAGAAAGTCGGGCTAGTTACACTAGTTATAACTGAAGAATGGCTGAACCGAGCAGAAAAACTACTAAAACATCAGAAAAATATACGAAAAAAAAAATTATGAAGAAAATTCATTTCCGGAAGTAAAGCGATGCGGTTCCTGATGATCCGGATGTGCGTTCTACTGACGGTCGCATTTACACAGTTCATTCGAAGAGTGACGATTGCTTCTACTTCTGGTTGTTGCTGGTGAATGTTTGTGGGCCGACATCATTTGAATCACTTCGAACTGCAAAGGGTGTGGTGTGCCTAATCTAATAAGTACAAGAATGGCATGTCAGAATACATTTTACACAGAATTCATGCCAGTTCGGCAAATCCCGACCTCGAGGCGTGTGAGGAAATACATAACCAGGCTTTGCTTTCGATCGAAGACATGTGTTAAATCAAGTCAAATTAGGAATACTAACGCGATATCGTGGAATGAACGACGCTTTCAATCGGAAATTGGACAGTGCGCGTGAATGCGATTGAGGTGCATTGAATCAATCAATTCGAGCGAATGAATTACTGTTGACCCCCAAAAAAAGGAAGGGTACGATACGTGAATGAAGGCGATTATGGAAATGGTGGATTAATTTTCCTCGATCCTCCCGGTGGAACTGGGAAGACATTCCTTATGTCATTGATTCTGGTC
Source organism: Thereva unica (assembly GCA_949987705.1). NCBI lineage: Eukaryota > Metazoa > Arthropoda > Insecta > Diptera > Therevidae > Thereva > Thereva unica. The sequence goes on from OX465285.1 coordinate 77,708,691, forward strand.
ACTGTTCGTACGAGATCCGAAATTGCTGCAGCAGTTGCTTTTCTGGGATAGCGGCCACGTTCATCGTACAAATTGCCGTTAAACCTTCAAATGACTGAAAACCTATATGTAACATTGGGAAACACTCAGCAAAGTTTTGATAGCAAGTAAAATCATCTTGTGGGATGAATGCACGATCGCGCAGAAACACGCATTGGAAGCACAATGAAAGATCTGCGCAATGACTCAAGATGTTTTGGAAGAGCAATAACTTTGACATCATTCATTTCAAGATCGACCGCTGCTGATCAAATAAACGCTAGCTTCAAATCATCGACTATGTGAAGAAACTTAAAATCGATGTAAAAGTTTTCTGAATTTAAGTGACTTTAATAGTATTAAAGTACGGTTGTTCCAAACCCCAAAAATGGTCTATTTATATGAAACTTGTTGTGTACGAAAATCTTAAATTTTTGATGCGATTCGAACTTGTTCACTTCCGGCCATTAGTTGGTCGGTATGAAAAAGATTAGATAGAATTCTGCTAAATGCTGAAAATTTAATCTTGGTGGATTAAACACCCATGAATGTTCGCCCCTCACTACCGTAAAAACAAAATTCCAGGATAAAACATCACCAGTTCATTAAAATATTAAAATCTCCTAACCTTCCCATAAACTTACGAGTACAGCACCCAAGGGTAAAGCCACGAAAACCCATTCACGAATAGCTTTCTCTACGCTCTCTATGCCATACATCTACTCCTCCACTATAAATCTGTCAACACTTAGGGATTAAGGTGCAAATAGTATGAAACATAGTGCACAACAGGCACCCATACACACACAAATCCATCGAGGATAATAATTGCTACCCTTAAATGATATCGGCACATGGCTGAGGACAACCCCACAACAATGGCATATACTGTATACTATTATCATCGCAATTAGGACGATACGAAATCCCATAAGGTGCTGCAGTAAAGGACGAATAAAAATTTATGGCAACGTTATCCCAATCGGAGTCACTTGTTCTTTGGTGCGTGCACTTAACGTTGTTAATGTTCTTGTGTAGTGTCTGTGTCTGCCGGAGGTATCCTTGTAGCATTTATCCAGTCGATGTACGGCAATTATGCTGCAAATTACAGGACGAGAAAGCCAGCACGACAGGAGTACTGGGAGCAGTTTAGCGAACGATGGCAGGCATAAGTCAATGAATTGACGATAAATGGAGAGAAGCGTGTAATGAACCATTGAGGCCCTTGTAGCTACAATAAAGGGGAGTTAATGATGGGACGTACGTCTTAACATCCTGACACATGTAACCTTAATATAATTTTGATACAGCCTTGCCTGCCAAAGAGTGGTCCAGGGTCGTAAATGGTATGCACGATAAGCAGATGTCAGGTCCTGTGGAACGTTGTTGTTGTTTCATCTAGCGGCGACGACACAGTTAGAGCTTATCCCCAGGGTCTTCCGGATCCTGTTACAATCAATTTATGGGCCCCCATCAATATTTACAATCCAATAATTCACTCAATAAAACTGCTATCACAACAAGCCACTTTGGGGGGCCTTCAACCTGGACTACTGGTCCTTCACAATTCATTTGGCACTTAATGGCACCCGGTCGTTGGGCATTCAAAGTGTGCCGAAGATTCCCCGAAAAGTTAGAAAAGTTCGAAAATTTTGTTGCAGGGGGGTGGGGAGGACGGTGATCCGCCCAATCCTAGAATTTCATTAGGGCTACCGCCATAGATCAACCACTTCCATATCCCTTACGCTTCTTCGTTTAGTGTGTTGTGTTTTTTTTTCGTCGAGTTCGCATTAAATGTAATTTTCAATTTAAATTACTGCAAGAAAGGAGAAGGTGAACGCAAGAAGTCCCAAATCCTCTCGTCGTAATTGAATTTAACCGACAACAATAAAAAAGAAAATTGTCTTCATTAACGAACCCAGCAGGGCACCGCCGAGGCAGGCGGCTCCACAAAAAGTGTCCTTTAAATTTTTCGCGAAGTTTCAGCCTTTATTTAAGGAGCAGGAATTTTCCTTTTACCACCGTTTTGGGGTGGAGGGGGACGGGAGGTCGCCGCCCATTAAAGCGGCAACCTGTTGAACCTGAAGGGCCCTGCTGCTGGGTTTCCTTCATCCGTGTTCATTGGTACGTGGAGCTATGTTTGAATTCTTTTTGACTGCTTTATCCACACTTATAACAGAAGAAGAAGAAGATTCTTACCCATGCCCCGCGCCAGCAAACATTCAAAAAGGACCTAGACGTGGGTGACGTAGGTTTTTCTGCCTGTACCATATTTATCAGGCACCGTGCTTGCCTGTGTCAGGACACAACCGGGGTCCCTGTGCCTTCTGAGAATGAAAAAAAAAAACAACAGAAGAGCGCCCCTCCCTCGTATTCGAATAAATTTGAGGCGTCCTCCTCATTCCTGAGGTGCCAACAAAAACGACTTGACTCGCTCCTTTGCTCCTTTAATATCTCCGCCAACAAACATTTCGTTAATGCAAAAACGTCTGAAGCAACAACATAATTCTATGGTTAAAGTCCGTGGTGGAGGATGTGGCCAGCAAAAAAGGCGAAACTGCCGGAATACGAACTTCTCAAGTCTGTTGGTGCGTTTGAACCTACACGGCCGCCCCCCTCCGCAGCTACCCTGTTCGGAAAACCCCCCTGGTACCGCGCCACCACTATGCTTGAATGCATAAGAAATTTTGTTTTATTGGCACAAATTCTGGAGATGAATTACGGACGTTGGCTTCTGTCGGGGGTGGGGGGCTGCTGCGGGTCCTGGGGGGATTCTTTTACCTGAGTTTTATGAGTTTATCACAAAAGTTCGGGATGATCATTTATTATCGGGGGAAAGGTGATAAAATTTTTGACTATGAAAGCTACTGTGTGCTTATGACCTCCATTTATCAACTGCCTGTAAAATCAAAGTTTTATCCACGCTTTGATTGTGGCTATGCCAGTGGTTGCGGGCCGCCGCCGCCCCAAATAACCTCACAAAAGGCAGTATACTTCCCAAAAACACAGCCACCATTTTATCGAGTTTGAACCTGGCAAAACAGAGAGAGAGAGAGAGAGAACGAGTATTTTGTTAAAATAAATCGAGTGGAGTGTACCTGTTATCATAGCAAATAAAGGCTGTGTTAACCAAATTGGCTAAAGGCTTTCAGGCCGCTATTGAAAATGCACGAACCGATTAATAATTAATTGCAATTTCCCGGTTTAATTCCATGCCACTTGGCTAATGCCTAAAGACCAGAAAATGAGAAAAATGCTGCCGGAAAATTCCAAAAATACTCGCACAGAAAATGCTAATGTGTTGGTTACTAAGGGGCTTGTTAATTTTTAAACAAAACAGAAAAAAAAAACACATACAAAGCTCCTGCCGCTGCTTCCTTTTCACCAGGACGAAATCAGCCTCGAACTTTAATGTTTTATTCAATTCTATGTACTGCGAAAAATTGCACCCGGGCCTATGATTTATGAATAGGGCCTTTGTTGACTACTGTGTGAACCATTCATTTCCGGATTACAAATTAAGGAATCCTTTGGGGATGGTAATGATACGGCTGTGTGAGTAAGTGGATGGAGGGGAGAATTGCGGCAGCGTAAAAGCGTTTCACATTTCAAATTTATTTAATAGTTATATTTTGCCCAATTAATAAATTATATGAAGGTGGCTACTATTTAATTAGCGATGATAGTTGATTTATTGTAAATTATGAATTCTGTCCTAATTAGTAGCAGTGAACCTCACAACATTTAGTTTCGCGGTTAATAAATGAAATATTCCGGAAATGGAACTAAAAGTGAAATTTGAATTTCCTAGAATTTGTTCTAAACTCTCCAGTTTCAGTCCATTGTTAATTGGGTTTGATTACCATAATTGCAGTAGAGCCAAAGTCAATGTTACTTCCAAAACCTTGGCACCTTTCTCGAGTTCAATTTGTATTCAGCTTTTAAAGCGGATTTTACGGATACACGATCATTGAAGTATGGAGCAAGATGATCAAAGTTATCTATTTTTCCTTTTTTTTTTTTTTTTTTTTTTTTGTGGCAAGATGAAGCTTAGGAGTCACCCTTTGTACTACTAGTCCGTCATGTCTTACAAGTCATGGTTCAATGTATAGTAGTAAGCTTGATCTGAAGGAAAAATGAGATAGGATAGGTTAGGGGTCTGGAGGGTGCATGAGTAGATGTCGATGAACCTTGCGTTTGAACTCTGAGATGTCATATGAGTTCGGAAACACCGACTGCGGAAGAGAGTTCCACAATCGAGTTGTTCTATTTATAAACGAACTGCTAAAACGTAATGTGCGTGAAGGGGAGGGCTGAAGGGTGAAGGGGTGAGCCGAGTTGGCTAGTCTTGTGTTGCGGGAGAAAGATTGCCGTGTAGGCAGGGGGTTTTTGATATCAGTGGAGCAGTCGCTATGATAACAGCGGTAAAACTTGCTGAGCGCTGCTACATTCCTACGGTGGCTTAAAGGATCAATGCAAAGGGTGCTATCGCCAATGAGTTTGATGGCGCGGTTTTGCACCTTGTCTAGCCAAGCCAAGGTGGTTTTAGGAGCGCCTGCCCAGATATACGAGTTGTATTCAAGGCGTGGCCGAATGTAGGACTTGTAGATTGTAGCCAAGGCAGTTGGATGAAGGAGAAACTTGCATCTCTTAAGGAAGCCTAGGCATTGGTACGCTTGTTTGGTGACTTGGTGTATGTGATTATTCCATCGCAAATCGTTGGATAGAGTCACGCCGAGGATGTTAAGGTATGGATCAGCTGTTATATTATCCTCGCCCACTGAAATGGAGGGAAGGTTGGTGCAGGTTTTAGTGGAGAATAGACAGTACTTGGTCTTGGTTTCGTTGAACTCGACACGATTCTTGCGGCCCCAATCACGAATGAGTTTAATGTCCGAGTTAAGAGACTCGGACATGAGTTCACGTTCTAAGAGACAAGGTCTGGCACTTGCTTGTTCTGTGTTGTCGGAGGGGTATGAGTAACGCAAAGTACCGTCATCGGCAAAACTATGAAGTGGATTGGAGGGGATTGAGAGCAGATCATTAATGAATATAAGGAAGAGAGTAGGTGAGAGAATCGCCCCTTGGGGAACGCCGGCCGAAATGGAATGGGGGTTGGATTCGACGCCATCCAATACTACCTTGATTGAACGGCCAGAAAGAAAGCTCTCAATCCAGTTCCTTAGAACTGAGTCAATACCAATAGCTTGGAGTTTCGACAGCAGAGCGGGATGCCATACTCTGTCGAAGGCCTTGGAGATATCTAGAGCAACCAGACCAGACTCACCGTAGCCATGGATGCTTTGGTTGATGTGTTCGGTCAGGCACACAAGAAGGTCGCCAGTAGACCGTTTTGGTCTAAAGCCATACTGCCTGTCGTGAATAATTAGGTTAGATTCCAGATATTTCATCAACCTTCGATTGATTATTGTCTCCATAACTTTGGAGAGAACAGAAGTTAATGCTATTGGGCGGTAGTTTAAAGGGTCGCTGGCTTCACCTTTTTTGGGAATGGGCTGAACATGAGCTAGTTTCCAAGAGTTGGGATAAACTCCGGAGAAATATGACAAGGCAAAAAGTTTGCGCAGAGGTTTAGCCAAGGGTGAGGCACACTTTTTGAGTACCATAGGGGGAATATTATCGGGGCCAGTGGATTTATTGACGTCGAGTTCTTTGAGACATTTATACACCTCTCGTGTCCTGAAGAAAATTCCGTCCATTGAATGGGCGTTGCGATCGAGGACCGGTGGTGACGTATCAGCTTGAGGTAACGAAGAATTTGAGGCGAACAGAGATGCCAGTAAATCGGCCTTGGATTTGCTTTCTGTTATCACCTCCTTTCCATTAATGAATGGAGGGGTTGAGGAAGAGGTAAAATTCTTCTTGATGGAAGTTACCAAGGACCAGAAGCTTTTGCTGCCTACGTGTGTGTTGAGGATCTTACTTCTCAATTTGTTGTCAAATGATGCTTTGACCTTCCTGATGATGGAATTACAGGAGTTTCTAGACTTGATATACTCACGCCGAAGTGACTCGTTGGGGGAATGTTTGTACGCTCTATAAGCGGCTTCCTTAGCTTGAATTGCGTTCTTACATTCCCCATTGAACCATCTATTTGGCCGAGGCTTTATAGATATGGTAGAATGAGGAATGAACAAACACATTCCTGCCCGTATTATTTTAGTAATACAGGAAGCGGCATAGTTCGCACTGGCACTGCGGAAACACAAATTCCAGTCAGTAGCTTGAAAAAAGCGTATAAGTCCCAACCAGTTGGCTTTCCCATAGTGCCAGACAGTTTTTTTAGGAACTGCGTTGGTTGGAGTAGAAGATGGATATGGGAAATTAGCGCTGACTAGATTGTGATCCGAGTTACCAAGGGGCGAGCTAACTTCGACGGAGTATCGAGTTGGATGAGAAGTAAGAAACAGGTCAAGAAGATGGGCTCCATGACCTTCAACGTCCGGAACTCGTGTTGGACAGTTCACTATTTGGTGCAGATTATTTAGGTCTGCAAAGATCTCGGCGTCTTTGCCAGAAACACTGGTGCCATTAGAGTAATTTAGCCAATTGACATTATGAACGTTGAAATCACCCGCAACAATGATTTCACACTCCGGGTGGGAAGATAAAAATCCGGAGATTTGTTCAGAGATAGCATCGAAGGCTAACGTTGAGGCTTCATTACTGATATTAGGGCTTCTGTATAGAAAACAGAAGAATATGACGTGGCTACGAAGCATAATTTTAATCCATAAAAGATTAAATTCGGAGGATGTACTATTGTACACCTTTTGAAACGCCACGTCATTCCTAATATACATGGCGACTCCTCTATGGTCGGAAAAATTATGCACTAAGGTATACCCAGCCACCTGAAATCGATCGGAATCAATATCAGTGACTTGAGTTTCACTTAGTGCGAATATGGCCGGGGCATGCGTATCGAGATAGCACATTACATAATTAAAGTTCGCGAGGAGACCCCTAATATTACAAAAAACAAAGGAAAAATATTTGTTATTGTTTAGGGGCCTTTCCTGTGCGAGGTCCATGATCTCATTTGTGGCTGACTCGGCCGGCGTTGCAACCATCGGAGCTTACGGGAACAGCCTTGCTGCAGTGTTATGCCTGCTTAAGCAAGACGGCAAATTCAAGGAAAAGTATTTGTAAGCTTGAAAGGATTCCCACATTATCATTAAGATATTTGTCTGACAAATTCAGAATCAGCGTATCAACGCAAGGTATAAATATATCAGAACGAAAGTACGCTTCAATAGAGTCTGTATAATTAGAACGAGCTGTTTGCTTCAACGTGAGTCTCGGACCTTTGAGTTCCATATCGAATGCGTCTTTCGCGAGCTTTTCAGTTGCTCCTAAAATTTCATCGAATGATACTTCAGTATTTTTGCGTTTTCTTGAAGCGCCTATCCACAATTTCATGAATGTGCTTTTTCTTGCAGTCGAACTGATAAAGGAAGCGCGAAACTGAAAAGTCTGTCACAAATCAAGCAACTGACAATGAACTCGCTTTTCTGAAACGCTGTTTGTGAGATGATCCAAGATTTCCCAGCAATTTCTTCTAATCCCATCTAGATGATCTTGAATAGTTCGACGGAAGATAGAATGCTGTCATGGCGTTCAATGAATCTTGTTTCATAAAGACGAAAGAGCCTCTTCTTGTTGCTCTCCGGGGCATGTTTTCGGATGAGATCTTGAAGAATCCCAAGACAATTCTGAACACTTGAACCGATATGGCATTTGATAATGCGAGGATCAAACGATGGCTATAACAGTGAACGTACATCATCAATGGATACAAACTCTTCATTCTCGACTAAACGCCGTTGATATGACCAGACATGTTACGTTCTCCATCATAACTTTGTCCAGTGCAGTTTTTCATTTCAAGACTAAACTCTCTGCAATGTTTCTGGAGAGCTTCAGTTATTTTTTCAGAAGTCTGGTTGTTAATCGGTATGAATCCTATAAAATCTTCGCGAATAATTAGTTTGCGCAAGTTTCCGTGGAAGTCAAAGTTTTTTCGAGTTTTCAAAGTTTTTGCTGTAGGCTGTGAAAGCTCTTTATTTCATATTGCGGCGAACGCTGTTGCTTACAAATGCTGGGGTATGCTGGCCTGGCTACGAAGGCACACTTAAGCTCTCTACTCTCTAAACAAAGTTCCATATAAAGCTGAAGGAATTCTACAGCCTTTGGGGAGCAAGGCTTTGAAATACTGTAAAGGCTCGCGCACATTAGGGCGGGCCGCACCGCACCGCATTGCATAACAAAAATCCTCCTACATCACTTTCGAACATTTTACATGAACTATCGCACACAACAGGCAGGCCGCACCGGGCCGCATCGCAGCGCACTGGCGGATCACTTGCTAGGCGTATTTTTGCGGCGATGTTATGTGTTGTGATGTGATGCGGCCCGCCTCAGTGTGCGTTGGAAATCGCAGTTATCGGACGTTGTTGCTCGCGATTTTACTTTAATTATTGACTCGATGTTCAACAACAGCAACTCAGGTAATTTGTTATTTTAATGTAAATCGTACTGTGCTTAATTATTTTACTATTTTTTTCGCTTTCGCTTTTATTTTACTATTTTTTTCGCTTTGACTGATTCATTATTGCTTTGCGGCGCGGCTCTTATGTGCTTTGGCGCAATTTTGCAATGCGATGCGCTGCGGCCTGTCGCGGCTGTAGTATGCGCGAGCCTTAAGCAAACTGAAAGGATTTCATAGCAAAGTATTTTAAAGCCGGACCAGAATGCTCCTGAAAGCTTTTAAGTAGTTTGAAAACAAACAGCATCCGCAGCAATACGAAACAAGAAGCTTTCACAATCTACAGCAAAGTAAGTTTAAAAATATGCACTTTGCTTGAAGACTTCAGTTTACTTTGCTTTCAAACACTGCCTTAAAAAGTATGAAACACAAAAACAGTGCTGCTTTGCTTGTATCACTTACGTCTCAATGTGCGCCCGGCCTAAGCGAGGAAAGAAAAATCATTAATCCAAGTTTTTGGAAAACTTCTGTTGCGCCTTTGAATTTTTGTAGTGGGATATGAGTTCCTTTTTGGGCATCGATGAAGTTAAAACGAGCTTTTTTGTGTAATCATCTAAGTGGGCTTTATTCATATTGTCAATGTCAAGTTTTGGATCGCTAAGATTTGTAGATATTAGTAGATTCGACACCATCTGCTGTGAATCATCGTCAGCTCTTCCTGTTGACAAATTGTTTAATATACTTTTGAGGTTCTGATGTCTATGGGCCAGTAAACAGATATCATCCGCGCAGTCGAGATCCTTAAGGCGGTCTAGCAATCACATTGTATGCCCCTGTTCTACCATTATATCTAGAGCGCTGAAAGGATGTTGTTTATTACAATAAGAAAGAGTAATGTCGAAAGAAGGAATCCTTATCGTACTCGTGAGCTCATCTGAAAGCTGTCGGATAATTTTCCATTGTGAAGAACTCTGCATTTGGAATTGTTGTATACAGCCTATCATTTCTTCCATCAACACTTTCAATAATTCCAATAAACCGGTTTTAAAATTCTCATAAATACAAATATAAGATCGTGTAAATAAACAAAAGTTTTGTTCTCTTATAAAGTTTGGTCCTTGAATATTTACTGAGCTTTGAAAAAAAAAAAGCTTTTGCTTCTGGATGCTTACGTCCATGGTAGTCCATTCAAAACGCGGGGGGGGGGGGGTGTTCCAAAATAACACCGTTAAGAAAATCGAACCCTAAAGGTTTTTGGGGTCGCTGATCACGAAAATCGAGGTCCCGCGGTCCTAAAATTAGGGCGTCACCCCTAAAAATGCAAAAAACACCCCTTTTTAGGGGGTTTTCGCGATTATTTCAGTAATAATGAAAACTAATGCGATGAAATGCACTTTTTTTAATATTTATTTGCGAAGGTGGTTGATTTGTACTAAATTAAGGCGAACTTTATGGTAAGGGGTAGTCCTAAAGGGTTGAAACTACCCCTAAATCGGCAAAAAATGGCAAAAATTGTAAACATTTTTTTTTTTCAAATTTATGCTTCAAATTCGATTGTGGGCGCACTGTCAGGCAAAAATAAATTATTTTCAACCCTTAAGGGGTTAAAACTACCCCTACTATAATAAAAACAACTTTATATAAAAAAATTGCAAAAATTTAGCAATTTATATTTTCTAATAAAAAGAATTTTTATTCAAACAATTCATTAAAAAAATTTAAATTACAATCTACGAAAAGAAATTTTTTTTCAATTTACCCCTAATTTTTAACTCCTTTAAGATGGTTAAAAATTTTCCAAATGTTCATCAAATATAAAATTTTAATTCAAAACAATAAATTTCAATTTGTTCCAATTACAATTTTAATGTGGGGGTAGTTTTACCCCCTTAAGAGTTGAAAAAATTAATTTTTTGCTAATATTACCTTTTGAACCAAATTTCAAACAAAAAGCCAAAACAAATTTTTTTGGCAATTTTTTTTATATAAAGTTGTTTTTATTATAGTAGGGGTAGTTTTAACCCCTTAAAGGTTGAAAATAATTTATTTTTGCCTGACAGTACGCCCACAATCGAATTTGAAGCACAAACTTTAAAAAATTTTTTTTTTACAATTTTTGCCATTTTCGCCAATTTAGGGGTACTTTCAACCCTTTAGGAGTACCCCTTACCATTAAGTTCGCCTTAATTTAGTATAAATCAACCCCCTTCGCAAATAAATATTAAAAAAAGTGCATTTCATCGCATTAGTTTTCATTATTGCTGAAATAATCGCGAAAACCCCCTAAAAAGGGGTGTTTTTTGCATTTTTAGGGGTGACGCCCTAATTTTAGGACCGCGGGACCTCGATTTTCGTGATCAGTGACCCCAAAAACGTTTAGGGTTCGATTTTCTTAACGGTGTTATTTTGGAACACCATAACGCGCGTTTTGAATGGACTATGGTACAAAAATACAAGGTAGGCTCATAAGGAAAAGCTCTGGCTTCGTGACGTCACTCAGATCTCAGTTTATAAGGGAAAAAAGCTGTCCCCTGACGTCACTCAGATCTTTTCTCAACAAATTGTGTTTAAGCTTTTCAAGATGGAAACAGAGCTTTTCCTTATGAGACTACCTTGCATTAAGCCTGTTCGTTTACTCCAAATGGGATCCCTCGGGATCCCATTTGCGCCAATTTGGTGTTCGCTTACTTTCTCGGGCTCGAAAAAGAGGGGAAATTTTCGCTTCCCCTCTTGCCAATTTGTGCCAGAGGTTTTGAGTCCCGGCGATTGTGGATTGCTGTTTGTAGTGTATTTGAATTGTCAAATGGAACTGTCAATTATCATGTTAAACCAAAACGATTACGACTTGATGAAAATAAGTTCTTTATTTGGTGCCTAGTAACAAGATCTTAAATAATTTCATGCATAAATTATTAGTTTCAATAGCTTTATGTCATTAATTTGAAGACCCAAGTGATTTGTAGGTTAGATTTGCCAAAAACAGCCCAGAAGGTGTTCGCTTACTTTCATATTTTTATCCCCACTCTTCAATTTTATTGTCAAAAATCTCGGGATCCCGAGGGATCCCATTTTAAGTAAGCGAACATGTACCATGCTTACGTCCTCTAATAAAAACGACGTAAAAGCTCATTCTGTCAAGGAAAACGTGAGAAAGTGGAAAAAGTGATGAATTTCGCACTTTCGTGGGCACTGTTTGTTTCCGGTTTCATACTGCTTGAACGAAAGCTTGTACTTATGCAAAAACGAAATTTATGCGCTCATTGTATATTTTGGTGTACGAAAGCTGATTTGCTCGAATGCATCCCTGGCTTTTCACTGAGCTTTCAGTAAACTTTCAGAAAAGCTTTTACTTCTTAAAGCATGAGTCCGCGATTCTTTGGGGTTTCATTTAAAAATACGCTTTAATAAATGTAAATAATGAACACTCCCACCATCTAGCTTGTGAACTATGCTTCAAATTGTATAGTTTGTTAGTTTAATAGTAGAAAAGAAAGAACTGATTTAAAATAAAACCCAAATAACAAGCACCGAAAATTGTCACTCTGTCACGTATTGAAAAGAATTCGGAAACTGTGACTACCCAAGTTCCCAATTACTTCCGCCCTGACAATGGCTTCGGTGCATCAAAATTAAAAATTAAAAAGGATAAAATAATTTTACCTTCGGTTTTTTGTTCGAGTTTCTTCAGGAGAACTTTCGCAAATTCCCCTCTTTAGAGACAAAACGTGATAAAACTAAATCATCACACAAAACGATATCAATGCGAATGCATCTTGAATCCTTAATGTCCCCCTCGGCCCACCCCCACAGGCCGCTCTATCAGTTGATTTCGGTCACCCCCACCCCATACATATACCCTGCCCATTTCGTCCTGCAGCAAGTCCTGATGAAGTTTTATGTCGCACTCCATTCCGAGTAGAAGAAGGAAACTTTAAAGTTTGAATCTTTGTGGAAATTTGTGCTCTTGCTAAATGTATTGCAAGAAATTAATGGCGCCCTACGAAGGCGGGTGGCCAACAGTTGATATAACCGCAGCTGGGTGGGGGCGGCAGCCGGAGCGGGGCTAGTGGCCGGAAAGATGCATGGGAGGGAAGCCGGCACTGGATTCTGGGGCGTAGCACAAAAAGTAGATAATTCCCAGCTTTCGGAGCAGTGGGGCCAGCCTTTCTTCCCAGTTGATCTGGGTCAATTTTAATGAGATTTGCTGAAATTTCTTCCGCTCAAATGATTTTAGGTTTTTTCTTCCTTTTTAAATCCGCGTGACGAAAAGGATTTCTATAGGTTTCCCGTGCGGACATCTGCTTCGGTATTAGCACGAAGCCCCGCAAAAGGACTTTTGTCCGAAAATTCCTGACAACAGTTCAGCTCGGATGTCGGAGCAACATTTTAAATTACAGCGCACAGATCTTCCGAGGATGTTGGACAGGACTTGGCCGATATCACACAGGGCTGGCAAAATTTTAATTTCTTAAATCGTTGCGTTCCAGAAAGGAAAGGATGAATAAAATTTATCGTAATTATCTCAAGTGTTCCCCTGTTAGGGAATTTCGGACGTGCTTAAGATAACATTTTAATGGTGAATAAGCTGAACGCTGTCCTTATTAAGTCAAGTCGAAAATTTCTAGGGATTTCTGTGCAAAATTGACCGGGGGTTGTGTGCGGGTGTGTTGAGGGCTAGTTGTAGGTTTAGGGATGTTTATAAGGTTTTCGGTTATGAATACTAAAATGGGAGAAAATATAGGCGATACCTACTATATCGCTTTGGATATAATTTTAGATGATTTTAATTTTTTAATTTGAAGTTTCTTTCTTGTAATCCAATTTTAGATAAGAGCTTATTTGTGACTAAATCCTGTTCCGGGGCCGGAATTTAACTGGAAGATATTGATTAGAGAAATTTGTTTTAGGGAGAAACTGGTGTGAATCTATAAGTGTATTCTGTCGTTCCCTGTGTCACCGATACGGGAATGTATTTTTTAATTCCTCATTCAACTAATTCCACAACTACAATAAAACCAAGCGGAGTACCTAGATGTTTTAATTGAGAACAGATGTTCTCTAAATGAATCACTTTAGTAATATGCTATCTAAATCTGAGAAGTAGTACAATCCTTTTTCTAATTTGAGTCAATAATAGTAGCCATCGTCAGCATGGAATCAGAAATACGTGGCTAAAAGTCAACAAAACTTGTTATAGTAAGTGGAGGCTCTTCAAATCGAAGTTTCTAACCGTGGCATCCAAACTGCTGCCGTTTGAGCTCAATTACACGGCCTAACACTTTTCCTCTTAACAAACTGGTTTATAAATGATATTAGAACTACACGATAAACAGACTGTTCTGCATTTTTACGTGTAGCGATATAACGAACCACGATTCATTACTAATAATCCCGCTCCCAACAAAGCTTTAGAAAAACAAATATTCACCCAGCAGACCAAATGATTTTCCCTTTGAAAGCTTCGCTTCGAAGCTTTAAAGCATTCTACCCTGACGAGCTTTTTCAGCTATAAAAGAAACCGCTTCACCAGGCCAAATTCAGTCTTTCACCAGACTCGTTTCGGAGAGGTAATCTCTCCGGTCCTATACTGTGTCGAGGTGTATGATCCGGCACGATTACCTCTGGGTTGTGACTTTGTCGACGTGTTCGATCCGACAGTGTTCTTTACAATATTTTCTAGACTAGTGTCAAGATATGACTCGACCAACCAACGATCATATACCGGACACCCCATTATACCCATATCCACCTAGACCGCAATAGTAACTTTTTTCTGACAACATAAGCTTTGTTCCCGAACTCGAATGTGGGATCCCGCGGGACAAAAATTTTCCCAATTTGTGTTTCTTTACTTTCTCATGCAAGAAAAAGCAGGGAAATTTTCACTTCCCCTCGTGCAGGAATTAGCCGGAGGTTTTCGGTCCTGCGATTTCTTGCAAGTTGTCAATTGACAATTTTTTGTATGTGTGTGGGTATCTTAAAAAGCGGCATACACATAGACAATCGACATTTATGTTATCTTTTTCTTGATTTGCAGGAAATTGCCCAAAAAGTGACAAAATTATCCCCACCATTGAAGTAAGTTTTTGCCCAACAAGTTTTTGCAGGAAAAGTACTGGAACAAAGCTACATATATCTTTGACATATACCAAAAGGCTTGAAGAAGTTCAGGTCTAAGCGGAATTTTTTTTTGAGATTAGATCATCTCTATCTTGATAAGTCATACATTAATGGTCATGTCTCTGGAGGGCACTATTGCAAACGAATGTCCCAAATGCGTATGTATATCTTCTCTTTTGTGGGGCCTTGCTGTGGATTAACTTCTAGAAATATTCGCTGCTCCTGTACAATCCCCGAATTGATTGAACTGGTCCTTGTATCCAAATAAAAATAAAAACGGGCTTACGGCGGGCGAACCACGGCCGCTTAGCTTTTTAAGAGGGAAATGATGGCCGATTTTTAACAATTTGCGTGTCTATGGGTAGATTTGAGTCGGACTTGCACGAGGCAGTACATTTATCCCTTACACGATGGTAAGTTGTACTGAGGCCTCAAACTTTTTAAAATGTTCCTGTTCAAAAATAATGATCTACTGCTATATAAGAGTGTATCGAGATAAATGAGGCGAGGTGTGATTGTAAATTACGCAGTGGAGAGACGTTTCTTACTTCTTTTGTTGCAGTTTAAACTGAGCCGTGGTGAGATTGTTAATACCCAGTGGGAAAAATTAGGAGCGATGCACAGGGGAGTGTACTTGGAGCGCTCTCAAGGGAGCTTTCTTGGAGCCCAGTGGGAAAAATTAGGAGCGATGAACAGGGGAGTGTCTCTCTCAAGGGAGCTTTCTTGGAGTTTTCATAAATTTTATATAAAAAAAGAAAACGGGCAATTATCTTCATGCCCATAAAATGTGACATTAGCAAACTCAATAGCCCGGCTCTCGTTCGATACGGAGGACAAGCAGCTTTGGAAGTTGATAGAGTTTAGTTGGGGGACTGCTTTGGTAAAGCCACTCTCGGGCTTGGAAAGAAAAAGGCAATTGCAAAAGATAAACAAAATAAAAGCTTTTCGATACCGGATCACATACCCACAGGCGCCCATGAATATTTCTTTTTTAAAAAGCTTTTTTATAATGCTCCAACAACGCCTTTTTGGGAGCATAAAAACGTATGCTCCCTCGCAATGACATGCAATGTTAAAAAGAATATAGAACGGGTATGCGGTATGGCAACGGGAGCACTCTATGCTCCTTTAAGAGCGCTCCAAGATGGCTCTTGGAGCACTCCTTTTTCCCACTGTGTATAAACTGGCGAGACATGTATTACATTTTTTTAGGCAGTGAAATTTTGTACTAGAGAAACATTTATTACTTTTTTTGACGAAGTTAAATTTCCAACATGGCTCCATTAGGCGAGGTGGGATTGCAAAATATCAATATAGATTTTGGAAGCATAGATTTCTTACTTACTTTAATGCATATCGTAAAACTCATCTATCTTACAAAATCATTTTATAATCGTGTCCTACCCAACCCTATCTATAGGGAATCATGAGATGACCTGCAGTCCATGGCCTGGCAGGCGGTTGCCTCAAGTCCGCATCCCTAAATTAGACTGAGTTATGTGTGACCTTCATCGGAACGTGCTTGCTGACCTGGCTTGTAAGGCCACCGTCTGCCGAAAAGTGTTTAATCTAGGAATCGTGTATAATAAATACACGTGTAGGATAAGAATGCATGTACACGTGTATGGCGTGTACATGGACTCGTGGCCGCTCTAATTCTTCTTCTTAACCATTACTAAACATGCTCCCGAACAGGGTTGAAGTTTAACTATACCATGGGAGTTTTTAAACGTGTAAAAGTTATACTCGTGGTTGTGTTGTTGTTAACCATGGAGATTTTGAATGACAAAAGTTTATTATAGTTTAACTATAGTAAGGTTTTTGAGCGCGTTCCTAGTTCTTGCTTCTTGTCCTTGGTTTCCGGACACTGGTTTCTGAATTAACAATCAAAAGACAATTGGAACGACGAGGGACCCTAAATTTTAGGCAAACTGCTGAGCCTGTTCAAGGGGTTAGATCTACAAATCTAATGTCAAGTATAATTGGTCCAGGTGGCTGCAATGGATCTCCTTGGACCTAAAATCTCTTTGAAAGAAACAAGAAAAGGGTGCCTCATTAGGCGTAAAAGAAAGCCGTATCGCTTGTCATCTAATATTCTAGGAATTCCTGCGTTAGTTTTCGGCATTCAAATTCAACATCGATAAACATTGCCAGGCTCTTCCCTCCCTTCATCTAACATCTACAGCTTAAAAATTCTAGTATATCATCCTTTTTAAAATCATCATTAAAAACTTAAGCAGAAATACCTTAAAAATATTTATACACAAGAAAAAAAAAACGAAATCCAAATGAACAGAACAGGGAGAGAACGAATGAACGAATCTCTGCTCCTCCATTAAAGAAGAAATTTTCGAAAACAAAATCGATTTAAATTCTGTCTAAACGAATATGATGAAAACGTAAAAATCCCGTACCCCCAGCGCCTATTTGAAGAATTTTTCTTTGAATTTTAATATCCTTTAAAGTTGGGGAAAAGTTTGTTCTTGTTTTTTCCCCCCACCCATAAATAAGTATTATGAGATGGTTGGGGGTAGGACGAGCAAGGATGAGTAAAGCCGGACAAAAAACCGGGAGCTAATAGGGTTCGCCATGGGTTCTAACACCGAGCACAACGTTAGAAAGTAAGTTATTGGAAAAACATTTTTTTGGGTACTTACTTTTAGGGGTACATCAAGGTTTCAGTTATATTTTTCGATTATATTTAATTTGCGGGGTAAATTGTGAAAGTGAAGTTCTGTTGATGTGGAAACCCTGGTGATTGTTGTATGTCGTGCTGAGTTTCCTTTGATAAGAATAGATTAAAAATTCAACAATTGTGGTAAATGGAGTAAATAAACTTTAAAAATCTTTCACTGTTGGTGATTGATGTACTCGTGCACCGGATATTTACATATATTTACATATACTACGATAAAAAAAAGTATTGCCATATCTCTTTTATGTAATTTTTTGTGTCCGGAAAAGTCCTTTAAATCCGCAGTTGCCCCCGACCCTCATAATCCTCTCAGAGGGCCTCACCAGGACCCATCCCCTGGCATGGTTCGCTTGGTATGCTGTTCCCTTCCTCTTTTTTATTTGGTCAACTTCATTTGTGAAGTATTTATAATACCAGCTTCATGAAAAGTTTTTAATTCAGTTGAAAAATGTGAAAGTTTTTCATAAATTTTTGTTATAAAAGAACGAAGATTTTTTCCATGTTTTTGCGTTATATATAGGTACATACTCGCAAAAGGAGCCGGGAATAAAACAAATTTAGAGCGGCTGCTGCAAGGACTAATTACCAACATATAACAGTAGTTTATATAATCCTTATTTTTATTTGTTTGGATTTTTAGTCTACTAATTACTAGAGCACTGTGTATGCTACAATTTATCCCCCCCCCCTCCTCCCAAGATTATGGGGATTGTTACTCCGGAAAATGCGAGAGAGAAAGTTTTACGAGTCTAGAGGTATCCTGGATTAATCCTTGCCAAATCGGTACTATTTACAGATTATGTGTTCTCAAATAGAAGGAAACAATTTGACCTTTTATCTCTCATCTCTAGATCCTTCGTAAATGTCGCTGGGTGATAAAAAATTAATTTTTACACTCTGGAACATCAACGGATATCCGAACCGAGAGAAGAGAGGGATATCTGAAAATATATTAGCCGTTAACGTTTTGGAAATGATCAACCGAAATAAAACGGGGCCGGGGGTTGTTTCACTTATTAAAAACCATTAAGCCACCCCCGCTAGCGCGCGTCAAATTAAAATATTTGCAAAGGCATCAAGCATTCGGGGGGCACTTTGTTTTCGCAATTCGGTAGCTTCATTCAGAATTTATCGCTGATAATAAACATGACAAGTTTCCTAGTCAACCGAAGATTTCATCGTCGTCATTGGCTCATCCCTTATTATGGGCAATCAACTACTAATCCCGTTCTAGGACTTTTCTGATGCTGCCTAAGTGGAGGGGGGGTGATCGTTAACGAGGACCATTTAATTGATTGCTCCCTGTGCTTCGGTTACTGGCTTGTTAAAGGCCCAACAAGCTTCCAATATCGATTTCTTATTAATTTGTACGTCCTCATGGTATTTGATGATGGCATTGCTCCTTCGGCTCCTACATCCCCGGTTTTGTTGTGTAGTTAATCAACTCCGACGTCTGTGTTTTGATAGTGCCTTGTAATTACATGGAAAATGCTTTCATAAGATTCCAGGCTCTGGAATTTTTGTGTATAAGAATTATTTCCTGTTTGTATATTGTTCTCTTCTCTTCTGGGTTTTCCGTGTGATGGAGGATGATTTCTGGTGTGTTAAGGTGTGGGGGCGACTGTAGGGTTACAGGGACACGAATTGCCTATTTAGGTCGTCGTTCGGAGTTCAATAGTTCCTTCGATATATAAATACGGGGGAGAAAACCTTGTGGATGTGTATATATGAGATTTTATTAGAGTTATTGGTTTAGGCATGACTTAGTAATTTCTGACAGAGAATGGTGCATTAGGAAGCATTGTTACATCTGATAATTGGAAATTCGAGTAATTATTTATGAGAATTTTTGACATTTCAGAATAATTTTCATAATAAATTTCATCATAAAGCTTCCTTTTTACCTTTAAATAGCAAAGCTACATGATCGTCAGATATAGGCCCTTTTCATAATTGCATGGCTGCGCAAATCGATCATTTGCATGGTATTCAAAAAAGCAAATGTGCAACTATCATTTGTTCAAAACTGCAACCTGCTTGACAGGTCTGCGCAAATCTTGCAACTATTTTTGTACACATGCTTAGGTATCTGATTAAAGAAGAAGAAAAGTGTCAAAAGTGAAATTTTGGCAGAAGATTTTCAGTTTTTCGATATTATTAGAGTGTTTTATTTTAATTTAAATTATTATTGAAATTATTATGTATTCTATAGCGAAAATAATGAAGAAGAGGTTTGGAGCACCCCAAGGATAAAACTTCTTTTAAACGAGAGATTAACGAGCTAAACAAGACACATAATTTATCCTTATTTTTCGCTGTGAAGTTTCAAATTTTCGGACCGGATCTAATGAAGCCGAGTTATCTATCTACAAACTGACAATAACATTAATCACATTTTCTCGATCCATTTTTTCGTATTATTTTTCAGCGGTAAACAAACTCAGAAAATGAAGGGAAAAAACTTTATGCTTGAAACGTCAAATTTGACATATATTTTTGACAGCTGATTGCTTTCATTCAAAAATGCAAAGTTTCTAGATTGCGCAACTGATTTACCTGACAGTTGCTCTTTTGCAAGCATGCATGAAAGCAGGCAAACAAGCATGCAATTATGAAAAAGGCCATATTTCATAGAATAAGCAACCCTTTTACTGCTGTTACAGCACTGTGCATTGTGTAACTACACTACAACTAAGCTTATAGAAAAACGATTTGGTTTTTTATGTGGCAGTACTAAGCTGAGGATGTTGTTGCCACAAATTCAGATAACCTAACGGCAGCTCCAAAACGTCGGACACGAGACATCAACTCAGGACTCTATCTAGAGATCACCAACAGATCATTGTTCTTGTCTTTTCTAGTGGAGGTGCTGACGATCTTGTAGGCTTGAAGGACGTATCATTGGAATTTTAATAGATAGCCAATCTAGAGCTTTAGATTTAATTAGAGCTTTAGATTTAGTGATGATGCGGAGTTGAAATATATTGACTCTGTAGAAGGCTGCCGCAATATAGGAATATATGCAAATAGGAATAAAAAGTTGATCTTACTCATTAGCCGAGCTCCGACTTAGCAAAGTCGGAAGTGTATGTCCGAGGCTCGAAGATTGAGATGATTAGCAGCCTAATGGGCGGGATCAAAAAAACTATTTTTGACCACCTGCTAGCAACCAAGCAAATGTGGCGCATACTTGAGACCTGCTTATGTGTAGGATGACTTGGGCCACTTTCAACAAATGGACCAATAAGGTGTCTGAATATATGACTGCCTGCGTGCCAGGGTATATAAAGAAAAGGAAAATGTTTAGATTTGGAACTCCACACCAAAATTGTTCCAAAATATTTTTATGTACTCAGAGTGATTTTTGAGTGCTGGAAAATTGAATATTTATTCTACTCCGCTCACCGCTGCCACCAACTTGTGCGTAGCACCGAAAAAATTGATAAATCACTTTGATTTAGGCCCCAGTTCGCAACATCCTTCGTTTTGATAATATGCACGCATTAAATGCAGGCCAGTCACGTGCCTGGGAGCAATCAGAAGTGGGGCTCCTAAACAGACTCCGATGAGATATTGTCAGAAATACGACAATCATCACTGGATATTGGCTCATGGGGGATCAGGTTACAAACCTGGGTATTCCACATAACGTCTTTTGCTGTAGCTTCTCGCGAAGTAACTTCTCTGTAAATCCCGGCTCTAGTTAAAAGCCAGGGTTTCACAATCTAAGCAGCTACGGTCTGTAAAACTTAAATAAATCTGCAGGCAAAGGGTCGAGGCATTGATAACCTTTTTAAAATCTACAGGATGTAGATGTAACAACCACCAAACCTTAAAGTTTCTATATACAACCGACCTAAAGGACCTGGATCTGTAATTTGGCTTCGGATTTCCAGCACACGAGCCAGGCAATAAATGGATCGATGACTCGGCCTCATTGATTTTTGATCGATTGAAAATCCAACCCGGTGGCTCTAGGGTCTAAGTCATGTCCCCTTTCAAGTTGTTTCAAACGGTGTGATTTTGGTTTGGCTCTGCCGGTTCTGCCGTTACGATCTTATTGGTCAGTGAAATAGAAGGGGAGGCGGTGCAAGTTTTATTGGAGATGAGACAGTACTTCGTTTTCGATGCATTAAATTCGACACGGTTCTTGAGGCCCCAATTAAGAATTCGTTCGAGGTCGTTGTTGGTTGAATTGAACAGGAGTTGGCGATGATGTAAACAAGGTCTGACACGTGCTTGTCTTACATTATCTAGGAGTAACGTAGAGTACCGTCATCAGCAAAGCTGTAGAGTGAATTGGAGGGGATTGAGAGCTGGTCATTTATAAAAACTATGAAGAGAGCTGGTGATAGAACTGAGCCCTGGGGAGCACCAGCGGAGATAGTGTGGGGGCTGGGTTCGACACCGCACAATACTAACTTGATTGAACGGCCAGAAAGGAATTTCTTATTCAAGTTCTTTAGATCAGAGTCAATACCAATAAGTTGGAGTTTAGTCAACAGAATGGGATGCCATACTCTATCAAAAGCCTTGGAGATATCTACATAGAGCAACCAGGAGAGTTTCACCAAATCGATGTATACTTTGGTTGAGATGCTCTGTTAGGCAAACAAGGAAGTCGCCAGTAGATCGATCTAAAGCCGTATCGATTGTCGTCCAATATTTGGTTGCATTCAAGATATGATAGATAAGCTTTTTGAAGTAATTGCTGTTGGACTGTAGTTAGCAGGGTCACTAGGATTAGCTTCACATTTTTTCCGTATAGGCTGAACATGAGCCATCAGTTTCCAAGAGTCAGGATAAACTCCGGAGTAGTATAAAGTGCAAAAAGCTTGCCCAGACGTTTAGCCAAAAGTGAGGCACATTTTTTAAGAATCATAGGCGGGATTTTGTCAGGGGCAGTGGCTTTGTTGGAGTAAAGCTCTGTGAGACACCTATACACTTCACACGTCCTGAAGAAAACTCTATCCATTGAGTGGGCGGAAATTCGATGGTGGGGTTGTTTGTCGTATCGGGTAAGGCAAAATTTTCGGCGAATAGAGATGCAAGGTCGACCTTGGGTTTGCATTTTGTTGTCACCTGCCTATTGTAAATGAATGGATGCGTTATGTGTGAAGTGTCTTCCTGATGAAGGGCTAGAAGTTTTTACTGCCAATAGTCGAGTTAATGAGTTTACCTCTGTCTGTCAAATTCTTTGAATTTCTTTTTTATATCGGGCCTGGGGTATTTTTGTATAGGCCGTGAATAGTTTCCTTTTGTCTTTACTTTTTTTTTCGAATTTCGCATAGTTTCACCGCTAGAGAGCGCAAAAGAAATATCCCTGTTTTTTACTGAATGTGTGAGTGTGGGCGCAGGTGCTGTTTTTTATGTGTTTGTATTAATTTGTATTTCTCTCGCTAGAGGGGAAACTATATGCGGAGTTACAGTGAAGACAAAATTTGTAGGCAACTTTATGCTCTACATTTTTCATCTCTTGATATTTTCACCAAAATGCTGCTAATAAAATTGAGCTCCGGGGGAGCACTGACTTTTATGGTGAGGGGTTTAAGATTAGACCTTTGAATAGAGAAGACGAGGAAGTGCAATTTATTAAGCACGGGGAAGCATTTCGGCAACACTAATGCATAGCATTCTTTACGTATTTGTGTCTAACCCGGACAGTGGCTGTGTTATATTTATTCAAAAACCGGGAGGGATATCGTTTCTCAGCAACCATCTCGGTGAGAACGCTTTTCTTGGCTAAATGTTTGAAGCAGACCCTTCGCAAAACCTGAACAAATTTCACTACGCCTCTGTTCAGGTTAGACAATGTATTTTGTTGTTGTGGTTAAAGTCAAAGGCAAGAGTTGCTTGACACCCGCGGAGGGGGAGAATTAGAGAGAAAATTTCTTGATCCCAAGTGCTTCCCTCAAATCCGGGTACATGTACGCTATTTTCGGTTCCTTATCTTCTCTATTCAAAGGATTAGACGCCGTCCAATACTACCTTGAAAAAGACGGCCAGAAGAAATACTCTCAAAAATTTTTGAAGCAATCTAGATTCATCAAAAGCGATGATTGCTTTACTTGAGATGTTCTGTTAAACACGCAAGATGGTCGCTGTCTTTTTTTTATGTGAAAGACTAGAGTCTCAGGAAAGGTCCTTTATACTGTTGACAATCTATTTTCTTCGTATAGTAGTCCATTCAAAACGCGCGTTAGGGTGTTCCAAAATAACACCGTTAAGAAAATCGAACCCTAAACGTTTTTGGGGTCGCTGATCACGAAAATCGAGGTCCCGCGGTCCTAAAACATGGGCGTCACCCTTAAAAATGCAAAAAACACCCCTTTTTAGGGGGTTTTCGCGATTATTTCAATAATACTGAAAACGAATGCGATGAAATGCACTTTTTTTAATATTTATTTGCGAAGGTGGTTGATTTATACTAAATTAAGGCGAACTTTATGATAAGGGGTAGTCCTAAAGGGTTGAAACTACCCCTAAATCGGCTAAAAATAGAAAAAAATTTTTTTTTTCAAGTTTATGCTTCAAATTCGATTGTGGGTGTACTGTCAAGCACAAATAAATTATTTTCAACCCTTAAGGGGTTAAAACTACCCCTACTATATAGTCCATTCAAAACGCGGGGGGGGGGGAATATTTCTCAATATATTTTTTATTTTTTTTTCCACCCCTAAGGTTTAACCTCTGTACAAAGGGGTTTATAGTGAAATTTTCCAAATGTTTTAATGATTAAAAATGGAAAATAAAATTTAAATGCAAAACAATAAATTTTAATTTGTTTTAATTACAATTTTAATGTAGGGGGTAACCCTTAAGGGTTGAAAAAAATATTTTTTTTTTGCTGATAATACCTATTGATAAAATTTCAAACAAAAAGCAAAAAAAAATGTTTGCAATTTTTTTATATAAAGTTGATTCTTATTATTGTAGGGGTAGTTTTAACCCCTTAAGGTTTGAAAATAATTTATTTTTGCCTGACAGCACGCCCACAATCGAATTTGAAGCATAAACTTGAAAAAAAAAAAATTTACATTTTTTTCCATTTTTGGCCGATTTAGGGGTAGTTTCAACCCTTTAGGACTACCCCTTATCATAAAGTTCGCCTAAATTTAGTACAAATCAACCACCTTCGCAAATAAATATTAAAAAAAGTGCATTTCATCGCATTAGTTTCCATTATTATTGAAATAATCGCGAAAACCCCCTAAAAGGGATGTTTTTTGCAATTTTAGGGGTGACGCCCATGTTTTAGGATCGCGGGATTTTCGTGATCAGCGACCCCAAAAACCTTTAGGGTTCGATTTTCTTAACGGTGTTATTTTGGAACACCCCCCCCCCGCGTTTTGAATGGACTATAGAGTGTTATGTCGAACAACAGCTCTAGTCGGGGAAGAAGGAACTGGCATAACCTATCTGCGATATTTTTTAGTCTGCTTACTCCCAACCATTACTGCCGCGACTTTGACATCGGGGCATCGAGAAAAAACTCGCTGGAATGTAATGCCTCCTGAAACGAGTTGAATCTCATGAACCACCGCGCTTTGGAGGAGCAGCGAAGGGCTAAGGAAGGCTATGACAGAAGGAATCAGGAATGTAAAGAGGGAAGAAGAAAGAAGGAAAGTTATGAAGGTGGGAAAGTGAAAAAGGCGAAGGACCGGGTGGCTCGCCAAAGTCTAGTAATAACAAGTCTTTCATCTTCATACAAAATTTTCCCCCCGTTAGTTGTGTGCGTGCATATATGAACATCACTGCTGAGCAAAACTCAACACATACTTCTTGAACTCGGCGAGACAAAGCCAGATTCTCTCTTTACGATAAAGTATGCATAACAGAAAAGGAAAGAAAATTGAATCAGCTGTTTTCTTTCATAAATCAAAACAAACGAGCAAATATGCACCAATACATTAATTTATCCCCATATAAACTCATAAAAGTTTCTGCTGTTTAGTTGTGTGCAAACGCGTATAAAAATGTTGCATTCTCTTTCTGATAGCCTGACATAGTCATTTGAAGAACTTGTGCATATAGCTGTTCGCCTTTCACTCACTAACCATATGAAGATGAAAGACTTGTTAATTTCTAGACTTTGTGTCTGGCCGGGATTCGAACTCGGGACCTCTGCGATGATAGACCGATGTTAGTTGTTGTTGGAAGGATTGTTGGATTCACTTTTTTAAGAATGGCTTGGATAAGAGTTACTTTCCATGAGCCTAGACAAATTCTGGAGAAGAATGAAGGGCCCACAAATTTTCGCAGTCACATCTCTTCACTATTATTAAAAAAAAATATTGTCCTCGTATAAATTGTTGTTTGGTCATAAGATACCACTTCATTATAAAATAGATTTTACGTTGATAATTCTGTTGGAATTTTTATTTGTGTGTGATAATCTTAAAATTGAGGTCAAGCATCTTCCTGCAAATTAATTTGCAATTATCTTTCTGAACAGCAAATATTGTGCTTGTTATGCTTTGCAACCTTAGTTCATTTATGCTCACCAACACCTCCTCTATAATAATATTATTCCCTCGAATACTAAAGTATAATCACCAATTGCCACATAGCATGGGATTACCCGACCACAAGACATCTTAAACTGTAAAATCTTCAATGAAACTTAACCTTAAGTCCTTGTCATAATTAATGCTGAAAAATCTGATCGAAATGCCTAATTGTAATAATGGAAGTGCCTAGGTAAGCCCCAAACACACGCACAAAACGCACATAAAGCATCCAGAAACTATCAATCAAGAGCTTAAGACGCAGACTTCCATTGTGCCAGCCGACATCACAATCGCAGTTTTGTCGTTGCGGGAGAGATCTTCTGCTGTCCAGCAAATCTTCATATATGAGTCCTTGTACTTAATTAATGTGGCTGCTCCTTTCTTGGGTTGTTATTATTGGCGTAATTTTGCTAGGCCGGTGTGTATGTGTGTAAGTACCTCTTGTTCTGTATCCAGCTAGACCCATCGAGCAGAGGGTAAATGCGTTCAATTAACCTCAATTTGAGGAGTCTTAGTTCATGGAGCATTAATCAAACAGCAGAGTTCAATCCAATTAAACGGCACTGATATCCTTCCACCCTTCCTTGGCTGTGATACTCTGGCAGCGGGTGCCATGAGGAGGGCCAGGATAATGAAATTTAAAGCACTAGATGGAGAGCTCCCAAAAATTGTGTAAATGCGGTGCCCTTATTTAAATATGAATAGATAATTCCCAGACAGATGCTTAGAGAGTCCTGGAAAGTGCTGTTCCACTGGCTCGCCCCCCGAGGAGCGCCATGCAGAAATCCCATCCAGACAGAAGGGAATTAACACCCGACCATAAAATATGTAAATTAAATTGGCTCGGGTCCTTTGAATTTTCATACGGCGCTCCTACAATTCAATTAAGAGGCGACTTGTTGATCCTGAGACAGTGAAAGGATCTGTATTGAAGCTGGGAGCGTGCCCCACAACGCCTGCAAATGGTGGTGGGAGAGAGAGTGTTCCGGGGCTGTATGGCTGTGATGCTTTGGCAAGTCTTCGGCACTTCTGTCCAGGATTTCCAGGATTTCTCAAGTTAATTCCCTTGTATGCGATTCTTCCGGCATGAGTTCTTTGACTTGAGCCAGTTACAATTCCACTACCAGTTACCGTTTTATCCATTTCGCCAGGACGGTATACTTTAGATTAAGCGGGCATCCCTTTTCAGGACACCTCCGGGGGGATGTCAGCCCATACAGACAGTGTAGCAAGGGGGTGACTGTGCCGTCCTGTAGTGTAGTATCTCACCTAAAATGATTTCCTTGTAAACTTTTCAGGACCAACATGAAAAGATGTTTTTGTTCTACCTTGAATACTTTCAGCAGTTTTCGTATAAAGAGCGGTGGGTATTAGCTCGCTCGCTGGGGATTGCATTAAACGTAACAGGTTGTAATTAAAAGTAATGGAGTTGCTTTATATGCTGAAAAATGTATTTACCTTGACGTGAATAGAGAGCGCTCCATAGTAGTACATCTTGTACTCCAACGGAAATTTCAATTTCCTTTTTATGTTTTATATTCTTCAAGGAAATTAAATGTTACCATAATGCTCCATAAGGATGTCGAGAGTAGTTATTACTGGAATTAGCTTACCTTTAAATTCCCATCCATTTTGCTTCCGCTGTAATAGTGCCACACTACTACTACCATCGCGCCAAAGTTTCGTGTGTGTAGGACAGAGTAAGGCTAGAAAAATTATCCGAGAAACTTTAATTAATTTAAAGCAATTTTCCCCGGCTTGCGTGACAGAGACTTATATGGACTTCTGAATCTTAGATACAAGATGGTGCAGCAAATCTACCCAAATTAATCGGCCAATAAATACACTTCCTTCCCATCCTGAATTCGTCGGTATCTTCCTACATCTGGCGATGCTAGTAAAGATTTAGAGAGCAAATGAACACAGACTTGGAAACTGGGTGGAAAAACAATCTACAATTCAGTTTCGGGAACTTCTTTTGATTGCATAAAAAAGTTTGTGTTTTGTTCCAAGTTTTTTTTTACTAAAGTTTCCTTTTTTTTCAAATAAAATAATATCAAAAGGGATTGGGATTTAATGGTGTGGTTTGATTCAAGGCTTGTGGCCATGACCATTCATCTGGCGGCGGTGCTATGTTAGATAAATTCTACAAGTTTTTGATTAAGCTTTTTGGTTGATGGTCTGTGATGGCTGCTATACTTCCATATTATTTGAGACCACAATGTAGAAAATCTATTCACTATGTAACTTCATGGTTTTCTGCATGGAAATCAATCGTCTGTGTCCTTGGGAAAAAAACTTTCGCTGAATACATAATGAAATGCCATTTTCTTATTTTACACTAGTGGGCAGTCATCCAAATTTTATATTTTTCATTGAATATTTTTAGGCAAAAATTAACAAAAAAAAAAATTCTTAAAGTACTAATATATGGGTCTCCCCGACTAACAATAAAAACAAGGCCTTACAATGGGCGAAACCCGGCCTCTTGGCTTTTAACGGGCATGTGATGGCCGTCATTTTTAATGAGAGCACATTATTCCTTCCTCACGACAGCCAAACTTGACCAAAAAATTTGAATGGCTAAGTACTGAGCTGTTTAAAAGGGCATACGACGGCAAATTTGAGCCAAAAAAATCTATACTAAATGTATTGTTGATTGTGTTTTATGGGAACTTAATCATTTTCGTTATATGCAGTGGTCCTTTCGATTTATCCTGCTTAAAGAGAACGGGAAACCGATATCTCAAAAACGAAGCGAGAAAACGAACAAAAAAATTTTTGTCATATTTTGGGGTGTTTTATCGAAATTTATAATTATAATATCGGCCCTAAAAACTTTTGGGAATTACCTTAAAACGTCAACTTCAAGTATCAATATCTCGAAAACTAACCGCGATATCGAAAAATTTTACTCAAAATCAGAAGATGATATTATCTGAAATAGAATTCGGTGTGCAGTCTTATTTGGCAGGGGTCTCCTCGCACGAGCATTTGTTTCACTCCAATTTTTACAATTTTTCGAGTGTAGGCCGTCATTTTAGATCCAACTTTTTAAGCAGCGGCTGTATAAACTACACACTTTGGAAAAACTATTTTATGATACGACTCAACATTTAAGAGATATTTGCAAACAACTGATATTTTGACCTATTGAATAAATATAAAGGTCAATAAATATTAGTTATATTTAAATGGTTCTTTATTTGATTAAAAGTATTAATTATTATAATTTCTACCCAACTTATTCGTTCGACACCAAAATAACATCTGAACATCTTCATCTATTGACCTGCGCTCTTCTCTCCATATTCGCCTACTCTGGCTTTATTATTTACTACTCTACCACTCTGGTGGTTAGTTCTACACGGTTTTAATACTAAGTGGTTTTAATACTAAGTCCTACATCCTACATAAATTTTTACGCTCCTCACCGATCGTTGGAGAAACTCAACATTTCATTCATGTTTTTAAGGGCTATTCTCGATTGCAGTGTGCAATTTTGCAGTGTACTTAATATTTATTGTTAGTTATTATTTTGGTGATATTTTTGATTAGCGCTGCAAGTTGAGTTTAAACACCTGTGTTATATGCCTGACTCTGACTCAATTATTTTACCCTATCGGTACTAATTTATTGAAAATTGTTCTATCAATGCAACAAATGGACTTAAAAGGTCAAAATTTGTGTGTTCCTGTTAGAGTGGAGCCAGGCTTACACGAGGCAGTACATTTGTCCCTTACACGATGGTAAATTATACTGAGGCCTCAATTTTTTTATGTCTCGGTTTAAAAATAATGCCCTACTGACATATAGCGTGTATCGAGATAAATAAAGCGAGGTGTGATTGTAAATTACGTAGTGCAGATACATTTCTGACTTTTTTGCAACAGTAAAATATCCAATTTGAACTGTGGCGAGGTGAGATTGTAAACACGAACTGGAGAGAATAGACATTTCTCACTTCTTTTGTAAAATACATATACATTTTGGAGGCATAGATTTCTTATTTGAACTTGATTAATTAAAACAATTCTTCATTATGTTAAATATTTTATAATTTTCTCTTTGCCTTTTATTAAATATATTTCACTTATGTGTTTTTACTATCGTAACTATTTTTATTGCATGAAACTAATTTAGAACACTTTTATTTATTTTTTAGTAGAACCTTTTTTATTTATTACGGAACTTTTCTTAGTAGCGTTTTCAAATTCAGGGAATCAAGAGTCGAATTAATTAATAAATTAATTACTTGATGCAAGAAGCCTATGTTTTTTGTACAGAGCCTTTTGCACTCAAGTAATATGAGAGTAGGAAACGATGTCCCCACACTTACATACTCGTTTCATTCATATTATAATTAACCTTGTAAAAAGCTCTTCAGTGGATTTTTTTTGCATTTGCTGGTTTTTGGCATTACAGTAGCATCTCATTTGAAGTATGACTTTGTATTTGATCAACAGAGAAAAGAGGCACATTTTATAAAATCATTTTAAAACCCTGTCTTACCAAACACTAATTCCTGTGCCCTTGAGATTCACGATGGTGCATGTTTACACGTTCATACCAAGAGTAGTAGGACATTATTTTTGAAGCGGGACATTTACAAAATTGAGCCCTCCGTACGATTTAGAGTCGACTAAGGGATTCCTGCTCAACTCTAACCGTAGAGAATGTGTTAATCAAATGGCTCAAGGAGGTTCTAAAAAAATAAAGTTTTCAAAACCGACTTCAAGAAAAACCAATCCCGTGATACCCAAAATAGGAAGAAATAATTGTTTTTAATTCGTAACAACATTAATCCAATCAGAATGGATTTAGAAAGAAGAATCACTTTTAGTAGGCCGACCTACTTGCATCACTTTCACTTTTGAAGACGGTGCTAACACCTGAGGGTGATGAATTAAGCTGCAAATCAAAACTACATAATAGCCATTATTTCGGTACCATCTTACGTTGTTATAGAAGCAAATTTACAGACGTATTCACGTCAAAAACTTATTTAATATGAAACAAAATTACCCGAAGGAAATTAAAAAAAAAAAAATATATTGCGAGAATATATTACAAAAAACCGCCGCGGACCGAAGAATCGAACTCGCAGCCCAACAGCTCCTGTGCCATAAGAGATGCTAACGACGGGTTGACTAAATATGTTAATAAATCATTTCAGAAAGTCGGTAAAGTAGTTTTCAATTCAAAATACTCGTACAAACTCCATAAGAATACGAAATTTCTCACCGGAGAGTTTGTAAATTCCCTTCCCTTCCCTTCAATTTATTCATTCAATCAGACTGGATGTAGAAGAAAAGAAAAAAGAAAAAAATCGAGCTGCCCTAAGCGGGGATTTGGACCTGTAATACTATACGTTGGCTGCCCACCCGATCTCTATCAATTGCACGACAATAAAGTAATTTGTTCCGTGCCTATAAAAGGTTCAAAGTGTACTCATTTTCACAGTTTTTTATTCCTAACTTCCTTCCTTCCTTTATCATAATTAAGAAAAAAATTGCACGGGATCACCGTGGGAAACTACCCTACTACTCAAACAAACAAAGAAAACAGCAAAAAAGTTATGCGTGAGCAGGACCAAAAAAAAATACCTACACGTCGAATTGATAACCTCCTCCTTTTTTAAAGTTGGTTAAAAATTGTATACCCCTAGAATTTCCCCTGGCGGAGTTTCTCCCCTTAAATTCCCTTAAAATTAGGGGAGGCTCCTCTGATTTGGAAACACTGTCAAGGGAATCGCAAAATCGCTGTTTTCATATGCAGTGAGAGTAAGCCCCACCAAGCATGCGTGCGAAGTCACACTGTTTGTTTAAAAACCGGCTTATTTACTATCTCAATCACAAAATTCCACATGCGCGCTCATTTCCCTTCTTTAATGGTGCGGCCTCTATCTATTTTTGTTCATAGAACTTTGTCCACATTCTTGAAGTTCTGACCAATTGTAATGCTTATTTCTAATTTTATATAGACAGTGAGTTTTTAGCGTAGATTAAAACTTTGAGCTTGCTTTATAATGATTTGGCGACCTTCCACTTTCCTCAAACGTTAAAAGGTTCTACGTTGTGTTGGAGTTGAAAGACATAATTTAGTTTGTCTAGGCCAGTGGTTCTTAACCTTTTTATAGTCGCGGCCCACCGCGAATTTGTTTATGACCCCCATTTTTTTAATAATAAGTTATATTTATTAAATTGCCTATGAATAAATTGATTTTTCTATTATTATTTTATTTTTTTATATAATAAAGACAAAACATAACTTTATTAATGCCTTGTCTATTTATATAACATTCAAACTTCACAATTAATGAAAACTCATTAATTTTTGGCGGCCCTGGCAAAACTTCTTACGGCCCCCTAGGGGGCCGCGGCCCACCCGTTAAGAATCACTGGTCTAGGCCTTGGTACTTTATTTATATTTGATTATTATTTATTTCAAATTTCGCACTAATTTTATGAAAAAATAGAATAATCTGTAGTGACCGCGTAAAGTTTAATTACCAAACTTTACGCAATGTCACACAACAACTTCCGGCACGATCAAAACGATCAGTCGGAACACTCCATCTATCACCGAACTCAAAGTTCAGTGATCTGGCCGTTTTGTCTCGTCCCTATCACGACTAGTGATATAGCCAATTTCCGGCATTCTCCGTTCTGCACTTCTCCGTTCTGCACTTCTCCGCGTGGCATTACGGCTCTCCCCAAGTAAATTTCTAAAAGCGAACAAAAAGCATTTGTAATAGATGTAAAGTAGTTGATATAAGTTTAGTGGACAAAATTATAAATAAATTTATAATCGAAATAACTAAAAGTTTTCGTTGGCGTTTACTTTATATAATAAACCCTTTCCCACCTACAACAACTACAATGGTGACCCCAGACAGTTACACGCAGTGTGATCAGATTTTTAGTTAGCAAAGGGCACATTTAACGGGTGCTTTGTTTCTTCAGATAACACAGTTCAGAGTGAATTCAGAGAATTTAAAACACATTTATAGCTAAATAAAGCCCCATGTGCATAGTGCAAAGATCGAATGATTAAGGGATTCATAAGTTTAATTTCAATTACACCGCAATTTTTTTTCAGCACATGATCAGTAGCACGCAGAGTGATCAAGTCCCTATTTAACAAGGGGCAATATTCGTGTGACTTGTTTTTTTTTTTTAGAAGCAGAGTGCAAATATTGAATCATCATTTTTGGTGCAGAGTGCAAATATTGAATCATCATTAATACAAAAGATTATTCAAGCGGTGAATATCAATCACAACAAAGGAAGCAGTTTTGACCGACGAACGACGGAAACCAAAACAGCAAAAACCCAAAAAAAACAGATAATTATGCCTATATTTTTTTTTAAAGAAAAATTCATAAACATTTTATGCTATTATTTAACATTTAAATAAAAATTAAACGAGATAATAATTTTACACATAAAATTGACATTTCAAATTCTAACATACACACACATATACATATACATATATATATATATATTTTTTTTTGGAAATTATTTACGCAATTATTAATTAGAATTTACTAAATATATATAGATATATATATATTAGAATTTATTAACCATATACATATATACATATATATTTGAAAATACGTATATAAGGACAATTTTTATTAAATAAAAAGTTTTTTTTAAATATTTACTTATATATACATATATAACAATTTATTAGTGAATTAAACATAACCCACATCATTGAAAATAAGTAAGAACGTAAAATTTTATTTTTCAAACGTAATAGGATAATATTTTATTGTTTTTAGAAACATTTACACATATTAAATTATTTCATTTACATTATATATACAAAGTATTGGAAGTAAGTGTAAAAGTACAAGCTTTATTTTCAAACGTTATAAGAAGTTATATATTTCTATTTGGTTTTGTTACACATTTACACATATATATCCACTCATTATTGAATTTATATACTATATGAAATATTGAAAATACGTATATAAGTGCATTTCTTTCAAATTATTTACTCAAATACTTTATTTTTTTTTGTGTAGTCTCCTACACATATACATACAATTCCATTGTAATTACCTCTTTGTGATTAAATCAAGAAATATGTCAAGGACCGGAGAGTCGGTAATGGAACAAGACGTTCCACACATGGAGATGGGGACCTCGCACTTGG
Organism: Thereva unica; assembly: GCA_949987705.1. NCBI lineage: Eukaryota > Metazoa > Arthropoda > Insecta > Diptera > Therevidae > Thereva > Thereva unica. The sequence goes on from OX465285.1 coordinate 77,742,718, forward strand.
ACGGACCAAAGCCCGGAACTTCGGAAGTCAATGCCGCTTCCGTGTCGAAACTCGACATCCCGAAGTTCTGGGTACACCAGCCCGCCTCCTGGTTTTACCAGGCGGAAATCATGTTTCAATTGGCGGGCTGTAGGTCAGACAAATTAAAAGTGTACAATGTTATAGCCGCATTGCCGGAAGAGGCGGTAACGGCAATGCGGCTTAGCACTGTAGACCACGCCACCTCCTCATACGAGGATATAAAAACGCATCTGCTCGAGAAGTACGGCACTTCGGAGAAACGCCGACTCGAGCAGTTGCTGTCAGTGCAAGAGCCTGGAGACCGGAAACCTTCGGAGTTCCTCCAGGCTCTCAAGGCACTAGCGGGTGGATCGTCGGCGGTCAACGATGATCTGATCCGGAACCTGTGGGAGCGTAGGCTTCCACAGGCCATCCAGATCACGTTGGCCACCTCCGCTGACCAAACCCTAGCCGGGCTGGCTGCCACGGCGGACAAGGTATGGGAGGTGCTGCCTCATGGAGGCGCCTCATACGCGTCCGCCGTCCACGCAACACCTGCCAAATCGGAGCCCACATTGGTGGCGCTGCAAAGCGCCATCAATAGGCTGACGGCCCGGCTAGACAAGCTCGACCGTAGCCCGCGAAAACCGAGAAGCCGAACACCTGCCAATCGGCAGGGCGGCCCTCGACAGCCCTCGGCCAATCGGCCACAAGGGGCTAATCAAGCCAGGGGTAGCTTGTGCTATTTCCACTACCGTTTCGGTAGTGAAGCACGCAGCTGCAAAGCCCCCTGCAGTTTCAACGGTGGCCAAGCCAAGCCGGCGAAAAAAAAGGCCACCTCCACCCCTAAAAAAAACTAAAGGGGCAGGGGATCGACATGAGCGAGCATATAACCGGCCGCTCATATCGTTTATTCGTCAGAGACACCAACAATCGGATGGACTTTCTGATTGATTCGGGCTCTGACGTTTCAATTGTTCCCGCCAAGGCGTTCCCGGCCCATAACGGTAGCCCGAACGTCCTTCTGTACGCGGCCAACGGATCACTGATCCGAACTTTCGGCACTAAGTTGCTTGAACTTGAACTCGGCTTACGCCGACGATATGTTTACAACTTTATCATAGCCGACACCACTAAAGCCATTATCGGGGCGGACTTCTTAACGAAGTTCAAATTGTCCGTCGATTTTGAATATCGGCATTTAGTCGACAAGCGCACGAAGTTTCGCATTAACGTGTGCGCTACCGTCGACTACAACCCCGAAACATTTCCATGCCGAGTTATTGGCATATACAAAGAGCTATTAACGAAGTACGCTTCGTTAACAAAACCGCCCAATTTTAACCTTCCGGTTAAACACAATGTGCAACACCACATTGTAACTAAAGGGCAATTACCTTTTGTCACCGCTCGGAGACTCCATCCGGAGAAACTGAAGGTGGCAAAGTTAGAGTTCGACCATATGGTCGAATTGGGGATTTGTCGACCTTCGTCGTCCCCCGCAGCATCTCCGCTTCATCTAGTTCCTAAACGGGACTCTCATGATTGGAGGCCATGCGGCGACTACCGTCGCCTTAATGCTGTCACTGTGCCGGATAGATATCCGATCCCGCATATACAGAATTTCTCCGTGAATCTTCACGGCTGCACAATTTTTTCGAAGGTCGACTTGGTACGTGCATATCATCACATACCAATCGCCCCAGAAGACGTGCATAAGACTGCACTCATTACGCCATTCGGCCTATATGAGTTTACACGTATGCCATTCGGCCTACGGAATGCAGCACAAACCTTTCAAAGGTTCATAAATGAAGTTACGAGAGATCTCGACTTCGTTTATGTATACTTGGACGATATACTTATCGCCAGTAAAACCGAGGATGAGCATATCGTTCACCTCGAAGAGCTCTTTAAACGCCTCGATAGCTTCGGTTTAACCATTAAGCTAGAGAAATGCGTTTTTGGTGCAACAGAGATTAAGTTTCTAAGCCACCGCATCACAAAGGATGGAATACTTCCATCCCCCGATCGGGTTCAGGCTATCGTTGATCTCGCACCTCCAACTTCTGTCAAATCGATCCAGAAGTTTTTGGGAATGGTGAATTTCTATCACCGATTTATCCCAAAATTGGCTGAACAGTTGGTGCCGATAAACGAGCATTTGAGAGACCTTCTCAACCGCTCACGTGCCAATAAAGTTTTTGACTGGCCAGCAGAATGTCAGGCGGCATTCCTCAAGGTGAAAACCTCGATGGCTGAAGCAACTCTGCTGAACCATCCAATCGAGGATGCAAAATACAGTCTTACGACTGACGCCTCTGATTATGCAATCGGAGGCGTTTTGGAACAATTCAACGGTCATCGGTGGCAACCTCTAGCTTTTTATTCCAAAAAGCTGTCACCAACAGAACGGAAGTACTCTGCATTCGATCGCGAACTCCTCGCAATCTATGCAGCGATCAAACACTTCCGTTACTTCGTTGAAGGACGCAATTTCGTGGTCTACACTGATCACAAACCACTGGTTCGCGCCCTTCACACAAAGACCGAACGATCCCCTCGACAGACCAGACATTTGGGTCTAATCTCTCAGTTTACCACAGACATCAGACATGTGTCTGGTAAACAAAACGTTGTCGCCGACTACTTGTCGCGCTCACTAGCAACCGACAACGTCGACTCGGTCACCTTCGACCTGCCTACACTAGCTCAGGCTCAACAAGGTGACACAGAGCTAAAGTCTCTACAAGAGCACCCCAGCAACGGCTCACGGGTAAAACTAGTCCTCACACCAATACCATTTACCGCCCATCAGGTGTGGTGTGAAACTAGTATAGGCATTCCTAGGCCTTACATACCCATTTCCTTACGGAGACTAGCGTTCAACTCCGAACATAGTCTCGCTCATCCTGGTATTCGCGCTACAAGACGAGCCGTTACCAAGAAATACTTCTGGCCATCGATCAATAAAGACTGCAATGAGTGGTCTCGATCATGCCTAGGTTGCCAAAAGTCCAAAGTTTCACGGCATACCAAATCTCCATTGGAAGCTTTCAAACTTCCAAATAATAGATTTGACCATATCCATATGGATATAGTGGGACCCCTACCCCCATCTCGTGGATACTCTTATATCTTAACGATAGTCGATAGATTCACGCGATGGCCTGAAGCATACCCAATTCGGGATATCTCAGCTTCAACAGTGGCAAGAAAATTCGTCACTGAATTTGTCCCACGATTCGGCGTACCTCTTGAGATCACAACCGATCAAGGTACGCAGTTCGAATCGAAACTGTTCAATGAAGTTGCCAAATTACTCGGCACTCATCGAATTCGGACTACCGCTTACCATCCGCAGGCAAACGGGATGGTTGAACGGTTTCACAGGCAACTAAAAGCAGCCTTAATGGCAAGGGACAACACTACTCATTGGAGTGAAGATTTGCCCTTTGTCATGTTAGGCATACGCACGGCAATTAAGACCGACTTACAATGCTCACCAGCCGAGCTCGTATACGGTCAGAATCTGAGACTTCCCAATTCGATTTCTATCCCAACGGATGAGAGTCCAATTGAAGAATCAGAATTCCTCTCTCGCCTTCGTTCTCATATGCAGAACATTAAGGCAATACATCCTCGGCAACCCGTCCAAAAGGATGTCTACGTGCCAGAAGCCCTGGAGAACGCCGACTACGTTTTCATACGAGTCGACAGAGTTCGAAAACCTTTCGAACCTCCATACGAAGGCCCATATGAAGTAATCAAACGATTACGAAAACACTTCGTCGTCAAATTGAACGGCACAACCAAGTCAATATCCATTGACAGGCTAAAGCCAGCCTTCGGTTGTGACCGCGACAACGAAGCTAAGCCGTCTAAAGCGGTAACATTCCGTTAACGCTACGCTGGGGGGGAGTATGTAGTGACCGCGTAAAGTTTAATTACCAAACTTTACGCAATGTCACACAACAACTTCCGGCACGATCAAAACGATCAGTCGGAACACTCCATCTATCACCGAACTCAAAGTTCAGTGATCTGGCCGTTTTGTCTCGTCCCTATCACGACTAGTGATATAGCCAATTTCCGGCATTCTCCGTTCTGCACTTCTCCGTTCTGCACTTCTCCGCGTGGCATTACGGCTCTCCCCAAGTAAATTTCTAAAAGCGAACAAAAAGCATTTGTAATAGATGTAAAGTAGTTGATATAAGTTTAGTGGACAAAATTATAAATAAATTTATAATCGAAATAACTAAAAGTTTTCGTTGGCGTTTACTTTATATAATAAACCCTTTCCCACCTACAACAAATCTGTCTAGTGGCCTTAAATGTATTTATGAGCATCATTACTGTTCTATGCGTTCCATTGATCGGCTTAAAAACTGTGAAGTCTGTTGGGTCTCACACGTAATACCTTCCCACACAGATTCTTCCGACCTTCCGATTTTGTTTTATCATCTACACATTTTTTATCTGTCTCGGTACTTAGATACTGTGTCCACTTTAGATGGATTTTCTAGTTCTATGCTGCGAAATATTGTTATTTTAAAATTTCCTCGAAAATCCTTTTTTTCAGCAAGAAATCAAAAAATTCTCATTAATCTCCTTAAAGTATTTTTAGTTCAATAAAAATGAAAACCCATAACATTTACAAGAATCGGTGATTTATAATATCTGAAAATATCGTTGAAAGCCTCTCGTAAGTGATTCTTAAATATAACGATTTGGCTATTTAGGAAAAAGGAGAAGTTGTTTCGGATTCCATGTAAGTCTCTTACTGATTGAAGAATGAAGGGTTTTGAGGAATTTATTATACAAAGGACACTTATGTATGTGCCCCTCGTCTCCCCCCCCCGGGCCCATCATGCAAAAGTCAGCGCAAAGCTCCCCATTATCACCAACATAACAACCACTCGAGAGGATCCCCTTTCTTTAAATCATCGTACACTCAATCGTATTGAAGTAACCGAAAACGCGAAACTTTTGTTGAAAAGAACTTTCAAAACAACTGTCAGCAGACGTCACGATTCCAGGACTAAGAATTTCCAGGACACAGGAGGAGTGGAAACAAGAAGCCAGTCTTCGTGTGAAAAACACTTGACATAGGTTAATGGACCGCTTAATTCAAGAGTTTAACTGAGATTGTGCTCTCTCTCAATGGCGGCTCCCTTCTGTGTGTAATTTAAAGATCCTCAATTTCCTTTATAGACATTCTTAGAGTCACCACCACCACCCAGGCCTCCCCGGCCCGAGAACGGAGCTCCCTGTTCCTGTACCGTGCCGTCACTGCTGAAACCCACCCCGTTCGGAAGTTCTTAAAAAGAGTTCAACAGGAGCGCGCCCACAGCACACAACACAGGGCGAAGGAGATTCATTGCAGCAGAATTAACTTTGTATTTGTGCCGTACTCGTCGGCTATGATTTGGGGCCTTGCCAGACTGAATGGCTGGCGAATCATGCTACCGTAATAATAGTAGATTCAGAAAAATTATTATCCTTGCGTGCTATGCCTGAAATTGGGAGAGATGCCGCTCTATGTTTGTTTGCCTTCTGCTGCCCCAACCCCAACCCCCCGAAACCAGCCCCCAGCAAACTTACAGAATTGTGCACATACTTTGTATACAAGTCAAATTCTGACTCCTTTTATCACTGGCAAACTCAACCGATACAGCCACCACCACCAGCAACAAGTTAAGAGGATTTCCAGTTGGGTTGCTTGTGTTGAGTTGCAATTTATTTCCTTTTTATGTAATTGCATTACGAGCCTTTTTAAGTTATGACTACTGCAAAAAGGATTCTTCTGCTCCTTTGCATTCATATGTGTGTCGTTTTTATTTTTTATTTTTTGTGATGTTTCCTTTTTTGGGCCAGGTTTCTAGTAGATGGGGCTGCAAAGTATTTTTTTTTATTTATTTTTAGAGAATTACGTTACTAAATCGTTTTTAGTTTATACCAGGATGAAATTAATGTTAATATTTGGTAAATAGTTTGTAGTGTGCAGCCTGCTTCATGTCAATAAGTGGTAAAAACAAAAATAAAAATCGGCATGGTATCGTGAAACCACTAGAATTCTCTTCATGAATCGTTTAGTGGCAACTACGAGTGTTGTACTTCCTCAAAAGAAATTAATAAAACTGAACCAGAAACAGAACAATTCTTTCGAGTTAGGCCCAGAGTAAGCTCTCAAGCTAAGAAGGATTGCACTTTGGTCAATGTGCTTTAAGGGAAGTTTGCCGGTACCACTGGCTGGTAAATTTAAAAGCCTACCTTCCTTTTTTAGTACTAAAAATTAGGGAGAATGTGCTTGATTCATAAAATGTTGTGTGTGTGTGTCACTTGATTCGCTAAGACTCCACGCAAAACAGATGAATGGGACTTGAAATATTCCTCATTTCTCCAAAATGCTTCACCTAACCACATTTCTCCTATCAACCTCATGAACAATAATTTGGTACCAGTTACCACTATGAAGTAGATTTTGGTACTAGAATTCTACAAATTTTTGTTCTAGTTGACTTCGCTGTGTGTTATATGCTTAGTGGTTCAGGTCAACAAGAACTACACAGGCCTCCTGTCTTAGTACGTAAAACATGTAGCCGCGGAAAAGGTTATAAAAAGAGACACAACGCTCTGGTACATATACTTTTCACTATCCCTGATTGTTCGAAGGATGGTTTTGCTATGCTTTGCGGTGATTGAGCATGCGCAGCTGAAAATTCGTAACAAACACTTCTTCTGGATTATTGTAACATGCGTTGGCATTGTAGATTGACCAGCAAGCAACCCCGCAGCAACTCAATCAACAAGGTATCCCACCGCTGCCACCAATATTTTGTGTCAAAAATGTGCTTTCATTCCACTGGGATTTAGGATTACGCATGGGGCATGAAAATATGCTGGATATCACTCGAAGCCTGTTTAATAGTGAACGTGGGATTGGGAAAGAAATGTGCGTTTCTTAATAACAGAGATTTTTATTTGGTTTTGACATAATTTGGTGGCTGATATTGATGGAATAATTGAATTGGAATTCATTCAGTCCGTCATGTCATTCACGTCTTGGTGCGATTCCTAGTAGTAAGCTTAGCTAGAAAATAGAAAAAGGATATGGTAGGTTAAGAATGCACTCTGGGATGTTGTTTGGGTTCGGGTGTCAAGCAATATTTTTTTTTTATGTGAAAGACTAGAGTCTCAGGGAAGACCCTTTATACTGTCGACAATCTATTTTCTTCATATAGAGTGCAATGTCGAACAGCAGCTCTAGTCGGGGAAGGAAGGAACTGCCACAACCTACCCGCGATATTTTTCAGTCCACTTACTTCCAACCATTATTATTGCGACTTTGACATCGGGGCATCGAGGAACAGCTCGCTGGAGTGTTATGCCTCCTGAAACGAGTTGAATCTCATCAACCAACCGATGACATGCGCTTTGGCGGAGCGGGGAAGAGCTAAGGAAGGCTATGACAAGAGGAATCAGGAATGTAAAGAGGAAAGAAGAAAGAAGGAAAGTTATGTAGGCGGAAAATTGGAAAAGGCGAAGGACCGTGGGGCTTGGCCGGGAATCGAACCCGGGACCTCTCGGATAGTAGCTAGACGCCTCACTCCCTAGGCTACCGAGGCCCCCATAGTACGGGTTCGGCCGTTACTACAACCACGGCGGTTACTCCTTTAATCTCCGCTTCACCCTAAGCTGCTTGAGCCTCCGTTAGAATGTTTCAGCCCTGACAAAACTTTATCACTGCTATTATCGCGGCTGCACCATCGAAATAAAAGAGCAATCTTATTCCCATAATCTTATACTAGACCGCCATCTCTTTCAACACGATCCTGTCTCGGCCAAGTGCACTTAGCCTATATGCGTCCCTCCCCTGCTGCGGTCATGTTTAACGTGCCGGTCACACTGGTGCTGCGTACAGAAAGACTGAAATAACCAGCCTCCCCAAGAGAAGGCAGCGGCTCGTTCTAGGGCACCTTACGTTGAGTAGAATTCTTGCGAGCGCTGCACAAATCGCAGACGCTTTGTCTGCCGTGCCCTCAAAGTGCGCTTTGAATCCTCCGGTTGATCGTCACTCCCAGGTACTTTAAAGCCTGATCTGTTCTCCTACCTTTAGCCTTACGGACACTCCCAGATCGCTGCGTTCGCATACAATTCGACGTAATCTGGGCGTTGTCCTACGACCGATCGCCATTTCTTCCTTTTGGAAGACAAAACCCCACCGTACATTGTTCATTGCGGTCCACATGAGATGGAATGGAATGGAGTGTTCATTGCGGCCCACGATGGAACCCTGCAGAACACCATATGTTTCCGGAACACCTACGGACCATCCTCCGAATCACAATGAAGTGCTCTAGGATATAGTCGGGTACTTTCTCTTCTTCTTTAATCCGTTAGCTGGCGGTCAAAGCGGGATGTCATCAGAAAGTATGAGTTCCTGCTAGCACCACCTTGGCTTGTCTCGACAAGGTGCAAAATCGCGCCCTCAAACTCATTGGTGATGGCCCCTTTCGCGCCTCCATAGACACCTTAAGCCACCGTAGGAATGTAGCAGCCCTCAGCGTACTTTATCGCTATTACCATGGCGATTATTCCATTGAAATTCAGGACCTCCTGCCTGCACGGCAATATTTTTCCCGCAACAAAAGACTTGCCCGCTCGGCTCACCCCCATACCTTACAGCCCCCCCCCCCCCCTTCGCGCACAATACGGTATAGAAGTTCGTTTATGAATAGAACAACTCGACTGTGGAATAATCTCCCGCAGTCAGTATTTCCGAACTCGTACAACACCTTAGAGTTCAAACGTGAGGCTCATCGTCATTTTCTTTTACACCCTCCAGACTCCCCTAACCTTTCCTATTCTTCTTTATTCTTCAAATCAAGCTTACTACTAGACATTGCACCATGAACTGAACGACATGACGGACTGGTAGTATAAAGGAATACTCCTAAGCTTGGTTTTTTCATATAAAAAAAAAAACCTGCTCCAGATTGTCGGGTGGTCTCGCATACTTGGCAAGCGGTTATCATCCATTCTGCAAACATGTCCGAACTACCGTAGTCGACGTTTTTGTATTTCTTCTTCGATCAGTGTCTGTTGATCGCATCTTTGTCTAACTGTCTCGTTTCGAAGGCGATCGCGGAGTGAGAAACCAAGAATCTGCCTTAAGCATCGCATATGGAAGGCCTCGAGCTTGCTGACGTCCGGCTCTAGCAGTGTTCACGTTTTCGATCCATTAAGTATCATCGGAAGGATCAACGTTCAGAAGATTGAGATCGGTCGAAGATCCGATTGTACGGAGAACTCGCAGTTCGAACCTAATTAACGAAGTGAACATCAGCTCATGGGGATGGACAAAATCAACCTATAGCTGTAAGAAAAAAACAGGATAACAGGTACATTTTCGTAATAGTTTCATTGGTAGTAGGGTGGAAGAAAAAACAAACTAGCCGAATCCGTGTCAGCTCTTTCCCCTGAAGCGGATCAGGACCGTTCAGGATCTGGAGAACCAGGAGGGAAAAGAAGCGATTCACCTTAGACCCTGGTGTCCCCAGCAAGGCGTGCCAGCGACGCTGTACTTCAAGGAAATACGCAAAGTCCGGCGAGCCGATAGAATAGAAGTGTATGTTCGAATTTAAATGTATTACAACAAGCAGGTGGTTATGGATTTCACAAATCAAATGACAGTCCGGATTATGAGATAGTTAATTTTTTACTTGCAGCTGTAACGTGTTGGCTGACTGAATAATTGTTATTAATTTTGTAGAGTTTTACTTCTTCCATAGTTCAGAATTATATTGACATTTTCTTGAGTATTTTTACGAGCTATGCTGGTTTCCATTTCTTATACGTTTATAATGGCAACAGGTTTTAAAGAAAAGTCGGTGAGTCGAACCAATTCAGGAAACACGTCATGGTACCAAGGCGGGTTGTTTTGTTTTTTTCGGACACACGTTATGCCCGGGGTCTTGATGTTTTTGAGGTAGATTGTTTTGCGAAGTTTGTTTTGGTCCAAATTGTTTCGTTTTTGTTGTTGGTTTTGGGGTTGGCCTCTTCGGGCAACCAACCCAAGGTTCCCATTATACAACTATATAATATCTCCGCTACAGACAATGGCCCAGCTGACGACCTTTCAATGCTAACCTCAGCGCATCGGTTGTGACGGATTCCGTTACAAAGGACCGGAAATAAAGTATTCTTTCGTTGGTCTAGTCTGGGTGCTCTATACAATCTCCAAGGCTTTTTTTGTAGATTGTGGTACTGTACAAGACGTTCCGATCGTTGAGACATTTGCCTACATACCTACTGTATATCGGTTTGAGATATTTTTAATAAATTTAAACGATTTCAGTATTTTAATGTATATTCTTGTTTCTAGCAGTCGAGGTGGGGAATTCTAACCAGAAATCTATTGACAAATGGACCTTTGGTAGAAACCCAAACAAATTATGGATAAAATATGCCAGAAATTCAATTCGCATAGCACAAAATCACAAGCCCTTTTAATTAAATTATTGGCAAGTAACATTCGATACCATTGACAACATAACTCGCAGCAGCGCCCAGAAATTTTCCAATAATCAGTCAGGCAGATTTATGACATTTCCACCAAAAAGGTGCGCGGTGCATACGCTCCAGGTACATCAGCTTAGGCCGCAGCTTCAGTTTCACAAACATATATGTTAAATTGGACTGATTTTTAATTATGAATCACCGCGCGTCATGCACCTGCGATTTGTAAATCTCTGTGTGTGCCTATGATGAATCCCTCACCGGCACCGCAAATGACCTAACCATTCGAAATTGTCCGATATGTGATTTCATGGCATATTTCCATTCTGAAATGCTTTTGGCATTGGCACAAAAGGACAGGGTGTAGTTATAGACCACTTCATATTATATTTGAAACAATTCAAGAGGAAAAGTTAGTGGTTATCCTTCTATGGAGGGATGTGGGTGTGTGTGCATGCAAAGCAAATGAAACTGTGTGTTTCAATTTATTGAAATGACGACGAAAATTTCTGGTAGTGGTAAGTAGAAGACGGGCGATAGTGCCCGGGCAGGGAAGGGGTTGGCTTTTTGTTCAAAGTTTTCAATTATACCCCAACTGATATGTATGTCGGGAAATATGTAAAACATTTAAATTATTTCATTCCAGTTCATCCAAGCGTCGAAAACTTTTCTCTCTATTTGCCTGATGGACGGGTGTGCCAGTGCTGCTTTTCCAGGAGCCCTTGCAGCAAGGATCAAAGTTAAACATATACCCAGTCTCTTCTACACTAAAACACACACACAGACAATCATAATGTTCCTGCTTAAAACCGACCAAACAAGAGCTTTCCGAGAGTAGCCATTGCTCCAATTCCTGAATTAGGATTTTATGAATGTCCTTGCTGCTCCTTCGTCTGCTTGACTACACGTTCCCAAGAATTCTTAGTAGAAGAAAATTTTTGTTAAAATCGGTTCAAACATTTTCGAGGGTGGTAGCAGAATTTTTTATCACTTTTACCACAAAATTGTCACACATATTCACCAATCATTTCGTGGTGAATCATTGGGGAATATCGTAAAAAACCCTTTTTTTAAAATAATTTCACTCCTTTTATTTTCTGGTGTAAGCTTTTAAATCCCTGAATGCACCCTAAAGGGATCTGCCTTTTCGGGGGTGGTTTGCAAAGTGCATTTGCTGCGCTTTTTTTTATATCCAGTCTTTGTTTTTTATCCGAGAGGATAAATATTTCATGTAAAATATTTTACCATTTTCACGATTTGCATATTGCAATAAATTTTCATTTTTTTTTCTCCACCCACTCCTCTTCTTTCCAGAATTTCGGACAATTTAACTCGTTGATAAGGCGGGCTTCCTTCGCCCTGTGTGACGGACGCAGTAAAAGTTTAGTGGAGTATGAAATACATACATATATATATATTTAAAAAAAAATTTATTCCGAATAAGCTCAGATAAATTCCAGCGAATGAAGTTGGATAACGCTGGCTTATGAACGGCGGGGAGACCAAAAATTATTTACAATTTGAATTTAAATAAATTATGAATGTTGAAATTTATTGTTTGGTTAAATTCAACAAAAAAAAACGTGAAATTAGCGCGAAGTTTTATTCAATTTACGCTTAAAGCAGTGGGATTTAATCAGGATTTTTCATTTTGTTTCAATTGTTTAATATATTGACTGGATGGAATATACGGTGATAGTCGGTGAAGTTTAAGTTGGGCTTACGTAAAGACATATCTGACATCTCGCAATTGAGCTCTCCGCCGTTTCAGGCCCCAGGACATCGTCATTAGCTCTAGGCGTCTTGGTGTACGCCACTCTTCCAATAGAGGTGTGATTTTACGCAAAACCTGTGGAAAAAAACTCCGAGAAGATTCTTCTTTACCCACATGACCTGGATACAAACAATTAGAAATAAAGATGTAAGCCAATTCATTAATGATAATGGTGAGCTTTTTGTTGACTTCTGTAATTCTTACCGTCTTTATATCTCTTCCTAAATCTTGCTTGTGGCCTTCTTCGCTCTGCCTTTTAGAAGATCGGGATTTTTTAGAACGCTTCTTCAGGCATTCTCATTACATGTCCTACCAAGCGTAGGCGTGAGATATCTAGTAAGCGTCCATGGTTCCGAACTGCACATTATTGTGGGTTTGAATAACTTCCTCTGTTGATTAGTTTCTACTGACAATTTGGTTCCCAGGTTAAACTGCACTACCTACTTTTTACACTTCTGCTTATTCTTGTTCACTATTTTTTGCTAGCAGTATTCTTCTCGTTTACGGATTCTATACTATATCTGTCGATTGTTATATTTTGGCCTGTTCTTCCTCTACTATTTCTAATATGGATTAACATATGTTTCGTCTTATTTTCGTTGATGATAAGTCTGGATTTCGTTTTTGTTTTTTCTAGCGCCACAAAGGTTTCATTTGCTGCAGCTTTTGCCTTGCCTATGATGACTATGCCGCTATGCCGAATAGACTTGTTTAGTTTTGTAGTCCTGATTTCAATACATGTCTCCCGGAACGATTTTTCTAATATAATGCTAAATAGTAAACAGGATAGTGTGCCTGCTCTGAATCCTTCTTACTCTGTTGATCATTCAATTCAATGAAGTTTTAATGAGTTGGATTAATTGATCTAGAAAGTTTAGCTCCACCTTTTTCTTCATTGTAAAATATGTGTATTTATTAAGAAAATATGTAGATCCATTGAGAGGTATTTTATCAGTATGGTTTTTCTACAGATCATGCATGAATTGTATCTAACTGTCATGGCGTTTTTTATTGAGTTTTTGTTTTCAAATTTCATAATGGAAAGACAATTGTGTTCATCAATGAGGATTATTTCCGGCTTATCGGCTATGTCAACAAGCAAAATTGTCATTTTTGGACTGAAGAGCATTCCAAAGACGTTCAATTGTTGCCATTAGTACAAAGTTGGGACGTATTAAAAACTTATTTCGAAAGTGGGGAGTCTTCTAATGAAACTGTAAGAAATTTACAGAAGAAATTTTCTTGCAAGGGATGTGCCAGAAAACAGATTTTACGGATCAATTTGTGAAGCGAGCTAGTGTAACTGGATCGTTGTTGGACAAAAGAACCCGTGTACGTACTCGTCCAGTGCGCTCAACCGAAAAAAATCGATGCTGCTGCTCAGAGTGTGCGTGAACATCAATTCGTCATCATTCTCAAGAATTGATCATTTCACGAACTTCGTTGAAAAGAATTTTGCATAAAGACCTCGGTGTGAAGGCGTACAAAGTTCGATTAATGCAAGACCTGAAGCCGCATGATAATCCGACGCCTTTTCGGTTCGCTCAATGGGCGAACTTGGTCGAAGCAGTGCATTTTTACCGAAACATCATCTTTTCAGATGAAACTCATTTCCACCTCGTAGTCAATGAGGAATATTGTCGTATCTGGGAGGGATTGGGATTGTCGTATCGTGGAGAAACCAATGCATCCACAAAGGGTGACTTTGCGGATTTTGGTCTGGCGGCATTATTGGGAGATTTGTTCTTCGAAAATGAACAAGAAAACGCCGTTATAGTAACAGTTACGCTATGCTAAGCGATTTTTTGTTTCTCAAAATTGAAGATGATGACATAGACAACATTTGGTTTAAAAAAAAAGAAAAACGGCGCAACATGCCACACAGCCAACGCTTTTATCTTGGCGCACTGTTTTCGAAAATCGCAAAATCATGCTGAAATGCTGGTGTCAAATGGCCACCCAGAAGCTCCGATTAGAGTCATTTCATTTCATTTATTTATTAAAGTTACAGTACATCAAGATTACAATATCTTATTCCGCTAAAAGCGTATGTACTTTAGAAACGGCAAATTAAACAAAAACAATTATGAAGTGTAAAAAATTTTAAATAAAAACAAAATTATATAAGGAAAAACAAATAACAAGAAGAGTGAAAAAAAATTTAAAACCTAAAATAACTGAAGGAATATTATTGATTAGTAAAATAGTTGAAGACACGTTTCCTGAAAACACCCAATGACCCCGCACTCTGTATATCAGCGGGTAAACTGTTCCATAATTGTATAGAGTGAACAAAAAAAGATCTCTGCGCAACTAAATGGGAGAATCTAGGTAGGATAAATAGTATTCTTCTAGTCGTACGACCAAAACGGAGATACTCATGGAGGTATGATGGACGATCAGAGTGTAGGAGTTTATAAATGAATGTCATTGCCTTGAGCGATAGGTACACATCAAGTGTGCACCCCAGAACAGAAGAGCGATACTGACTTATATGGTCAGATCGGCGAAGATTATAAACAAACCTTGTACAATCGTTGAAGGCTACATTGAGTTTATCACGACATGACGCATCAAGGGACGGGAAGACCAAGCTAGCATAGGTGAAGTACGGTAAAATTAACGTTTTGATTAGCTTTGAACGAGTACCTAAGGGCAGAATGGAAGCGTACAGCCATAGACGACGCAAATTTCCATATATTTTAGATAGAGTATGAGAGATCTGGTCACAGCAAGTTAATTGTGAGTTCAGATAGACGCCTAGATTTTTAACTCGCAATTGATAAGGTAAGCACGTTTTCATGAGAATGATAGGTGGAAGGAAGGTGGTGTCTAAATGACTCCTATACATTGGAATGCATCAGGATTTCGATGCATTTAGCAGTAAGTGGTTGGAAAGAGACCATTGAGAAATACGCTCGAGATCGGCATTAATGTTGTTAACACAGTTCTCAACCAAACCAATGGGACTGTTTAAGTAAATTTGGACATCATCTGCATACATGTGCAGTTTACAGTTAGTCACGGATTATTTCTTGTGGGGAGAAGGACAACAAGGACGCTTACTATCCAGAAACGATTGACGACTTGAAACATGAAATCGAAGCTGCCATTGACGAAATAGAGGCCTAAACAATCGAAAATGTGTTGATTTATTGGGTCGGCAGAATGGGCTACTGTAGAGCCAGCCATGGCATTTATTTCAACGATATTTTGATCCATGTTTAATATCAATGTATTTTTTTCCCAAAAAATATATGTAGTTTAAAAAAAATAAATACTCGCTTTTATTTTAAAATGAACTAAAAAGTAAAAAAATATATTTTGAATATAAATTTTTTTATTGCTTTTGCCAGTATGGGAACAACCTACCTTTCGAAATGTAAAATCTCATATTTCTTAGCGTATTGCATCCTTTAAGGCTTAGTTGTCGATGTTTGTAGACCGAACTATTGAGGTATACCCCATACAAAAAAGTACGG
Organism: Thereva unica; assembly: GCA_949987705.1. Lineage (NCBI taxonomy): Eukaryota > Metazoa > Arthropoda > Insecta > Diptera > Therevidae > Thereva > Thereva unica. The sequence goes on from OX465285.1 coordinate 77,758,495, forward strand.
GTTTAAGTCTAGCCACCGTAAAAGTTGGCACTATCTAAAAATTATATGGATTTGACACAACTGTCAATTTTATGTATTATTTAGTCATTCGATGGCTATAATGGCGCTGAACCCATATTCAATCAACCCTATACCTACTTATTGCTGTGCATTTTTTTAATGTTTTTTTTTTAACAACTGCCGCTATGTCACCGTACCTGGAAATCAAGCGATCAGGGAACATTTCTCTCACAGCAACCCTTGAATTACGGCTTTTGTGGGCTGTGGCTTCACATCGCATCTCAAATTCTTCCAGTTACATATATTTGGTGTCATGGTCCTATGCCGTTCTTGAGTGATGTAATATATTACAGTAACTCCACGATTATGCTCCTCAAAGTAATAGAGTATAATTATGTTTTCCTTGCAGACTGCACACAAAACTGGCACCCCAGGACTATGCGAAAAAAATTCGTAGGATCGGCTTTATTCCAATACCCCAAGTTTAACCTGTTTATACAACCGGATAAAAGAAAGTGTCGAAAAAAATCAGTGCATCTGCGGGAACATTTCCAAGAAAATTTTGACCGACCTAAACTAGATTATTCCAGTCCTGTTGTATCAGTTGTAGATTAACGACCACTTTATAAGGATGAAAATGGCGGTCATCGTGCAAAATTCGACGAACGGTATGATTCAAGAACGACACACACGCGACCGCGTGCTTACAAGCAGAGCGCCTGGGAGACTATTAAATCGGCTGTCTCACTCGCTTCACCGTCTCCGGTGTTCGACTGGGTCTCCGTGCTCGAAATCTCTTTTTCAGAGCACTAAACTTCGATGGCAAAAGCACACTGCTCCTACGACCATACTATTTTTACAATTGACTACAGAGTTTCTCACGCCCCCCTCTATCCCACAACGATATTTCCTTTGACTACATTAAGTTACTACCCTTAGAAATAGTTTTCTGCCCCACCTTATACCAATAACCCGTCATGTTTAGTTTGGAGGATGCACTTTTAAACTCTCGAGTGTTGTAAAAGCTCGGATATATAAAGCCTGAGAAGATTATTTCAGAGGCCAGTTGTTCTATGTGTAAGGTTAGGTTAGGTTAGGTTGAAATGGCTGCCCCACTAGGGAGCCCACTTAGGCACGCCATTGGGCCCATTGTGATGCTATTCTAGTGGTGGGACAAAGTTCAGGCAATTTCAAGCCATTTGGAGCTTTTGATAAAGCGGCAGAGGTTAGGAACACCAGTATTTTGTAGCTCGCTCAATCCATCAGGGAAGGGTGAGCCAAGGAAGGTCTCTCTTTTCCTTGCGAGGGCGGGACATGTACAGAGAAGATGGGAGACAGTTTCTTTCTCTTCTTCATTACCACAACTTCTGCATAAGTCGTTGAGGGGAAGTCCTAATCTTTCAGTGTGCGGGCCAAAGGGACAGTGACCAGTCAGCACCTTTACTACATGGTTCTATGTGTAAACGAGCATCTTATAACGTAATATTCGAAGAGGATATTTTTTACGTAAATCAAGCACGGCTGACTTAAAAAAGTTTAGATCTAAAAGAGAATCGATTGCTCCATCCAGCTGGGCTTACATATTTATATATGTGCCACTCACACGACAACTATTAGTTACAGTTACAATGACAAAAGATAGTATCAAAACACTATTCACAATTGGTAGATAACAGAACTGACACATATGTGTATTAATTAGTTATTCAATGGCTATAATGTCCCTAAACCCGAATTTGGTTCCCAGGCTTAACCGACCCAATACCTACTTATAGTTGTGCGTTTTCTTACATTTTTTTTGAGCAACTGCCGATTTTCTGGAACCAAATTTTAATTCAGCATCATCGGTGTTTGTGTGGCCACGTTTAAAATCAGAAAATCACTTCTCTATCTCGATGGAGCAGATCCGAATCAGACACCTCTCAAGTTTGTCAAGTAAATAACAAAAATCACCACTCTGCCTTGTAAACCGGAATGTCATGAAATTTCGACCCATATCGTTTGAAGGTGGGTAATATCTAAAAATCGTATGAATTTGCCAATAGTCCCGCGATCTATATGTTGTATGAACTTATTGAATTATGTAATATATTACATGTATTAATCATATTTTTGCAGAATACCCTTCACTGTGATATTTATACTTCCACATCCTCCAGTTCAGAATAGTTACTATATATGCGTAAATTTTCGTATAATACCAGTCATTCCCTCTGCTTTTATAGGAATTGATTATCTTAGAAATTAAATAACTGCTTGTAACTCCTTAATTTGGGATTTCATACCTACATATTTTCCGTAATTAATTAACCAAAATGAGGTGTATTTTATCATACCGAATTCAGGTTGAGAGCAGTTGAACTACCTACAGCTTGATGTTACATTTCCATTATTTCATTGGAATATTTTCTACAATTTATAATTAAAAAATTCCATCCACTTTAACTGTTATGGTGTATAAATTTTACATTTTCGGCAGTTTGGAGTGGCTTTATTGGAAAAATTAAATTTTTAAATGAATTTTACAAATATTTGGTAAGTACTCCGACCATAAAAAATCTCCTCTATATATTCAGTATGGGGTTCGTCTATCCTTTAATTAAATACTGGAAAGTCCTTTTAACATAATCTGATTTCTGTTTAAAAAAATCATATAGCTATAGAAAATCCCTCTCTGGAAAAAACACATATATTTCTTCAATTTCAACTTGTTGACTGCTTTTCTTAAATCCCATATTCAATAATATTCGGCCAGAAATTCACACCTGACGAAATAATCCTCAATATAGTCCGTATTTATATGGTGAAAAAAACTCGAGGAACCGAAATCCCTTTTTCTCGCATGAGATATTTCCCGTAATGTAAGGAGATAAAGAAACAGTTTGTTTAAGGAGTGCCGGGGGAGGCCAACGAGCCGAGCCAACAAACGTCACAAAATCAATTTTTATTTTTACCAAAAAAAAAAGTGAACAACAAAGTGGAAAAAGAAAGCAGAAGGAGCAAAAATAAAGGAAGAAAATACTCGAAATTTTTACCTTATTTGGAAAAGAAAGAAGAAAGTTTAACCCGGCCGGAGTCTCTTCGCACCCGCTGCCGGCTCCTTGGGAGAGCGCCGCCTCCCCGCCCCCGCGCGAACTTACTACCTAAAATTAAATTCAAATGTTACACAATACAATTTTGTCGCAGCATCTTTGATGTCTCTCTGATAAGCGTAGGAAATATTTATTGACACTTTGTTCGTCCTCCGGCAGCAAAGACATCCTGCACCCTAGGCCCAAATTGAAGGATTAGAGTAAATTTTATTTAATCATTTTTTTCGTGACGGAATATAGAATTTTTTCGCTATTAATAATTTTCAGCTATTTTTGCTAGGATCCCCGGAAAAGGAAGAAAAAATTCGGAGGACAGTGGTTGAAAACCTTAAATTCTACATCAGTCCACAAAAGCTAAGTGAAATTTACTTAAGGGTGAAGATGGATGTGCAGTTGACAGTGGTTGACAAGCTGAAAGTAATCAAGTTAATTGTGGAAGTGGATCCGGGGTCAATGTTAAAGAGTTGATTCTTTTGTGAGAAAGTTTCACTTTAACACAAAAGCTAAATTTCTGTCTCTAATTATTGTAAGCTGTTAGGGGATGATGTGCAAGTCTAGAGAACTTTGTGTTTAGTTGTATTTACATAATGTCGAAATGCAATTAAAACTTCGAAAATAACATTCACAATTTAGTTAATACATATTGCTAGTAGACCTATAGTCGTCCAAGAGCCCTCCACATTCGGCTGGCTTATTCCGCAATGATCGGCAAGGACGGGTCGCTGGGGGTGGCCATTTACTTACGTGATAATTTAAATTCTAAAATTGTCGGATTTTCCAAACAATCTGAAATTGAATTCCTTTGCGTTGGAGTTTCTAATGCTACCAACGAACTCCTCCTTGTCTTCGGTTTTTTTTTAGCCCCACTAACGCTAAATAACTAATCCAAAGTATTGAGCACCTATCCGGAACTTATGTATATAAACATTCCGGTTAGAGGCGACTTCAAAGTTAATTTAATAAAACAGTCTGTCCTTAAAAGCGCAGTCCACTTACCCAAAATTTGTTTGCCAAAATTCGGCAGTTGTTCAAAAATCAATAAAAAAAATGCATAGCAATAGGTAGGTATGGGGTCCATTGAGCCCGGGAACCGAAATCGGGTTTATTTATTTATTTATTGCCAAGCAAGGCACTTAAACAATGGATTACACATTAGATACAAAAAATACGTAATAAAATTAACGTAAAAGATCTCTCACAAAGATCTAGGTCTATAATGTTAGTAAGAAATCAGGAGGGCAAGGAAAGTCTAAATTGCAGTGGCAAAAAAATCTTTAAACGCCTTTTGGAATCTGGTCGTCGCAAAAATTAATAAAGCCAAGCGTAATTTTTACGCCCGAAAACTTTATTCGTTCCGTTTTACTGAAAACTCTATGGAACAAGCAATTTGGGTGTCTATACTAAAAATTAAGCCGCTGCTGCGTACAACCTTAGTCCCGCGAAAGCGTTAACCAATATTTTATATCTAACCAAACGATTAAGCAGGCTAATATTTCTAACATCTCTATTATAGCTTCGACCTGGCGACCTATGCTTCCCCTGCGTTGATTCCCTTGAAGTTATCACGGCCCTAAATTTTATTAATTCTATAGCCCCTGGTAGTGACAATCGTTCACCCGGGTTTCTGAAACATAGCTGCGAAACTGCACTCCTTAAAGTTATAAATGATATTAGCAGCTCTCTTGACGAACATCACGTTTGCTGTTTATTGCTAACTTAACTTTTCAAAAGCTTTTGATATTCTCAACCACTCTCTGTTTCTGGAAAAACTTTCCTGTCAAGTCCGCTGTTCCCCGACTGCTCTTAAACTTTTACATAGCTTTTTAACAGACCACTCTCAAATAGTTAAACTCGGTGAGTCTAGTTCCACAATTGGCCTACTTACCATTGGCGTTCCTCAAGGCTCTATTCTTGGGCCACTTTTATTAAGCGTTTTTGTTAATGATCTTCATTTAGCAATAAAACACCCTAAGGTTCATACATAATGTATGAGGATGATGAGCAGGAACTTATCTCTGCGCCAAAAACTCAAATCCACACTTATATGGAGTAGATTGCAGCTGACTTGCGCCGTATCTCCTGCTGGTTATCATTGAACTTACTGCAACTAAACCCATTGAAATCACATTGTATCCTTTTCTCTCATTGTCCAATTCCTCACCATGACCTTTCAGTAATTTCCTTAAATGGAATCCCTCTCGACCGCGTCGATACGGTAAGAAATCTAGGAGCCATTCATTTCTTAATAGCAGTATGACCTGCTGTGACCACATCAACTCCATTATTGGCAAGACATATGGGCTACTGTCAAAGCTTAGATACCACTGTGGTTTGCTTAAAAGGGCGGTCCTATTGAATTTGTTTGAACCCTTGAGATGTATAAGGACTCCACACAACAGATGCGTTTTCTAAGCGAGGTCGAACAAGAGCCATCTAAAGGAGTTTTAATGTAAACGGATCCAGAAATTAGTACGTAGAATTTCGCTTTATGAAACCAAGCATTGTAAAAGTTTTAGAGTATGCAGTATTAACCTGCCAAGATGAGTTGAGCGTTTGATTAAAGGTAACACCAAGAACACAAATAGTATCCGGAGAGTCAACTATTATACAGTTAATATTATATGAAAAAGAAAAAGGAAGAATAAAACGATGAAACGAATATTTTTTACATTTAAGGGTAGTTAGCTCTAATCTGTTAGCCTTGCACCACGAACAAAGGGTGCTAAGTTCCTTTTGAAGAATAATGCAACCGGATATCGAAAAAATTGATGAAAATATCTTCAAATCAAAACATCTTCAAGAATACCATCATCAACCGTGCAAGACCACTTAATTTTACAACAGGAATCCCTCAGGTTCGAAGACATTAAACAAGCTGTTGATGTTTTTAACATGAGCATCATAAATCATCACAGGAGACGCTGGAGGAATATAGCTAAAACAAATTATCAAAGTACCAAGATCCGGAATTTTTACACAATCTGCAAGTTGTTCAATCGCAACATTCGCAACTTCAAGTGTCAGCAACGTAGAGTTAAGCTCGACCTTCACAGCAATAAACACTCCACGTCCACGGGAACATCCAGTCGAAACACGGCAACGGTCTTTTCTATAAAATAAGTTTTTGTAAAACAATAATATTGAAATCATTGGTGAATGGTATTTAAAACTAGTTGGGATGTGGGTTTGACCCCTTCGGTCCACACGATTAACTTCCCAGTATGATGAAAGAAGATGGAATAAACTGGGGCCGGTTCGTGTATGTCGAAAACGAAAATATTTTTTTGTCTCGGGTTCGCGTAGGTCGAAAAATTGAAAATTTTCGCCTGAAGCCGACGAAAGGCACTCGAAAGCTCTTGGGTTATCGCATTAGGACACGAACAATTTTCTTTCGACCTATACGAACGCTATAATTTTCGTCGACAAAATTTTTCGACTTCAATTTTTTTTCGTACGATTATCGTCGTTCGCCATCGCCATACACGAACCGGCCCCTGAACGTTAGCAAACAAACATTTCCTCCGTATTTCGTTCGCTGCGCTAAAGCGGGTGTTCAAATTCGTATTGAGCGGGCTGAAGCGCCATTGACAAACTGAGAAGCGAATGACTTCATTTGGAAATTCCAAAGCTTTCCGGAGATTTTAGCAAAACTGTAACTGTTAAGTACTTGTCAGACTTGACCAAAAAGAACAAATTTTGCGGTAACTACGGGAAATCGCGGGATGAACCGCAATTTTCTGAAACCGTATCACGCGTAGAAAACAATAAGTGCTAATCCAAGGTGTGAAAAATTCGCTCTGTTTGTAAAGGGTAACGAAATTTTTGCATGATTTTGAAAGGTTGTCGGATTTTTACAAGTGATGTTTTGTTCGAAGGCTATCGCTGTGCAGAACCCAAAGCAGATCACTTCGTTTAGAACGGGTCTCATTCCATCGAGTTTATTAGATATTAGCAAAACTTGTCAATTTAAGGTCTTTCTGACAATTAGCCGAAGTTTTTCTATTTAAACAAAAAAGGCCCGACCGATTATGAAATTTTTTTCAGAACATTTCTTCGTTATTATTCTTTTTCGGCACCTCAATGAAGTCGATATAGTTTTTAGTTTGCGCGGTATCGTGCAGGTACAAAAATCACTTACGCCGCTTAAACAAAAAAACGGCACGAACGAATTTTATGAAAATCTTTTCAGATCATATTTCGGTTAATACGCTTCGAAGGACACCTCAACGAAGTCGATATCTTTTTTGGTTCGTGCGATATCCTGCAGGAAAAAATGACCACATACGTACGCACACACACACACATACCTCCTCCCAATTTTTTGCTTAAAATGCTCCTGGGATCTTGAAAGATGAAAATACGTCGAAATTTTCGATTTCGATTTTCGGACCGATTACAATAACTTCCTATACTGGGAAGTTAAAAATATCTTGGGATTTAGAACCTATGCTTCTGATATTTTGATTATATAGAGATGTGAAATTATTACTAATTCTAAGCTACGGGTGGATCATCCCACGAAAGTCCCTCACTGCAGGCTAAGGAGCCAATTTTCTGGGCCATATTCTTAGCTCTCATCCAAAGAGACTTAATCGAAATTGATTCTCATCTTGATAAGTCAGACCATTGCCTAATCGACACTTACTCCCAAATAAATTTGCAACCCCAACCAGATCAATTGACAAAACTGTCTGGGGTTTTGGGACGGCTAAATGGCTGCGGTTTACTCGTTTTTTCCAGTGTGCTAGCTGGTAAATGTGTTTTGGAAAGCCAAACCCCAACTCCGCCGCCAACCGTGTTTCTAGGATCATACGGCCAGAAATGCATATGTTAATTTCCCAATCAACCAAATTTGTGCAGCCTAGATAGAATCGGCAATGCACCAATAAGAAGCTACAGAACGCGTGCAAGAGTTCCCCGAGTGAGTCGTTTCTTCGAGAGTGTATCAAAGAAAGCAATTTCTGTTAATACACTAACAGGAAAGTCTCATATACTTCCAGTCTTTGATAAGTTCCATCAATAAAATTTTGCTACATCCCCAACCATTTTTTATTTACAAAGGGAATTAACGAACTTGCTTCGCCCTACACCCTGTTGTTGGACCAAATTATACCAGTTCCAGTTCCCAGTCTCAATCAACCCAATACCTACTTATTCCTAGCTAGATAGAACTGCTTTAATTTCTAGGATCTGGTCGCTATGATATTTAGCGATATTTAGCGACATTTTCCTACGCTAGCTCAATGACATGAAACGTCCCCATGGCCGCAAAGTTTGACGACGCAGTGTTGTATTTAGACCAGGTAATGTAACGTGGTTTTCGAGACATCAGCTTAGTGGTATTCGAATGTAGGAGTAAAATGGATAAAGCAAAATAGATACTATACGACCAATAAAGTTAAACAGGCAAGATCAAACCCTTTTAAAACTTTATCTTTAAGAGTTTCATAGTTTATTGTTAATGTAACCACAATTTCACAATCTCTAGAGAATATCCAGTGCTGACAGGACTGGAACAATGACAAAACATTAAAACAAACTTGTACAAAACTTTTATTATTGGTCCAGCGAATTTCTCAAGTTATTCAACCGAAAGAAGGGAATACTCCTTGTGGGTATGGTACTATTAAGGATGACTATATTATTAAAATTTAAATATCATTATCAAACAAAAAATCGCATCGCCAGCGGTTGCAGATAACCCAAATTCCCTTAAATTGCACCCAAAATGCATCAATCTTATACGAAAATCAATATTTATTGCCTGAGGACTATGCGAATGTGCCATGTACGTTAAACTGTTGCTCACATTGGTCTGCCACGATTGATAGTCTCTGCACAATAATGGAGAAAAATCTTTTGTATCAGAAAAATTTCCCGGGCTTCAAGGGGACCACAGACATTTTGAGCAGAACCCCCACTTTTTAGCAATGCAAAAAGGAAAATGTCATTAAAATTGTAAAATATGCTACAAGACGTGAGACGTGCAGGAACGAAGATGTAAAATTTCCTAAGATCTGAATCAGGTGCTGGGTACGTATATTTCCACCTGGGAGTGTGGATCGTTCTAGGAATATGGATATTTGTTAGGTGAATTAGTGTGTTCGGCAAGGCTGTCGCGCAGTGTAAAGATAGATTAAAATCAAAGGAAATGAAAATAAGGAAATTGTAATAAATATAGTGGAATGGAAAATGGTTTAAAAAAACGCTTGTAGGAGGGACCTAATGGAAAATTTTAATGTAAAATTAACTTTAAATACGAACGTCGAAATAACACTCAACTAGGGAGTGAAGTAACAGAGATGCTTTGCAGCGCCGGCCTTAGGGTAGAGCGAGTGGAGCGGTCGCTCTAGGCTCCAGTTGGTAAGGGGCGCCAAAATGAATGCAAAAAACAATTTCGAGCAAAAAATAAAATTTTGATGGCACTTTTTGAGGGCGTTGTTTGTAGCTAGCCAAGTCTGTGTACTCATCAATACGACTCGAACATACGGCACAAACAGGGATCACTGACTCCAAGACCGATCGTACATGGCCTTAGGCCACATCCTGCTCGAGATCCATGGCGTAGACTGAATACGGGGGATCTAAACTCGATAAAAACCGCAATCCCAATGTGTAAAAAATTGTGCTGAAGTTATGAATGGTACTGCGTGAATGTTCTGCGGATACCAGGCGAACTTCAGTTTGAATTAGCCTTCCATTGGTGATACGGAGCTCTGCCATGGGCGACCTTCCTTTCTCGTCAAGCTCGTGGTATCAATATCAAATTACTTTAAAAAAATGTTTGAAGATAGGGGAACTTCTTAACGCTCCAAACATTTCTGGGGCTCCCACAGCTCCCAAAAGAACGACCCGCAAGGCCATTTAGATATTTTTGGATCCATGCTTCAAGGTGTCGAATGTGGTCCTAGTGAAGGAAAGTTTTCGGGACTCTTCTTCAGGGAGGGCAGTCTGAGCCCGTAAACGCAGGAATGGAGCACGTTGAGATCACTCCTTCATTGGGAGATCTCCTTAGATCTCCTGCGGAAGTAAGGGCATAAATCGGGAAGTCTTCTGGAGGCGGTAGTCGAATTGGCTCAGGGCTCAGAACAGCCCAGGTCAGTAGGGGTCGGTGTGCCCTCTCTGATGGGCCGCGCCTGAAGCCTTGGAAGAAGCAAGCCTTGTTGCTGTAGGCGGGAACAAGCTGCCGCGGGTAACCGGGTACTTTCCGGCAGCAACAGAAGACCCACTGGCATTATGTTGAAAGGATAGGGTCCAAAAGAAGACCCTAAGGGTGTAGGACTGGAGAATACTCCACAAGGTGTACCGCATAAAATTCACGGAGATGACATTGTCAGGATGGTGAACACTTCAATTTTGGGTTGATGGCAGGAGAAACCCCTTTTAACGAGAAGGTGACTCTCTCTACCATCTTAACCTTACTAGTCCGGGCAAGCCCTAATGCCCAACCATGCAATACAAACAACCAAATAGCCTCCAAAGAAGGTGGTGCCGTTGGCGGAACGTCGGGGAAGCAACTCTGAGAAAACATACTTCCTCTATTGCCGCTACAGGCGGAACCTTATAGAGCCCCTGCCCGTAAAGGCTTGCAAAAGGGGAGATATACTCCCGTAAGAAAATGGCAGGCAGGCAGTACTCAAAAAAAGTTTTATCTAGGATAACTGGAAATATAAATTATGTGAAGTGAAAGCGTCGAGCAAAGGGCGCCGAAAGACAATCTCCGCCCACCACTAGGGCTAGGGCCAGCGCTGATGTTTTGAAGCTATGAACATATAATACATCGAGAACTCCAAAACCTCAGAACATGTTGGTCAGGTGTTTATCTAGAGACCATCAACAGTTAATTGTCCTGGCACCTTCCGGCGTACGTTTGAATATTTCAAGCGGACTTACTGACGATCCTGAAGGCCTGCTTAACAATAAACCTTGAGCAAGGATATATCATTGGAAGTTTCATCCATTGAGGAGATATGAAATAATAATTCATTGTTTTTTAAAATTTTTCTCAGAAAAATGCAGTATTACCAATATATTTTTCCCTGCGTGTCTGGTGCATCAAACCATTACATAAAATAGTTCCATACACATGAACTGTCTAATTGGTCTACTTTTCCAGGTATTCAGTTTTAACGCGAACTGGTAAAAAATGAATGCTTTTATTAATAGTCTGGTATTTACGTGGTATTAAGCAATTAGAGAGATTGTTTACATATTTGACGTTTTTTAGGTTTTTATTTTATTTGTAGCACTTGAGCGAATTGTTACAGTTCAGCCAGCTGGGGATTTTTACATATCACCATGTATTTGTCAATTTTTTTTTTAACTAAAACTTCACTTTCAAAAAACTTTTTCTCCAAAAAATACGTAGTAAACCGATACTTTTTTTTCCAAAAATTAGAAAGCTTGGAGTATCGTGGAATATTATGCATGAAGACTATCGATGCATATTGTGTTGAACATGATTCTATCGGAAATCCAATTTCTTGAGTCTGTCCGTGGTGAGCAGTAAGCTTCAAAAATTGAGCGGGTCGAGTATAGGTTTCTCAGAGCGAAAAGGAGTAATTTATTCTATACTGATTCCAACTTACCGCCGCTACCTGCAATATAGGGTCCCAGATCGGGCACGCATATTCCAGGATTGGGCAGACGAGCAAACAGAAAAGAGTTATTGGGGCCCGAACGTTATCCAGTTCTTGGGATCTTCTTCTATAAAGCCAAGAAGCTTTAAGCTCTGGAAGCAATATTATCGAAGTGCAGGTTGACATTGAATTTATTGCCTAGAACAATTTATTGTCTAGATCGACACGATCTATGGCCATAAGGTTTGTAGTATTCGATCGTTCCTTTCTGAAATCATGTTGCTGCTCATTAAGACATGGGTCGATTAGAAGCACAATCGTATCGTTAACAAGTTTCTCGAAGATTTTTTCCCTATTTTAAGGAATTTTTCTATCCATAACGGTTTGTTGAAGATAAGATGGAGGGGAACTAAAATTTGACTTGAACAGTCCTGCAAAAAGTAACGAACTAGGTTGTTAGGACCATGCCCTTTATTGATATCAAGATTACTTCTACAGGTCATTATATCATAAATTGATAGAGAGAAGGCCCTTAAAAAAATTTTTAATGTCAGTTTTTTACATATACGGTTTTATCGAATACGAAACGGCGTTTTACACGAGACTATTCGATTCGATTTTTTGACGTTAATGCCCAATGACTTATCTCACAACTTAGGCCTTTCTTTAACTAACGAAATAAATCATTCGATTGATATCGAAAATGATGTTCCTTCTTGAAAAAATTTAACTGGCAATTAAAATTCGTAAGAGTTCGAAGTATAGACTAGTACAAACTAGTTCGAGATACGGAAAAAATTGGATCATGTGAACCACGCAATATAAAACTAAACGCTACTTTATAACGTATTCGATAAAATCCATTTGAGATTTGTCCAATGTTAGTGGAAAATTCGTAAGGTAAACGGGAAAACAAATCTCACAAATACGGGATTTTACCGCATGGGCATAGTGGGAACGTATTAATGTAATTATCACTGCCACTGTTCTATTCTATAAAATCCCGTATACAGTATTCGGTAAAAAAAATTAATGGTCTTGGATGTGAAGTATCACGTCCGTATTTGAACGTGACAACGTCTGTTATTACGTTTTGTATTATTTTCTCAATTAATAAATTATATATTTCGAAGGAAAATTTTTTTTTGTGTGCGGGACATTTTCACACGCGCGTCCTATCTTAAACCGATTTAATAGACGTTGTCACGTCAATAAGGTGAATGAATGTATTTTTCCCGTGTAGAGGATAAATTAACGAAAATTTTGAGCCATTAACCACCCCCCTAACATGTATGGGGGCGGAGATATGATTTTTTTTTTGTGTGCGGGACATTGTCCGGGACATTTTTACACGCGCGTCCTATCTTAAACCGATTTAATAGACGTTGTCACGTCAAAAAAATTACCGTCTGAACGTAGCCTTAGTGTGCATTGCATTAAACTTTGGGCAAAAGACTTCAATGTATTTGTCAGCAAACATGTTGCAAATTTCTTGGGGACATTAATATTGTTTTCTGACGTTTATCACAGGTGAAGAAGAAAAGAGAGAACAATATAGAGTCATGTACCTCTCTCAGCTAAACTCTCAAGCAGGATTAGAGGGATCTGCAGCTTCTGGGGAAGCTCGTGTGGCTCTCAAGAGCTGCTATTACAAAGCACTGGTTTATTGGTAGAAACTGAATACAAGCATGTATTGTGATGATTATGCGCCATCTGTTTGTCGAGAGGATGAATCAACGATTTTCGGTTGTTGTCTGAACTAAGAATTTATGTACTAAACTAACGAGCGATAAGCGAAGACAACTTCAAGCTGGTCGAAACTTAAGGAAATAAAAGAACATACCACAAGGAACCAGAAAACGAAGGTTCCAGAAAGTAGACAAAGGTGGAGCTGCCTATATAAAAGCGCCTGGCAGCCGCTATCGAGTCAGTTTTGATTGGAAAGGCGATAAATGTGTTCCAAAGTGAAAACAGTGAAAAGTGGTGATTTAAAAGTGAACTATAATAGTTTAATAGTGCGAGTTATTATATTTAAAGTGATTATAGTGAACTGTAAGAATTGTGTTTGTAATTAAATTGTGTTTCGTTTGTAATAAATAAATTATTGTGTGGATAATTAAAAAGTGTATTCCTTAATTAATCCTACGAATCCGTTAAGCCGTAAAAAAACGTAACAGTATGTATAATAAACCGCCCTAGCCTACTGTCTTTTACTTCCTGTGCATATCCTAAGTTATGTCTTGTATTGTGTAGGAGTTATTATGTAATAACCCCAGTAGGAAAAAGAGCGCTCCAAAAAGTCTTTCAAAGCGAGTAGTGCTTCCTCTTGGTAAGAAGATTCATTTTATTTTAACATTACATGTCCGCAGAAGGAAACGTTTTAGTTAGGCTGATTTCTAAAGGCCCCCATCCACTATCAGTTTTGCGTCTCGTGCATGAATGTCATGCAAGAAATTCATTTTCCCATCCATTATCATGCATACTGTCAATCATCACTTTTAAGGGAGAAGTGGCAGTGAAAAGTTACACACTCTACAGTGAGACATAAAGTTATAAGAAAATTAAATAAATAATTAAATGGATGGAGGAATATTTAGCACCTGTAAATTTAACAGAAAAATGGAAGATAATGAATTAAATATTCCGGCTCCAGAAGAATTACCCAATTTCCCAGAAAAAATGCCATTTGCTTTAATAGCGGATGATGCCTTTCCTCTGAGAACAAATATAATGAACCCATTTAGTCGTACTAATCTTACACCTTAGCAAGAAATATGCAATTACAGATTTTCGAGAGCACGACGTATTGTTGAAATTTTTTTTGACATATTGTCTGCGAGATTCCGTGTGCTACAAAGCGCAATTAATTTGTCTCCAGAGAAATGTACTACCATTGTTTTAACATGTTGCTACCTGCATAACTACCTGAGTAAAAAAAGGGGTGAAGGCTATGTAGAAGACACCAAAATCCAAAAATCTTTATTTACTGAACTCGCCATTTTCCGTTTTTAATTTTGTTTCCGTTTTTAAATACACCCTGCCACTACGAAATTCACACTCGGAATGACGAAATGATTGACAGCAACAGAATCCACTGTCCCTCATGTTGTCATTCCCTTAGCTCCGCCCACAAAGTATCAAAAAGTTTTGATTTTCGTCATGCATGCGGGACATTCCATCCTGCAAGCCCATCCACTATCTTTCATGCATGACAATCAGCAATGAATGTCATGCATGCGGGATAGTGGATGGGGCCCTTAAGCGCCAACAATGTGCTTTAAATGAAGGTAGTTGAAGGTAGTAAGCTTTTAACTTAAGCTTCATCATAAGTAAAAAAAAAAAAAAAAAAAAAACTTGCCACACATTGGCTGCATTCGAAAATTCAGCCGGCTGCGCAGAATTGGCAGTTTCGCAGCAACGACTGCAGGATAAATATGCCTGGCTGCAGTCGTTTTGATTTTTTGAATGATGTGCTGCCATTTCTGAGCAGTTGGCTGAATTTTCGAATGCAGCCATTGCCTTAAGGAAGAAAATACCAGTGCTACGAGTCAGCCTCTAAAGTCTGCTTGAACCTAGCTTCTATTTGGAGCGGTGATAATATTTCCTACTGGGAACTAAATGAATGAACACATGACTGGATCGCGACGGGGCGCCCCCTGTGACATGGCTCCCTCGAGCGGTCGCCAAGGTTCGCCCACCCCTAAAGCCAGTACTGTGTGTATGTATATCTTTTTTGGTTGATTTACAATAACAATTTTTATGATTTTCAAATTAGGTATAAATGAAGTTAAGCTATGTTCCCTAATAACTCCAAAACCACTCAACCAATCGCCACACCATCATCGATCACCATAAGAGAATAGTTTTGGTTTACTGACAAAAATCACTTCTAGGAAGCGCTGTCATAGAAAGCTTTGTTAAAAATTCAATAAAAAGCACAGTAATATTCGTTCTACGAGGGTGAAAATTTGTATATGGTTTGAGTTTGAGAAAGCGATGATGATTACTTTCGTAAATCCCCACCAGAGGCACTGCTATAAAATTTTGTTGAAAATTCGATAAATAGCTTAGTGATATACATACGTTCTATGTTGCTCAGATTTTGTATTTTAGGGTTTTTGGGATGGAGAACCCCAATGTTATTATTGGTCCAATGGATAAATTGTCATGCTCTAAAATTTCAAAAATAAGCACCTGGAATGTGCTGTTCTAATGGTAAAGTATATTTACCACAACTGATTGATCCATCTTAGTCCCTTGGCGCGAGAGAGTGAAATTGTTGAGAATTCAATGATAAAAAAATAGAAAAAAATACGATCACATCTTGAACTGCAGCTTAAAGGCGCGTTTCCAATACAGCGTGGAGCTTCACGTTATTTGGTATCTCTACGTTTCACATGACAGCATCGTATTTTTTTTCTCTTTCAAAATTTCACATTGCCGCTGGACGCTAGCGCAAAAGTTGGTTCTAGTTCTACTTTCGCGCTGGCAACTGCGAAAGCTTTCGAAATTTTAGCTGCACCTATTTGACACAAGATGGTGCAAAGGCGCAATGTTCTTGTTGAATGAAGAAATTAGCAAAAAAAACTAATTAAACGGATTTTATTCAATTCTGTATTTCATAATTTGGTAAAAGAAAATTTAATATTGGAAAAGTTATTATTATTTCAGCTATTATTTATTACTGAAACTTGTATTTTCGAAAAAGCTGTATTGAGCATTTTCGAATTGTTGTTAAACTGTCAAACTGCTTATTGGAAAATATCACAAAAATAAATCATGGCTTGTTTAAGTAGTGAACAATATTTTCAATTTATTGAGCTCGTGCACGGTGCTCTTTCCATTTATCATACAGTAAAATTAGAAAAAATTTAACAAGTTTGGCAAAAACTATTTCGTCTATAACATGACATTTGACAGTTAAATTATTTGAAAAATATTATAATTTTGAAAAAGCTGACTTGCTCCGACCAACTTGAAGCTGCTATTTGAAACAGGGCTACGCTGACGTTGCGCTGAAAGCTGTATTGGAAACGCGCCTTAAAAGTTGCGTAATACCTATAGAATAAAATTTGGTAAAATTTAAAAAAAAAATCAAAGGGCTCGGACTTTTTGAATATGTCCATTTTAATTTTTAAACGTTAGTAACTAAGCGATAATTACTTCGAATAATTTTCTTTTATTTTTTTCTGAAACTACAGTACAACTTCGATAATCCGGACACACGCTGATTCGGACACTCCAGTAATCCGGCGTTCCTAGGTGTCCGAACTTTTTACCTCTGTTACCTCTGTAGTCCGTACAAGTGAATGTTTTCAATACAAATCTTTATTAAACGCGGATTTTTCCTGTTTGAACATGTCAAAACCTGTTCGCAACGCAACCTGACGGGCTTGGCGCCTGTCTTTCGCGGTCAGTTATCGTTTAGTTACCGTGGGTCGTGCGTGTGTCTATAAAAAAATGGCGCCAACTAAACGACCGCATAAAACAGTTACTCTTGCGGAGAAATGTAAAATATTAGATTTTCTTGATAAGGTGGGAAGCATACGCAGGGCGGCTGAGAAATTTAACTGTCCAAAATCAACTGTAAGTGATATAAAGAAAAACAAAACTAAAATAAGAAGATTTGTGTCGGAGTCATTCAGTGGAGCAGGTATGTACATATGATTTCACTTTTATTGTATGTAGGTACTTACATATGTACTTAATGTTATTATGAAACATATTTTTATGTTTTCAGGTAAAAGGCAGGTTATCCGAAAGGGAGAACATCCCGAAGTTGAAGCTGCTTTATATGGGTGGTTTCTACAGCAGCGTAGTGCTCATGTACCTGTTTCTTCTGAGATTTTACGAACGAAAGCTAAACAATTTTATGAAAGAATAACTGGGAGGAGTGATTTTTTAGCGAGTTCAGGTTGGCTTGACAAATTCAAGAAAAGGCACGGAATACGCTTTCTTAAAGTGTGTGGTGAAAAACTTTCTAGCGATGTAAATGCTATAGTACCTTTTCAAGAGAAATTTCTAGCTGTAGTTAATGAAATGAAGCTAAGTCGTGAACAAGTTTATAATGCTGATGAATCAGCGGCCTTTTGGAGAGCCTTGCCGGACACTACGTGGGTTCATAGTCAGGAAAAATCAGCACCAGGGCGAAAAATATCTAAAGATCGCGTAACATTTATGCCCTGTTGCAACGCGGCTGGAACTCACAAGTTACCCCTTTTAGTTCTTGGAAAATCCGCAAATCCAAGGGCATTTAAGAATGCTACTTTACCTGTCAAATACAAGGCAACCAGCAAAGGTTGGATGACCAGGACATTGTTCTTCGAATGGTTTAAGACTTGCTTTATACCCGACGTCAAACGTTTTTTATCGGATGTTAACCTACCTCATAAAGCATTATTGCTTATAGATAATGCTCCATCTCATCCACCTGAGACAGAAATAAATTTTGATCCTGATTTCAGAGTAATGTTTTTGCCGCCCAACTGCACAGCAGTCTTACAGCCAATGGATCAAAATTTAATCCAAAACATAAAAGTAGCATACAGAAAAAGGCTACTAAATCACATTATCACTCACGAAGGTGAAGATTTAGTTACAGTTTTAAAGCAATTTAATTTAAAAGATGCACTTGTTAATCTAGATATTGCTTGGAAGACCATATCTGAAAAAAATATCCAAAAAAGTTGGATAGCATTATGGCCGAACCAAAGAACTGATGCAGAAGAAGAGGAATCTGATGAAGATAACATTCCACTTTTAGAACTTAAAAGACGACTTTGTCAAATAAACGAGGAAGATTTACAAACCATTACCGCTTCCTTGCTTGTGATAGATCCTGAGAACAATTTGAACCGGGAAGAAATTGTTGAATGGGCTTTAGGCAAAAATGAAGTTATTGTTGATTTGACTGAAGAGGAACTAATAGATGATGCGCTAAAATCTAAGGATGCAGAGAGCAATGAAGATTTAGATAACGATATTCAGATTGTTGTCACTAAAGTGAAACACAGCGATGCTGTAAACGCATTAACATTGGGAATTCAGTGGGCCGAAGAAAATGACTTACCAATGCACGAAATTTTGCTTTTAAAGAAAGTGAAAGAAAAAGCGACTGAAGCAGCAAGCTCTAAGGCAGTTCAGAAAAAAATTGATAGTTTTTTCAAAACCACATAAACTTACATTTGTCTTGTATTTGTTTATTCTTATTGTATGTGTGTACATATATGTACATGTAATTTGAAAAATAAACATAATTTTCTTGGTAATTAGGGTACAATGATTTATTTATACCTAGAAAAAAGCTAGAATGTACAGTGAATGTCATTAATATTCGGTTTTTATGTTTGAGTTTACAAAATCCAAAAATTTCCAAACAAGGGTACAACGGCCGAGTTGCCCGAAAAAAGCCTTTTGTGAATTTAAAGAATAGACTTCGTCGCCTAAAATTTGCTAAAGGACATATTAAAAAAGATGTGAAATGGTGGGAAGATGTTATTTTCCTCGACGAAAGTAAGTTTAATTTATTTGGAAGCGACGGGAAAACTATGGTGTGGCGAAAGCCGAATGAGGAGTTCAAGGGAAAAAATACTACTCCCACAGTGAAGCACGGAGGTGGAAGCGTAATGGTGTGGGGATGTGTATCGGCAAAAGGTGTTGGAAAACTTGTATTTATAGAAGGTATAATGAACAAGGAATATTATTTGAGAATTCTGAAAGAAAATTTAAGGCAATCTGCTGAAAAAATGGGAATTCTAACCACCTTCAAATTATACCAAGATAACGACCCTAAACATAAAGCCAACGTTATCCGCGAATGGTTGCTTTATAATTGCCCAAAAGTAATTGATACTCCCGCCCAATCCCCTGACATGAATCCCATAGAAAATTTATGGGACCAATTAGATCGCCGTGTTCGTGAAAATCCTATTACTTCAAAAAACGAACTAAAAAAAAGGTTGCAGGAAGAATGGGATAAAATCAGTGTGGATTACTTAGAAAAAATTATTTACAACATGCCAAACCGTCTTTCTGAGGTTATAAAAAATAAAGGCTATCCAACGAGATATTAATTTATTTATTTTTATTTAGTTAATAAGTTGATATATAAAAAACCGAATATTAATGAAAGGTGAATTTTTTTAACTTATTTGTTTTTTTTTATTTTTAATAATTTATTTAAAACTTTGTATTTCTGAAATAAGTTTATTTTGATCTCGAAATATATATATTATGTTAAAAAAATTAATTTTGCTGTTTTTGTACTATTTTCTTACAAAATTTTAAATTTAGAAAAGTTGAATTTAAAAACCGAATATTAATGACATTCACTGTATGTAATACATACATACATATATTAAAATAAAACTATTGAAATATTAATCCAGTTATCCGGACACCTCGCTAATCCGGCGCTGCTTGGAACGATATGTGTCCGGATTATCGAAGTTGTACCATTCAAAGTGAAAAAAATGATATCCTACTTTTTATTGATATCGATATTTATTACTAGACTATCATTGATTGAAAATTTAAAAAAAAAAATCTATTACTCAATAACGGTTTGGAATATCAGGCTGAAAATTAGTGTGCAAGACGTTTCAAATACATACTAAAACATATAAAAAATGAGCGAAATCGAAGAGGGTCGAGTAAACAACTTGGTGATTTGGCATGGAATGCCCCATATATTAACGCTATCCAAGGACCCCCGTGGATCATCATGTATGATCTAGCTAGTCGGATAGACTATTGCGGCTCTGGTGAGCAGCTTGGAGGTATCCTTTTAAAGGGTCATACTGAAGACAGGCTGAGGTAATGCCTTTACGCCTCGTACCAGTATTCTGCACTTGCACGTCATGTAAAAAGGTGGGTGAGTTTAGTTAGTATAGGAAGAATTTCCTCTTGCTAGATCTATGTAAGATTCTCATCACTCCCTTGTAAAATAAAACATATGAATCCTTCGTTTTCTTACTTACAGAATCATTTTTACTCCAGCGAGTATGGCTTCAATGTCTGTTTTAATCATTAAAAAGTCGAGTGCATTGTCTTAAAATACCATCATTTTTACAACAACAAAAATATACTTTATACAATATTTAATAAACGTATCAATTAAAAACGCATATGAGTGACAATTTTTCCCCAAAATTTGTGTACGAAGGATCAAAACGGCTGCGTAATAGTAGGGCGCTTATAGATTTACAAAAGGGGGCAGATATTTTAGTTACCCCAGCAGGCATTATAGCTCATATTGAGCTAAATATGATCTATTTGCGATTGGCAATTTTTTCGTTTAAAGTCTCAAATAGTAATTTATGAGATACATATGAGCTAATAGTGAGTTAATTGGCGCATGTTTCTGAACTAAATATGAGGTCAATATGACGTAAATCAAGAGCTAAATGCTATCTCAAAATGTTCTCATATTGAGCTCACTGAGCAGAAAAAAAGTACTGAGAAATGTTAAAAAACAAAATTACTATTTTCACATTATTTTTTTTTTGTTCTTGTCTTCTTCTACTATTTTTTATATTTTATATTCATATAATTTTATATTATTATATATTTAACTTATGATTTGAGAATATTTTTTTTTTCGATTGCCTTGTACGAGATTCGAACCTGGGTCGCTGGAACATGAAGCCAACATTCTACCAACTGCGCTATTGAGACTAATGTGTATGCGCCGCCTTAAGAGTGTATATAAATGACAAATATAATATGAGCTAAATATGAGCTAAATATGAGCTCATTGTGAGATTTGTCTAAATAAATACCTAACGATGGAGGTTTTCTTATAACCGCACAGTGAGACGAATTGCCTAAAACGTGGACAAAAGTCCGAAAATAAAAGTTTCGATTAAGGGATTTCCATCTTTTGGTTTGACTACAGTATTGTTGACACTATTAAATCCCGGCAGTAGAAACGGTTAATTGTTTTTCCTTGAAGCTGCACAGCAGGTCGAACTTGGTCATTGTTTATTTGTAAAGCGTTCGGCTCTGTGCTTAAAAAACGTAGTGCAAATTGAAACTTGCATAAAATTATAACGACAATACAGATTCGAAATATTGAAAATGGCGAATGTTTCTCCAGGTATGTACTAAATTTTAAATGCTTTATCACTTGTTAAGCGACGTGTTAACATTTGTTATTGAAATAAACAATAATTATGTATAATAACGAGAAAAATTTATAAAATTCAATCGAAATTAAGAGATAAGTGATGAGTTCCACGGAATACCACTAAGTGAAGTATTTTTTTATAAACTAGGTTATATTTACTTCAGGATTAAAAAAGAAAATCCAGCTACTAGCTGCAACTCTCTTAGTAAACCACATATGCAGTTACGGCTGCTACATTTTATTTTTGATGAAATGTCTATAAAAGTGAGGGAAAATTCACCATATTGTTCAATTTGCACGAAATTTTGTGGTATTATGTTATCGACGTCGCTGATGACGAATTTGATGTCAAAATTTTAAAATTCAAAACGGCGGATCCAATATGGCGGACATAATTTTTGAAAATTTGTAGAAATAAGTACAAAACTTGTATCTACATATGTATGTATATGTTTTTGAGCATGCCGATTACGAATCTGATGTCAAAATTAGGAAATTCAAAGTCACGGATATATGTATATACCTATAAATATTAGTTCAGTCGTCAAAGCACAATGCGAATGCAGACCTCTAACTAAATGTTAACTCACGAAACTTTTTCTAAAAAAACAAGTTTTTCGCGAGTAGAATATGTTAAAAAAGTTTCGGAATATTGGTTGTCCGCTGCTCCTAAAAACATAAAATTCCGTTTTTGGCCAATATCTCTTAAACGGCAAGTCCCATTCTAAAATATTGTTTACAAAGTTTGTAGATAATGCGATTATCTACAAAGAATCACCGTTCATGAATTTGTTTACATGACCTAATACGCAATTTGTATCGGTCATCAGACATTCAATAAATCCTCTGTTGGACTACGTGGCTAATATTTTCAGGCGTGATTTTTGGATGGTTTTGGAGAAAAAAAAAATTGTTCTAGAGAGGGGGCTATCCCCACTATCCACTAAGGTACAGGGTGTTTACGAAAGAAAAAATGTATTTTTTTAATATTTACTTAAACTTGAATAATTCCTAGACTCATTATCGTAGGAAAACGTAATTCGGTTCGTGTTTTAGGTAAATGTGTATTCTTTTATATGATATTAAGTGAATGACATCGTTTACAAGATATGCAATTAAAAATGTGATCTAAATCCCGATGTTTTTCGTTTTTTCAGAAAAATTCCAATATTTTAGCATTTTGGTCTTATTTTGAACCTACATATCTTGTAAAGGGAGTCACTCAAGTTCCTGTTCTTAAAATTTTCGAATTCAAGTATCAAATTAGTATTCAGCATGCTCAAAATCATATAAATACAAGTTTTGAACAATTTTGAAAAATTATTTCCGCCATATTGGATCCGCCATTTTGAATTTCCAAATTTTGACATTAAATTCGTAATCGGCATGCCCAAAAACATCTAGATACAAGTTTTGAGTTTATTTCTACAATGTTTTAAAAATAATGTCCGCCATATTGGATTCGCCATTTTGAATTTTCAGTTTTTAATATTAAATTCGTGATCAGCGAGCTCGCTTACCCTATAATACCGAATTTCGTCCAAATAATCAATATTTAGACCACGTTTTCGGCAATTCGTTCCACTGTGAACCGTTGTAAATTTCAATTACGAAAGGTTCCTTTATAATACCTTTGACATTCGCGAGTATTGGCCAAAATTGCTCAGTTGAGCTATTAAAAATTGGCAAACCATCGACATTAATGTTTAACAAAATGCCATTATCTTTTTGTAAATTTGAAAATGCCTTCTTAAGACAAACTGTAACATCTTGCTGCCAATATTTGCATTCTTCATCGATGTTCGTCACTTCTACTGATTTTGGTGTCATCAGAACGGTTCTTCCTTCAGTTGGAAATTTACTAGGAAGTAGTTTGTTCAGAACACTAAGTAAATCAGTTATTCTATTTCTACCGATACCATATTTGTTAGCCCAACTTCCAATTCCCGCGATTGCATCTCCTACTCTAATATTGATATCATCATTATCGTCAAATTATTCAGATAAGTCGCCCAAATTATCAACTTCATTTCTCATTCGATTTGATTCTTCCTCATCCGAAAATTCGATGATTCCGTCTTAAAAATTGTTATCAAACCAATTGCTCATAATTAGCTCATAACAACCTTCCAATCAATGAACATTAAGTGGGACATTCAATTTCGGTTTCTTTCTCACTTTTATCTCATTATGACCTCATTATTTTCTCACAACTGGTTTAATTTTTTTTTGCATTTGGGATGTCATATTTTCCTCATATTGAGCTCATTGTGAGTTGTAAGGCAAATTTCTGGTTTTGTGAGCTCATTTTGCCTGCTGGGACGCCACTGGACCAGTACGTAGACCAACAATGATATGGAAGGACGCAGTAACAACAAACGCACTTATGATTCTAGAAAACCGTAACTGGAAACAGGGCGCTGCAAACCGTACAAACTGGAGAGAAATATTTAGACCAGGCCAACGCTAGATATGGGCTGTAGCGCCATTGGCAGGAAAAATTTCCAAATTCATAGAAATAAAATTTTAATATTCAACTTTTTTTAAAAAAAATATATAGAGTGTTTATGAATTTTAACAAGCTTTCTGTGTATACTTAAGTACAATTTTTAATTTTAGTTGTGATAACGTATAGAGGAGCTGATTGTGAATTGTACCATTATCCTATTAAAATTCGTCTCCAAAGTCAGATTAATATAATAGGATATTTGAAACAACATTTGAAAATCAAAAAACTGTTTAAAAAAACAAACAAAAATTAGTATTCTTAACTAATATTAGATTTCGTCTAAAGTTAGTACATACACAAAAATTTGAATATAGGCGCTCTATTTTTTATCATAGATAAAAACAGACGACATTCCCTTATATATTCATAAATTCGTCGTAGGTGCCTTAATTCATGATGAAAATTCTCAGACAGTATTAAAATATGAAATTTTAAAAATATCTTTCCTTTTCCTTAAATAATTAGAACAGCAGTTTTATTGTTTATTTTTGGAAAAAATTCTTAAAAAGTTTGTGATATAGAAAATTGTTTAACATAATCGTCTCTAGACTTTAGAAAAATAATGAATTTTTATTAGCAAAAAGTTCTTCAACGATGAGTCTAGAATTAGATAATTTTTTTCATTTTCAGGAAAAGACTCTACACAAAATTATTTGATAACGTTTTTCACGATAAATAGTGACAACAACGTAAAGATATTTCTCACCTTACAAAAATTGGTCAGAAAAAAATCGATCTAAATCTTAGTTTGATAATTCTATTGGTCCAGCGATACCACTCATTACATGGTATTCGAATAGGCATTAAATTTGATATTTTCAATGAAATCTGAAGCTGGTATTGCAAAAACACACCATTCATTTTCTTCTATATTTTCAAAACTAATTAAATTTGATTGAAACTTATAATATGGCAACAACGAACGACTCTATTATTGTCGCATACCATAATCAATTTAAATATTCATCTGGTTGATAACGTAAAGTTTGTTATAATCTAATTGACACAGTATAGGATCACCCCGAAAACAACTTTATCTAAAACTTTGCTCCAGTCCATTCTTATCCTATATACAGCATGACCAAACAGCCAAAAATAACTAAGCTCTCTTCATTCTGACATCAATGCGACCCATTATGCTCCTTAGTAAGCAAAGTTTAAAACTACTCCATAAGTTACTCAAAATTTTATGATAGTTGACGTTACCGTCGTACATAGCCACATAGAATGATATCTCCTCCATAGTTTGGTGTTGTCTGGCCATAAGCTTTGGCCTCAACGTCAGATTTTAGGGCCATAATATTTATATGGTACGTGTGTATATAGTGTATATATATGTACCTAATATAATATACTGAAAAGGCATATCCTATAATCAGAGCTAAAAAGATGGAGTAAATATGGTAATAGCTAACGCGATTTAAGCACTCAGGATTAAGTCAAAAGTGCTAATGCAACATTACTATGCAACAGAGGAAGGGCCATTTTCGTTTTATGGTGTCGTTAGCCAAAGAAAACTTTTCCACTCCCCCTCCCTTTGAAAATAACTGTAAAAGCCTTAAATGTGCCTCAACTTACACAGCCCCTGACCACACGTACCCATCAGGGTGTCCTGCAACAGATGTTGAAACACCATTGGCCTGCATCCACTACTATAGTATATATGTATGTACGATTGAAAGAGTACCTATATTGTCCTTGAGAGACCATCGCTCAGTCTTGATCTCAATCAAGTCTAGAACGTCTGCAAAGCCAAACCTCAAGAAGGATATTCAATTTCTACCCGCGCTCCCCCGCCGCCCTGTCCAAAAAGCGACATCTGTATACAAAAGGAGCATATCTAAGCCGCAAAATTCATTACGTGCTGCTCCACTTGTAAAAAAAAATCTATTGTCAGCGGATAATACTCTAACAAGGATAATTAATCGTTTCAAACCTCATTTATATTCAAATCCCAGTAAGCCGTAAGGAACACGTGTAATCCAATCCTGCGGCTCCTCCTGCACCACCTTCGTTCCAATTAGCAGAAACCACCTCTTTCACAAAAATCACTCTTTAAAAAAAATTTAAAAAAAAACCTAAGGATAAAAAATTTCCTCTCTTCCTTTATTTTTTTTTTTTTTATTCTGTAATTTTAAATTTTTAATGCAAATTTTGTTTACACACTGCACCGTCGTCTACTCTCTTTCTTCTCAGTTATGCACTTGGCTGGCACACACACGGCACAAGGCACAGCTCTGCCTCTGTAATCGGAACAATATGACACACACAAAACAGGACAAAAAAGGACACTCTGGCTGCGTGCTAACGAACCGAACCGCATGGAAAACTGTTTATGACTGAAAATAACTTGAAAAGCGCCGACAATAATAAAAGGACCTCCACAATAGGAGAGGAAAATTCTAAAAAAACAACAACAACAAACAGTAACAACAGCTGCAATAAGAGGATGGCTCCAGCGGACAGTAGTTGAAGTAGGACGGGAATCCCGATGATATCCTACAAGTGAATTGTGGTACATGTGGATAGTGTGGAACGTAAGAATATTGCCGATGCGCACACGAGAGAAGGATATATACCCCCCAAAAATGGGGAAATAAACTGTTGGTGGTCCTTAAGCTAAAATTGAAGTCAACTTCTCAGAATGCATCCAGCTCCTCTTCAGGACTCATTGCTTCTCCTTCGGCATCCTTGAAAGCGCCCGTGTTGTGTGTGTAGCAGGCGGCATGCGCGCCGAATTTGAATGAGTTTGCCTTTGATGCGGTTCGCAGCCCACGAAATGATCAAGTCGGGATGAAAAAAAAATCTCGGTACAACTTCTGAGGGTGTCCTGTGGAGGCCTTTTAAGGAGTCCGTGAATGCCCTACTGGGATACACAGGAGGACCGATGAGAGAGCGGCGAGAGCTGGCGCGAGTGAGAGTGGGTTGATTTTCTGGTGGTAATTGCTGCACGTTTTTGCCACTTTGCACCCGCCAGTCGGGGGTGGAACCCACTTATTCCGTACGTATTTACTGCATCCTGCAATCTGTGGGCACCACTCAGTTTCACCGAATGAGAGGAGGATGCTTTCGTTACTTCTGCTTTTGAGGATGTCATTACCGTTACTAGCTTGGTGATTTCTTGTGGTTTTTTTTTTCTTGTTTTGTTTCGGCGAGTGAAAGTTTTGCGTAGGAATGAATTTTCGTAGTGTCACTCCACTTGCTTTAGATTAGGTTCCTTGCACTAGATCCTCTTAAGTTGCTGCTAACATGAAGTATCCTTAACTTTACCAACAAAATATTAAAATAACACGATGAAAATTAAAAAACAGACCTTAAACAATTTTAAAATTGAGGTCTTTTGATGGTACTAGTAGTACTTGAAAAATCTCTTTGTAATTTAGGGTTGCACTTTGTACGAGTCTTTATATAATGCTAGCTGGAACCCTTTGCGGCTCGCTGCACTTATTGGAGCGAAATAAAGGAAGTAGTAAATGTAAAAATGTTCGGACAACGAAGAAGTTCTATCCACGTAAGCCCCAAGTGATTCAGATGGAGCATTCAGTTGTGACATTAAATCTACTGAAATAGGTAGGTAATATCCACAAAAAAAAAAAAATAGTGAAAGAGTATTTAAAAATAATTTTTTTGACAGCAACCATTAAGCCCATAGTGTAACCTCCAGACAATATGTCAGATCCACAATGTTGTTCATGCTATAATCTTTTTTTGAGAGAGAGCCAGGTAAACCGCTTGCTTAGAGAGCTTCAGAAAACCATATGTTCAATGTTTTTCTGTTCGGAGGTAGGATGTTAAGATTTTCAGATTTTCCATTCTAACTATTGAATAACCTACATACCACTTACATAGCTGACCATGGGTGAAACACTGTTTAATAATATCGAGACTAATAAACTGCCCTTGGCCATACGTTAACAAATTGGGGTTTCCTCGGGTAAATAAGGCAATTTGGGAATTTAACCGGAATTGGACCACAAATGGCAAAATTCGTCCGCCATATTGGGTTTGCAATTTTGAAATTATAAGTTTTGATCATAAATTCGTTATTTGCGATCTTAAAAACCGCCAAAAATTCGTCCAACATATTGAATTTTTATGATCATAAAGTCGTTATTTACTACCTTAAAAACCTTTAGCTACCGATTTTCAATAGAATCGGAGTACAATTGGTGCTTTGTAGCAAATTTTGAAAGAAGCTCTCTATGACAGCGCCATCTGGAAGTGGCCTTAGAAAATGATAGAATAGCCTTTGCTCTTTATTTCAATGCCAATAGTACATGATTAAAATTTCATTAAGATCGGTTTAGGAGCCTATTGCGAGTATACCTACACACATTCATTTATTCAAGGTCGGGGACGTTTTCGGACGGTTCGTCCCATTTCAATTTTCATTCCGGGAAACAAATGAGGGATGTGCGTTGGTGAAGACAGAACAAGATGGAGATATCAAAAAAAGAGTAGCATCAAAGAAAAGTCTTTATAAGACACGAGCCAGATATAATGAACCAGACATGGAGGAATAGAAGAATTGGTTGAGTGGTTGCCTCACTACTGGGCATTCCAGGTTCGATTTTTGTCCTGAATTTTTGACTTTTGAACAAGGGTAAAATGTAGATATTTCGAAAACGATTCCAATGACACCTGAAAACTACAAACCTAAAAATTGTTAGTAGAATACTTTTTCCAATACCTCTAATGTAATCTTACAAATATTTAAAAAAAAAACAGAGCATCCGTGTCAAGAATCAAGCCCAAATTAGTGCATATTGATCGAGATGGTTCAGGTGAAGTCAGTTTTATATGGCTCGAGTTCCCCGATTGTTGCTGAGCTGCTGTAGCAGCACTTCCTATGTGAAGGAAACTATGCTTAGCTAAACGTCCTGGCCTATAAATTTAAAGTGCAGCGGCTGCCAAGCGTACATTGGGTCGCAAAAAACAATGATAGAAAGAACGTTCGTGTCGGGATCGTAACGACCTGGATATCACCAACAGATCGATAATACTCCATAATACTGGATCCTAAGCTTAACTGGAGGTCGAACATAGAGGAAAGCGTAAAAAAGCCCCACGAAAGCCCTTGTCGTTCTCTTGCACATACTCATCCCAGACGACATCAAACATCTAGCCTTGTGTAATGCCGTCACACTGAGGGAAACCCTACCCACAGACTACCTTACCAATAAGTACTGCTTACTCAATAAGTACTTTTTACGCGTTCCAAAGTACTCAATTTCTTGAGAATCGATATGTACTTTTACTCGATTTTCGGCTACTACAGATAACAAATACCTATGTATATAGCACAGGGTATGCTCGCTTCCACTACAGGCATGAAAATCTAAAAATGCACCCGCCAGAGGTATTCACGGCTCTGTTACAGATATGAATGCAGTCGTAATCGATCATTCCACAGGTGAGTGTCGTTTTACAAAGTGGTCCCCCAACTAAGTACTAACCATGCCCAATTACGCTTGACCTACGCAACCGAACTGGAACCGGTCTACTGAGTATGCTTAATGGCACCCTTTCTTTTTTAAAGTCCCAATTTTGTTATACTACTACTTGTTATACACAAAGTGTGAGCTTACCGTTCTTCATTCGGGCTATTCTGTTCGTGCCAGGGGGCTGCATTTGGAAAAGAAGAATTTTTACTCAGGCGTACCGTGCACAACACTATCCCTACTTGGCGACTTGGCCGACTTAAAACAAAGAACAAGCAATGGGTCCGAGACCACGACGAGATATTGCCAGAAACACTGCAATCATCACGCGGAATTGGCCGATGGGAGACTATGCTGCCAAGTTGGGCATCCAGTTCAACGTTTAGGAAGACGAATGAAAGAGAAACACTTGTTCACTTCCTCTGTAAATGCCGGGCTCTAGCGCACACTAGGCATCTACGTTTTGGAAGACTTAAAACAGATCTGCAGACCATAGCTGCAGCTTGGATCTCTTTCACTATAAGCAGCCCCATACTACAAATTTGTTTGCTTGCTTAAAGATATGTCCCTCAGACTTTGTTCGTCAAGACAGAAAACAGGAAGATCAGGCGGGTCCTCCTCGAAGTAAAGTCTCCAGGTGGGATTATAAAAATTGCGATCTTCAAAAGTGGACATTTATTGATCAGTGATCAGCGGCCAAGTTAGCTAAGTGTCCTGGGTGCAATTCTCCCGCTGCTTTGCTTAGAAGAAGAAGAAACAGCTTGGCCAGGTCTGAATCTCAATTATTAAGTGAATTTCCTCAGGTTCAGATCGTTTAGGCTCTTTTAACGATATTGGTGGGTTTCCAGCCGGTTTGCGCTTCGCCGTCAGACATGATCAGATCCCGGTTAATAGCGTATACTCTTCTTAAGTGTTCGAAAGGCAGCAACCAAGATGAACAATTTATATTAGTGGATTGATTTAAATAAAAATCCAATTTATGTTAATTTATGGATTGGCATATTTCTCTATAGAGTCTTTCGAGCCTTGAAACCTAAAACTTACAAACTAATGCATATGTATGTCCTTCTCGACCTGCAACAGATCCCTAAAAGATCTACTTCTAAGATAAAAATCTAACTCAATACATAAGCACAACCTGTCATTGTCACTTGCAAACACTTTTCCCAAACTCCTTCAACTGCTTAAACAACTTTTAAGCTTCTAATCTGTCCTCGTACGATTGCGAAATAATGACAAAATAAGCTTTATTTGCACGAAAAATGTTGCGAAAGATTGCATGAAATAAATTGACATTGTGATTGACAAACTTTGTCGCCATGACAAGTCCATTAGCCGCGCAGCAATCTTATATTTCAGGCAACTTTATCTGTAAACACGACTAGTGATGGATACTTGGCTCACGGATACGCCATCCTCTAATGGTCACCGGACGAGGGCATTGTTGACAAAGCTAATGGCTCCGGTGCTCCTCTTCCTCTCCGTGCTGCCATGGATTTGGCGAGCAAACAAATGGCGTTTTCTGTTTGTTTAAAATTTGCGCCACCAATTATAACAATATCTGATTTCTTGTTCGACTGCTACAGTTGCATTTTGCCTGATGATGGATGCATGCAAATATGCGATGCAATGAAAATTCTCGTCCAGTATTTTGACGGATTGCATTTAATTTTGTTGAGAGAGGGGGGGATGCTCGCCTGTGCTGCTGCTTGTCGGGGGATTTAATAAAATTTTAGTTTAGGGGATTAGTTAATATATATATAGAGGAAGGAGCTTGTGCTGAAGGATTTCGGAGAGGAATTATATTCAGTAAAATGAAAAACGCTTTAACGAAAAAAATTCATCACTAGTAATCGTTGTTGAAAATTTATTCAGATATAAAAATGCATTTTAAAAATCTAACTTTTTCCATAAATATATTTTAAATTCATTTTTCAATTTAAAAATAGGTATCGATTTGCTGAAGGTAATTGGTTATTGCGCTTTGTACATACATATATGAAATTGTTTAGATATCTGGAACTTGGGATGCTAAAAATACTTCTGAATATAATGGACGAGTATATAATATATGTACATCATAGCCGTCCTAATAGTGAGATGGTCTAGAAGTCAAATATATAAAAGACTAATCGTAAGATTACAAGGCTGCAATGAAAGGCTATGCACTCTTCGTGTGCGAAGTAAATTTAAGAACATCAGTCTCATAAATGCTTACGCACCTACAGAAGAGTCCCCGGATGATGATAAAGAAGAATTCTTCGAATTAGTTGAACGGGAACTTAATGCCTGTCCCAGGTATGATGTAAAAACCATACTGGGAGATCTGAACGTCAAAGTAGGCCGGGAGCCCATATACAGGCAATATGTCGGCAACCACAGCTTGCATGAAAACACTAAGGACAATGGACAGCGAGTTGTAGAGATGGCAGCAAGTAAGAACTTGGTCGTTGCAAGTACTACATTTGCGCGTAAAGATATCCATAAAGCCACCTGGGTATCTCCTGATGGAGCTACTCGCAACCAAATAGACCATGTGTTGAAAGACCGCCGCCACCTTTTGGGTCTGATGACGACGGTACGAACGTACCAAGGTGCCAAGGTTACCATAAGATGAATTTTGAAAGTAGTAAAATCTGCTACCTTTTTGAAAAAAGGGGTAGAAAATTTTTTTGATTTTAAATCAATTTTAAAATACCCCATTGTCACTACGAAAATTTACGCATATAGCTTAAATAGCTATATGCGTACCTTCATACCGCCTCAGAATCAATAAATGTTCTGTTAACTATTTAACTGGGTTGCAATCGAGTCGATTCCATTTCATTGAAGCACATATGCGACATTTTTTGTTTTGTTGTCAGGTGCGAGAACGAACAAAGCGAATGGTTTGCCGACACGTGAACATGCTACGCACAATTCTCCGTGAGAAAAACATTCATTTTCTAGATTCAGGCCACAAATACTCTAGGATTCACCTTGTGTTTTGTTGATCGTCATGGTGAATGCAAGACAAATCGGCAATTGAATTGCAAAAATTCAGCGGAAATGGAATCTATCCGTTCGATTCATTGACAGGAACACGACCATTACCATTGCTTAGAGGAAACTTCGGCAGATGGATCGTTTAGCAAGGCAACTCGCATGTTTGTTCTCAACTGTCGTGTCTCCATAAAGCGCCACAGAGTCGATGATTTGAGGTAAGCGTTTATTTTATCGGTAGCGGTGATCCTTGAAATGACTGATAGTGTTTGGCGGAAATCGCCACAGTAGAATAATTGCAATGTTACATGTCGGTTTTTCAGTCGTTTGAAGAATTAACGGTAATTTCAACATCGGCATCCTTCTAGCAAAGCGGCCGTTATCCCTGAGGAAGCAACTGCTACACCAATTTCGGATCTCCCACGAACAGTGGCCAAAATCAATGATCATAATCAATTGCCTTCATTCACGTATCGTACACTTCCTTCTGTTGGGTGTTCAACAGTGGTACATTCGCTTGAGCCGTTTGGTTCAATGCATCACGTTCACGTTGCAATTCTTGATTGAAAGCGTCGATCATTTGATTGATTAACAAACTGTCACACATGAGGTAACACATGTCTTCGATCAAAAGCAAAACCTGGATATGTGAACTGAGCCGAGATCCGAAAGTTTTTTGCATGTCATCCTTGTACTTGTTCCACAATTCACATGGATTCGATGGGAACCATGTCAAATTAATGAATTTCTTAAGCGATTATCATGTCCCAATGAGAATCTTTTTCAACCAAACTGAGCTGATGCAGTACGAAATGTTGGAACCATCTTACCATTGACAGTTTGAAGTGATTCAAATGATATCGGCCAACGAACATTCACCAGCAACAACCGCAAGTATAAGCATTCGTCATTCTTCGGATGAACTCTGCAAATGCGACCAAGAGCATCAGTAGAATACATCGCCTTGCTTCTGAAGTTGAAATTTCTTAGATGAAGCGTTCCAAGTGTAAGAACGTGGCATCTGCAAACGGATCGCTTTGGCAAATCGAAAAGAAACTGGCCAAAGTTCCCGCTGGAGCTGTTTCAGCGCAACGTTCGATGCGTTAAAATAAACACGTTAATAATTATTCTCAAGATGAACCGCAAAATGTACAACAGTGGGATCATAAATGGGAATGATATCTAATATACCCCAAATTGCCTCATTGCAGCTCACATATCGTAATATCACCAAAAAAGCCGTTCCATACAAAATGTATGAAAAAATGAATTTTCTTCATAAATATTTTTTCGTGAAATATCCGATGTTTTAATAGACGAAGACAAATCCAACAAATCAAAAATCATAAAAATCGGTCCAGCCGTTCTTGAGTTATAAATGGTGTAACTAGCCCGACTTTGTTTTATATAAATGTAGGTGAGGGCCTTTATGGTAGTTTTTTATTCTAAGGCTGCGATCGATTTAGCCATAAATAAGAAAAATAGAATTATCAAAAAAAAAGGTAGTAGAATGATAACTTGATGTAGTAGTGTAGTATATAATCATTTTTTTTTCTAAAAAGGTAGTAAAACTGCTACATATGTAGTAGAACGGTAACGCTGCAAGGTGCCAACTTCGACTGAGATCACTGTCTTGTTGGTATGGTGCTCCGAGAGCGCATTACAATGTTGAAACGCTTTGTATCCGCTGATCAGGCTCGATTCAACGCAGCTGCACTAAGCAATGAAATGGCCAGAAACAGCTACGGTCATGAATTAGAAGTCTTGGGGATGAGATGCCGGGCGTCGACGAGAACTGGACCCGCCTTAAAAATATTGTCATTGGTACTGCTGATTCCATCTTAGGCAGAGGTCGTAAAGATCGGAACGACTAGTTCGATAATGAATGCAAGCTGGCAACTGAACGTAAGAATGCTGCGTACCGAGCCATGAAGCAGTCTCAGAGAACACGGGCACGCGAAGAGAACTACAAAGAGCTCAGAAAAGAAGAAAAGAGAAAAAAGACGAAAAAAGGAAGCCTGGGAAAAAACCTCGTCTGTGAACTAGAACAGTTCAGAGAACGACGGCCGCACCAGGCGCGGGAGTTCTACAGAAGAGTCCGCAGTATGAAGCAATTAACAGCAATTTCCCTTTTAATTTTATTAATTTATCGGTGCTGCTAATATTGATTGTATTGATTAACTTTTGGTTGTGTGTTGTTGTTTCATACACCACTTATTCATCTTCTCAGTGTGTAGTGTAATATTCATCTTCTCAGTTGTGTAGTGATAATAATTGGAGTTCTAACATTAATTTATATAATATTAATTTACCTTAGCAAAAAAAGTGTTGGAATCAAGCGAAATCAACTTTGCATTTGAGGAAAACAAAAAAACATTAAATAAAGATCTGAAAAAAACCCGCCCTGGTACCACGACGTTTTCTTTTCTTACATGTAGTAGTGTATACAAATTCAGAAATTACATTTATTTTAAGAAAAAGAAGTGTCCTCTTAATTTAGTCACTGGCGGTATTTTGCCTGTCATAAATACTTACTCCATTTCCCTTGAATATCAGTTTGCATCCGTTATTTGTTGCCTTTGTGATTGAGATTAAATTTTCCGTCAAGTTTGGTACCAATAACGTGTCATGCAATTCCACTTGGTTAATTTTATTATTCATCTTGACCTTTGATTTCACTGTGCCTCTACCTGGGGCATCTAAAATAAAATTTGACGTGATTTGGCATCAAATTTATACTTAGCGAATGCACACATATGGACAGGGCCGGATTTAAGCATAGGCAACATAGGCGCTCGCCTAGGGGCCCGCACCACAAAAGGCCCACATCACATAAAAAATATTGTATGCAGTCCACCCTATTTGAAACTATAAAAAAAAGCTCGGCAATAAGTTAAGATTTCGTTAACAACCAGAATGTAAAATCACAAAGATGTTTTGTAAGAATTGGGGGAAAAATCGTATTTATGCCATTGCGCCCTTTCTGTATTCTCGCCCCCCTCCCCCCTCCCCGAAACATATTAATTCGGTGCTCCGAGCTGATTATCGATGCAATATACATTTTATACATCATTTCATCATCATAATATTGTGTTGTACTTCTCTCCGCCCATCGAGCAATTCGTAGTAGTATTTCTATCTTGGTCCGCTGCCACCTCTTGCGCAATCGAACTTGGGCTGAAGCTTCGGTTTGTGACTTGGGAAACGTTTGTAGTTTGCTAGACTTATAATGTTTCGCATACAAATCGGATTTTGATGCCAAGTCAATCTTTTATAATAGCTTTACACACAAAATACACAAAACTCAAACTTAACTAGAAAGTCTAGACCAGTGGCTCCCAAACTTTATTTCGTACGGAACCTTTCTACAATGTATTAAATTTGGCGGAACCCACCCTGAAATTTTGCACACAGCTTCAGCTCCGATGACAATATGGTATACTCATTATACCGTTAGATCCATGGCGGCCGTCTCAAGAGGACGGATTACTGTTTTCTTCACGGAACAAATTTTGCAAATCGATTTTTCAAATACTTCCGGATATCCTATCATGCTAAAATTTTGCATACAGCTTTAGCTCCGATGACAATGCAATATGGTATACTCAATATACCTTTAGATCCATGGCGGCAGTCTCAGGAGAGCGGATTGAAATATTCTTCACAACCCCTTCGACATGGGTATCAAATGAAAGGGTATGATAAATAGAACACCATAAGCAATATAGTATACTTAATATATCGTTTGGCCCATGGCGGCCATCTCAAGAGGGCGGATTACCATTTTCTTCACAACCCCCTCGACATGGGAATATGGAATGGCGGGCAAAATGTTACGCATCGTGACGTAGACCAAATTTCAAGGAAGAAGAGCCACTCGCACTTTCTGATTAGCAAGAACGCATTAAACGGCTGGCGCAGCGCCAGTGAGTCTGTGAATGTATTTGCTCTTCGGCGCTGGTGACACGGAACCCTAAAAATTTTTCGTGGAACCGTAAGATTCCGCGGAACCCAGTTTGGGAATCACTGGTCTAGACAGACCAGACAGACATACCAGATAGACCAGACAGACAGATCAGACAGAGAGAGAGAGAGCAGATAGATAGATTAGACAGATAAGCCAGTTTGGCAGACCACACAGACCAACTAGTCAAACCGTGTAGCTGCCTACCTGGTCTATCTGTATAGTTGCATCAAAGAATGACGATATCTGAAATCGGTTGAAAAACGGATGTTGGACCGGATATGCTTGAAAAATGTGTTTGTCATTTCTGAATGTCCATTAGATTGGTTTTGTATACTTACCTATTGTATAGTACACTGCATGATGGTGGGGGGGGAGGTTGAGGGGGCCCGCATCACATGTTTTGCCTAGGGGCCTCCAGATCCTTAATCCGGCTCTGCATATGGGAAGTGGCACCGCTGTTGAAACACCACTTTACATTTTCTTCCATTTTTGAAATTTTATTTGCACTTTCTACTTTGTTTTTCTAGGAATAAATCCAAGGCATTGATTTTGGTCTTGATCTACATCCGCAGTTGTTCGATGCAAATTTTCTTCAATTGTTGATCGGCAGTCCTTTGACATATGTCCGCGCTTACCACACTTTTGGCAATTGAATGGGAAATGGCTGTTCTTTCTTGATCCGAATATCCGTTTTCCTTCTTCCGGCTTCCAACTTCTAATAATCGTGTACACGCTGTGGTTACTACGGGGTACCTTCCTTGGCGATCAATTGCTGACTGAACGTCCTTTTAGTCTTCTGATAGACCATCTAATAACACCACCACTAGCAAATCGTCGTCCAACGTTGCGTTTAGCTGCTTCAGTTCTGGTGCCATTTTGAGGTTGGTCAATTTTCTGTACTCCTCCGATGTACACAGTTTGGCTGTCGAGAAAAGAAGAAGAAAGAATGTAATACAATATAAAAAATGAAGTATCAGTTGAGGAGTGACTTTTCAAAAGGCCTTATTTCCATTTAGATTAAATTTTCAGAAACCGCAAATTTCTGTGGTACGTCCAAAATATGCAAAATTGTTTTTTTTTTTTGCATCAATATAGTTTGTCCTAGTATAACTATATTTTTACAGGTAGATGAAAAATATTGTAAGTGCGACTTCATTAAAAACAAAAAATAGTTTGGAAATATGCCCTTTTGTTTGAGACGTTTGGAAATAAGACCTTTTGTATGGACATCCATAGGAAAAATGACTTTATTACATTTTTTTTTAAAAAGTCTTTTGCTTGAAATCTTTTAAAATACTACAAATTCACGCAGGAAATGTGGCGTTTTGTTCAATTAAATACACCGTTTATTTCATACATGGGAATATGCCTGTTTTGAAAAAAAAATCTATATTAGTATCCATTTTTTATAGGAACGAAGGACTTTTCTTTCGTCCTATTAACGTGAATAGGTGATAATTTATCCTTGCTACTGGATTCCATCGAAATTTGCTCTAAAGTAAAAAATGGAAATAAGGCCTTTTGAAAAGTCACTCCTCAGTTGACAGTCGGAAATTAAAAGACAGATGATCGTGGAATTCCTGTTTCCAAATGGTTATTTCTAAAGTTTCATAGGCTTAAAGACTAATTCCTCCAACACATGTGCATATTCTCATGTACTCAATATTAATCCCCATATTCCATTTGCCACATTCACAGAATTTAAACCCTCTCTTAAGTTATCGTTTTTAAATAGAACTGTAACACCTACGAAGCCCTAATTCAAGCATTGTCCTTAAAGGATAATAAAAAATGATCCCCAATTTACATGGTTTTTTCTTATCTAAAATATTACTAGAAAAATTCTAACTCAAATCGTATCCCCCTAAAAACCTCATAAATTCCCCCAACGATAATATCAAATCAAGGAACCGGAAAAGCCATATCCTTCCAGAGGGAAAATATATCCTGAAAATTTTCCCTCCCCCCTCCCCGCAAAATCTAATAAATTCAATCAACTAAACAAAACACGTGAAAACCATCGAATTTTAAAAAGTGTTCTTCACGTCACCGTAATTGAAGTAGATTGTCCCCTAAACTAGCTAGAACAGTTGAAGTCATTCCTGCCTCCGCCGGCAGCCCCCCAGCAGCCCCCGCCCAGCAACCCCCGT
Source organism: Thereva unica (assembly GCA_949987705.1). Taxonomy (NCBI): domain Eukaryota; kingdom Metazoa; phylum Arthropoda; class Insecta; order Diptera; family Therevidae; genus Thereva; species Thereva unica. Next base: position 77,797,341 of record OX465285.1, read on the forward strand.
CAACCCTTACAGCTCACATACAACAATGCTGCCTTAAAAGTCAGAGCCGAGAAAAAAGAATGTAACACGGATGTGCAGTACATACAGGAGCCGAGGAAGGGCATTTGCCACCACCGGCCGCCATCCCTTCGGCACTTACCCCTTTTATCGCTTTACATACAGCCTGAGACCGACACATGTGAAAATTGAGAAATGCGCTGCTCCCTTGTGCAAGTTAAGGGAAACTTTTAAAATTTTCCAAGAATTTTTCCATTACGTTTCGAGTCTCCCCGCATAAATTGAAGACGAAAACAGTTGCGGAGTGAATGTAAAGTGGAATTCGAGGAATGGGACTTGATTCCTTGACATATATTACGAATAAGGTTCACAAAGTGTCCTACAGCTCGAGCTGCGCCCCCGGCCCCCACAAGTATTGGGCTCCTTACCCTGGGCGGTCTCCATTTTGGCAATTGAAGACAGACGTCGCAAAAACTTTCGAGGTGTGCAAGGTCATAAAAGGATTTTTAAGGGCTGCGATTAATTATGTTCCGTACCTTTTTCGGGAAGTTGTTCTATTTTCCCCCGGTTTTTCGGTGGTGGAAGGGAAGTTCCCTTTTTGTTTTGCTCGGGGAAATTGTTTTGAGTTAGGACCTTTTAATTTCACAACGGGAAAATTGTTGTGGGAATAAATTGCATCCGTTTTAATCTGCGCTGATCTAGTCGAGAAAATTCGTTTAAGATATTTACGATATTTTGCGAGGAAATGATTTGTTTTTTGGGTTTCCAGGAAGAATTCTGTTGAGAAAGGTCGACTAGTTGGAACATGGAAAAGTAATTAAGGAAAGCAAAAGGAAACTAGTTCAGAAATAGAATCGTAATTAAAGACGCTAGGAGTTTCTACCGATCATTTGCACACCTGAGCCATACAGGGCCGACGTTTGCCTCTTTTGCACCCGGTGCAGCATGTCATATAGCGCCCCTTTCAGCTGTTCATTTTTTGATCGCAGTGACGGGCAATGGAAAAAGACACAAACACTCTGTGGAGTTCCTTTAATAAATTAAAATGAAGGCACTTTTCACTTTTTTCTGTAATTCCGCCCGGTGCAAATGCACCATTGGCACTTATGAAAGCGCTGCCCCTGCAGCCAAGCTTTCGTTAACTCCATTCCAACAGACCGAGGGCAGGATGGTAGTCCGGCACCCGTGAAGCCATGGAAGAGATCCAGGCAGCCGCCTTCCAAAGTTTCTGACCCACCAGAGGGCCAGAGAAAGATGCCCCAGTGAAATTGGGATGGCCCACGGAGCATCTCGTTCTCGGGAATTAATTCGACCGACAGACCAAAGGCAGGATTTCGGCCAGGAAATCGGGAACCCGCAGCTGGACGGGATCACCATGGTAGTGGTACGTTGTCCCACGACACCCTGCTAGAACAGACAAGTCTAAGCGACAACTCATTAGGCTGACTGCTGAAACTATTCTGGTCAAACCGCAAATATGACTTATAGGGGTGTAGCACGATATACAGAAACAAGGTAATGTAAAAGATTATATACCGTAAGATGGTATTTTAGTGCTGACGTCACGTTTGGCCCGCTTTGCATATATAATCGTAGCTGTTGTTGTTTTTGCATTAGGGTTGACGTCACTAGGCGCCTATATTACGGTATTCGAAGCTGTCGTCTCTTTTACATTACCTTCTGTTGTATACTCTGTATATGTACGTGCATACGTTGAGGGTGTAGTACAGTATATGTACGAGTATGATTAGCCGCAGTACTTTTGAACCAATACCTCAGCAAAAGAAGAGGAAAAAATAAACCAACACGTATGAGCTTAAAAATATGAAAATCCGGGTACAAATAAAAAACGGCCTTGCAACGGGCGAACACCGGCCGTGATTGAAACATAGTCCTAGGCATGTATGAAGGGTCAAGGGGGGATTGTTTGGGGTAGCCGTTGGCAGGACTACAAGAATAAATTGTTTTAGATTCAGAAATTAGTTATATCCCCATTACCCCTTGGAGCTGATTTTTGGAGGTGAAGAGGGTTGATGGATCTTTGTACCCGTTGAGACTTTTGATCAACATGTTAAGAACTGTCAACCTGCAAAACTTCACGAAAGAAAGCCACTTTCCATAGAAAAAGTGCGGGGTCCTTTATTCCTTTTCGATTGTTTTGTTTTCTTCAAGCGGTTAAATAGCAAAATTTCCCACTAAACTACTCACCACACACTTCACATACAATAAACCCACCAATGGTGAGCTTGTTTCTCTTGTGCATCGGCAGTCTTTAAGTATGATAATCATAGTAGGCAACTATGATACCACTGAATTCGTTTCTTCCGACAAATGTCAGTTTTTTGCGAGAACTATGCTTCCGTTTTTTCTATCTAAAAGCGTTTAACGAGGGAAAGACTAAGTAGCCATGCATAAGATTGTAACGCTTTTGCTAAGCTCAACCGTAGGGCACAAATCATCGAAATTCCATACAGACGGAGTTTGCGGAGAAGATAATAGCTTTTACTCACTATATAACGGATGTGATCACAACAGGTCATATCGTGGGTTAGAGTTATTCCCAGATTTCTATTGCGATCGATGTGAATAGGATTGTCAATTAATATGACTTTGGCAAAAACAAGACTGGGGTTTACAGAGTGAGCGAAAACCAGATATTGTGACTTGCCTGGATTGAGTGATAAGCGATTGACCGAAAACCATAGAAGAACATTTTTTAAGTCCTCGGAAATTTTCCGCATTCTTGATACCAATTGATCCTTAAGCATTGAGAGCTCTACATGATCGTTGTACATGTGAGTTTTGGAGTTGGTTACTATTGTAGGAAGGTAATTAATGAATATACTGAATAAAAGAGGACCAAGAATTGAACCTTGCGGAACACCACAGCAGAGGATGGTTAAGGTTGAAGCCCGATTATGAAACTGTTGCCACCGTTTATTTAAGAAGTAGGGAGTGGTCAAGATTATCAAAAGCCTTGGGAAGGTCTAAGTAATTCCTAATGTCGGTTGTGATTTGAAGAAATGCAGTATCACGGATTGGTTACCAAATCGTCAGAGATTTATTATAACCTGACAACGTTCATAGAGCTCGACAATTTGAAATGTAATCAGTTTCTCAAGAACTTTTGCTAAAATACTAATAGGACGGAGGTCAGTACGGCGCACAGGGGAATAACATTTGGCAACACGCAGTACAAGGACATGTTTCCAAGAATTGAGAAATTTGGAAGTAGTAAAGCAGGAATTAATCCGATGAGTTATAATAGGTAATAGGCAAGGTAAGAGAAATCTTGGCGATATCTTGTCACTCCCTGCAGCTTTAGATTGAATGGAATTTATGGCACATAGAACTTCAGAGTGGTTTACGCAGCGGAAATTAAATCCACTAGACGAGGACTGAAGAATATGAGTATATTACGGGCAGAATTACTTGAAGTGAAGTGCGAATTCAGACTTTCGGCATCGAAGTCATGGGATATGGGGGAGTGTTTTCGCCTGGTGGGTCTAGAATATCGACTACGGGCAAATTCACCCCATTCCCAAATGATTAACTTTTCGCAATGGAAAATATTGTAGAATCCTTGCTTTTTGTAGGAGGCGTGGAAGAGGTCTGAGTAGATCCTGAAATGTAGCATTTTTTAAAAACATAATATAAAAGGAGTATTCAGCTGCATAGTCAGAAAAAGTTTAATGACTTTCTCGGTTATTATGACCTTAATAAAATTCAAAAAGGGATAAAATTTTGCTTCTACAAAAAAATAATCATATGACAAAGTTTGCTCTTTTAATTTAAATTATAATCACAGGCTTAAAAGGAGGTCGTGGATAGACAAACCGACAACACCCTATAAGATTATCTCTTCGTATTCCGCTTTTACTCCGCACAAAAAAGGACCCCAGCCTTCCTGTTCAGAAATATCGTCCCCCAATTCTAAGGATGCAGATTCTGTCGTTCTTGTAGTAACCGTCCTTTCAGACGCTTTTACCCATGTCCACAATGTTTATTGAATCCACCGTTAAAATGGAAATTCTAAACCTGTGAAGGTGTTAACAGTCTCCCGTTAAAGCTAACCCAGTGCCTTTAAGGACACACACAAAATGTTTCCTTCATTGGTCCAGACAATAAGGACTTTCCTTTTGCATCGTACCGGATTTTCTATTGTAAGGAGTAAAACTATTTGCAACCTGAATGCAGAAGGCTGTGTGATGGTTGAATTACACCTGGTTGCTTGTTATTTTAACATAGAGTATTTTTTGTGCTTAAATAGAGTGCCATTGATGTGTCAATATGGCTAAAGGGACGGTCAAGCTTCTCCTGGTTTTTAGGGGTTTGATTCCTATCACCTCTTACTTTCAGTCTTAATGGGGAAGTCATGCTCAGCGGAAGGAAGAAGGAGAACGAATATAGTAGAGGAAATAATTTAATTTAACTATGAATTTGATGCTATCAGTGTAACTTCGGCACTGAAGGTAGGGCACTTTGAAGATACCTCATCAGACATGGAGATTTCGTTCTAATAAGCCTCAACATCTCCTTTAACAGCTAAGAGAAATATTTGTGTACTGAACTACTCGTTGCAAGCATGTCTGTACAGGCTATTAAGTAGAAGATATTAAACGCTTCTAAGATGTAGGGCCAGGGAAAATAGGATCGAAAGGGAATTGGCAGGCTCCCGGAGCATACCCGAACTGCTTCACCAACGAAACGAAGGAAAGACGCCAGTTTCTGGATCTATCAAGAAAGTAAAAGCTTCCACATCCTCCAAAGGAGCAACCCTTTGCTAAAACGGTGTTACGTGCCAATTTCTGTACGTAGGTGCCCGGTGACCGATCACCGGTCGTAACCTAGGATCCATTATCATTCCTTCCCAGGTAACTCTGATGGGATTTAACTGGGCAGGACTTGAAAAAAGAATGGATCATCAGCATCGTTGTCCGAAAACAGGTACACGAATAACAGGTACACTGTCCGAAAACAGGTACACGAGAAGGTTACACACATATAACATTCATTCGTCATCCAATTCATTTTCTTTTGTTTTTTAGAACCAACACAGAACATAACATGCCTCCCCTTCTTTCGAGGGATTTCCGCTGATGGTGGCCCAACACGATCTTCCTACGTTCGTTAGTTGCGGCTCTTCTCCAAGCTGGAATCTTCCTGAGCCAACTCGAGTTACCTTGGACGTTTATGCTTTCAAAATTTGTCATCTTCGTATCGTCAATCCGTGAAACCCTCAGGATCACCTCGTAATTGTGTTGTCATGCGTTCATAATAATAGCCGAGCTTCCAGGTGTCGTGCTGAGACAATCGAGGGTAGGGACTAATCTTGACCGCAAATCCGGTAGTAAATGGTTCTTTCCCTTCTTATGGATGATCTTACTGCTGTAGCCGAATCGCCCATCTCGCCAGACGACCGGTGGGGTCTTTTAAATTACGCAGCCATAATAAGAACGCATGATCAGTTACCACCCTGGTCTGGGTTCCTTCATTATATGGACGTAGTTTCTCAATAGCTAGAATACTGCTAAACACTCTTGCTTGTTTTTTTGAGTAGTTCCGCTGCGGACGGCTTAATGACCTGTTGAGGTAGGCTATGACCTTCATTCTAAATAAATAGTTAACTTGCTATATATTTCAAAAACCGTTATAAGCTTAAAACTCAAATTGGTGGCAGCGGTTGGATCATACTTCAAAATTTCAAATTCAACTGGAGGTAGCGGTGTTAAATGGAAGGATTGAGCTGACAGCTTTACTCGATATCGAATCGAGCGTAGCCTTTAACAACACATCCTCTGAACTATAGCAAGAACTAGTCTGAAAATATATACTGCACTTTTTATGACTGGACATGTCGGTGGCTTGCAGATTCAACTCATTTTGAGAGGTCTCTGGAGGAGGAGTTATTACATTGTAATCTCGTAGCCAGTGAAGTAATACCCAAAAGGAGGTGATAATGCCTAGTGAGACTTATCTGGAATTGCGGACAAAGCTTATAATAAACTAAATATGCTCTATAGAGGTTTGCTAAGAGTATAACATGTCCAAGATGCTGATCACGTGATTAGGACGAAATATGTGTTAATATCGAGTCTCCTATTATTCATTAATTGTTATTTCGCAGACTAATAGGGAGTGATGTGCGAATTGATCACGGATCCTCGGTTCTGGCGCCTCCCACCTCTCACCCTCAATGTCCTAATACGACCTACAAGTTGTAACGCTGCCCGATTTTTGTATGTGAAAGCCTAAGCTCAGGTACCACTTAGCACTTTGTGCTAACATGTCGTTCACGTCATCGTACAATATGTAGTACTACGATTAGCTTGAAGGATAGAAAGAAGGTAGGATAGATTCGAAGGAAAAAGTCTAGCCGGTGTTGCAAATGTCGCCATCATCATTAAGATATGGAAGCTCCTCCTCCAGCCCCTGCCGTAATATACTAATCCTACATTTCGAATACAACTCTATCTATAAAGTACAAAGTAGGGCCCCCAAATTAATCGATTACGACGGCATTTTCCCCACCAACGGCTATTTGAGCTAAAAACTAGGAAGAGAACTGGACCGCCTGATCGGCCGGAAATAAAACTCTCTTTATTAGTGAACGCCAATAGTTGGAGTTGGAGGCAGCAGAGCAGGGCGCCATATTCCATCGAAATCCTTGGAGATATCCGGAGCAACCAGCCTAGACTCTCCAAACCGGTTTAAACTTTGATTGAAATGCTCCCATACAAAGAGGTTGCCAGTAGATATTTTCAATCTAAAGCCGTACTGCTTATCGCCCAATATTTGGTGGCAATTCAAGGTTTCTCTTGGGTGCAGTAAATGAGACCCTTAAACGCCTACATAATGTTCCTGTAATAGTTACGAAGGCTTCATAGCATGTTTACGTTCAGGTGGAGAAAAATAAGCAGCCACGAATATTCAAATCAGCTCTTGATTTAAACGAAGCCATCAATGCAACTTTAACTCCAGGCTCACATTAGAGAATTTGGGGCAATCCGCTTTTATTTGTGGAGCAACGTTTGCATGCTTTTATTTAGGTACTTATTTTTAAATCATCTTTCTTTTTTCTTCTACTAGCTTTTCTTGTTTATTTTTGAACTTATATTTTTATTTATTTACTTTACTTATTTTTTTTTTATATTACTTTTGTATTTTTATTTTTATTTTATTCTAATGTTGGAATATTGTTACATGTTTTTAGCTTTTCCATTTTCAACCGTGCCTCGTCCTGAACACGCTTTATTACCCCGCTTCAGTGACTTCGGTTAAGGTTACTTATTCGTTATGAACAAGATTAGAACCCTGCTCAACATTTTCCAAAGCAGAGCCCAAGGTTTGAATTTTTGCCACATCAACGCGCGTAGCTTACGTAACAAAATAGATGAATTGCGAGAAATTTTTCGCGGATCCGACATTCACGTTATTCTGGTGTCCGAAGCCTCATTACGCGATCATGTCCCCTCGAAACTCGTATCATTAGATGGCTACAATCTATTCAGAAACGACCGAAAAAATCTTTCTGGCGGTGGAGTAGCGATATACGTTAAGAATAACCTAAGGTCTCTCAAAGTTAAAGAATCCGTATCTAATGCTTTGGAGTTCCTTAGTGTTGAAGTTAGCTGTGGTAAAAGCAAATATCTCGCCACTGTTGTTTACTGCCCTCCTCGAATTTTCTCGCTCCCTGAAGCTAGTGAATTGGAGGAATGGATGTCTGTAGCTACACATAACTTTGAGAATGTCGCAATTGTGGGAGATTTTAACGTGAACATTTTAGCCAATAATGCGCTCTCTAGAAACTTCCTTAATTTCTTCAAAACGTTTGACTTTAAACCATTTAATCAACTTCCGACGTATCTAAATACTAATAACACTGTAGGACAAATGACAAACTATTTTTTCTCACATGGAAAAAAATTTGATATTCATTGAGATCTGTATTTTTGGAACAAGACTGTTTTGGTCGTTTGTAAAGATCAATTTTTGAATGTTATGTTAAATACAAGCAATATGAAAACAAATAATTTCGTTTTTGGCAAAAATTTTATTTTAATACAACAGAAAATGTATCCAAAAGTACTATATATATATACTATAAATATAAAAAGTTTTTATTTTCAACATTTTTCAAACAGTTTTACGTAAAATTTCTGATTCGACCATATTAAAAAAAAACCCAGATTGAGTAGAAAAAAGTTCGAACATTCAAAAGTTAATAACTTTTGAAAAAAAAGTTGATCTTTACAAACGACTAAAACAGTCTTGTTCCAAAAATACAGATCTCAATGAATATCAAATTTTTTTCCATGTGAGAAAATTCGTGTTTCATAGTGTAATCCATCGTTGCTGGATATCTTTTTCGTGTCGAACGTAGGAAATGTTTTGTTTCATAATCAGATTAGCCCACCTAGTTATCTCGATCATGATATCCTGTATCTTTCCTTAACAGTTAGAAAGACTCAGCAGAAATTGTTTTCCTTTCGCGATTACAAGTCCATCGATATCCCAGCACTATTTCAAGAATGTTCCTCACTAACTTGGGACCGAATTTACCGCCTTCCTGACATAGACAACCAATTAGAGCACTTCTGTTCGCTGATTTACCATCTGCATGAAACCTTTGCCCCAGTTAAAACGAGAAGCATGTCTTCCTCTACCTCACCCTGGTTCTCCATTCAAATAAGCCGACTTATATCCGAGAGAGAATTTTTGTTCAGAAGATATAAGAAAAACAAAACTGCTGTGAATTTAATAGCATACAAAAATGTTAGGAATTTAGTAACTTTAACCATCCGCAAAGCGAAGGCGCAGTTCCTTTCGTCTAAGCTTAGCCCTGCTTTGCCTGCAATGAAACTTTGGAGAAACATAAAACTACTCGGCATTCACGGTAGTGAAGATGAAACTCAGATCAGCCTTAGCGCTGATGAATTAAATAAATTTTTTGTTGCCGCATCTAACCTATATAAAGATCCCCATTGCTCAAGACCAACTGACAGTGCTACTGATTTATTCAGCTTTCGCAATGTAGCTCACGCGGAAGTCCACAAAGCTTTCTACTCCATCAAATCTGATTCAGTTGGTCCAGACAATCTTCCACCGGTCTTTCTAAAGCTAATTTTTCCTGTGATCTTCCCCTATGTTACTCATATTTTCAATAGCTGCCTGACAAAATCATACTTTCCGCTTCAGTGGAAAAAAGCAAAAGTAATCGCACTTCCTAAATGCAAATCCCCGAAAGGCCCCGCTGACTATTGTCCTATAAGCATATTATGTTTCTTAGGCAAAGTACTGGAAAAACTAATGTCTTGGCAAATCGAGGGGCACTGTTAAACATGGTCTCTGTTGTCGCATGCACAGTCTGGTTTCCGCAAAGGGAGTAGTTGTGAAACTGCACTGCTGAAGGTGACCACCGACCTGCGGATGGCTCTTGATTCTAATGACATTGCTTTTCTTGTGCTTCTTGATTTCAGCAAAGCTTTTGACAGTGTTAGTCACAAGCTTCTAGAAATGAAGCTAATAGACTACATGCGGTTTTCATCTTCAGCTGTGTCTCTAATTCGGGAATACTTACATAATCGATCTCAAAAAGTTTGGCTACAAAATTCAATTTCGGATGCTTTACCAATCACGCGCGGTGTTCCGCAAGGTTCCATATTAGGGCCGTTGCTCTTCAGCATGTACATAAACGATCTCAGCAGTATCGTGAGGAATTGTAAACTGCACATGTATGCAGATGATGTCCAAATTTACTTAAATAGTCCCATTGGATTGGTAGAGAACTGTGTGCATAACATTAATGCCGATTTGGAGCGTATCTATCAATGGTCTTTATCCAACCACTTACTGCTTAATGCTTCTAAATCCTGTTGCATTCCAATGTATAGAAATCAGTTAGACACTTCTTTCCTTCCACCTATCATTCTCATGAATACGTTCTTACCATACCAACTTCGAGTCAAAAATCTAGGTGTCCATCTGAACTCACAGTTAACCTGCTGTGATCAGGTGTCTCATACCCTATCTAAAGTATATGGTATTTTGCGGCGCCTGTGGTTGTACGCTTCCGTTCTGCCCCTACGAACTCGTTCAAAGTTAATTAAAACTCTAATTTTACCGCACTTCACGTACGCTAGCTTGATCTTTCCTTCTCTCGACGCATCATGCCGTGATAAACTCAATGTAGGCTTCAATGATTGTACTAGGTTTGTTTACAATCTTCGCAGATCTGACCATATAAGTCGATATCGTACTTCCGTTCTGGGGTGCACACTTGAAGTGTACTATTCGCTCAAGGCAATCACATTCTTTTATAAACTCTTGCACTCCGAGAGTCCATCATACCTCCATGAATATCTTCGATTTGGTCGTACGACTAGAAGAATACTATTTATCCTTCGTAGATTCTCCCACTTAGTTGCGCAGAGATCTTTTTTTGTTCATTCTACCCAGTTATGGAACAGTTTACCCGCCGATATACAGAATGCGGGGTCATTAAATGTGTTCAGGAAACGTATCTTCAGCCACTTTACTAGTTAACAATATTCCTTCAGCTCATTTATTTATTTTGCACTTAGTTTTTCATTCTCCCTTACTTTTATACATTTCACAATTGTTTCGTTTTGTTTTAATTTGTTTAAATTGCCATATTCTTAAGTACATACGCTTTTAGCGGTAAAAGATAATGTAATCTTGATGTACTAAAATTAAAATAAATAAATAAAATATAAATATAGCAGTGGGTGCGTTCTATTGTCGCTACGACGATCTCCTCTGGGGGCACCACAAAACCTTATAGTAAAATGGAGGTTCTATTAGGGCGGACCTTATTTTTCTTATAATGTTTGTGGGGTTTTTATGGGCCAATTAAAATTCGGAAGACCTGGCTAGACGAGGCTCTGATATTGTATTTATCGGTTCAGAACTGGCTATTTGGACGCCATCTAGTTTGGTGAATATGGCCCTTGACGATCGGTCTTTGATGAAACTTTTTCTTACAAATATGAAGTGTAGAGAACTTAATACAATTGTCCAAGCAGTGTCCGCGGTACGAACGAAACGAAAAAGAAGAATTGTTATTTCAATTCCTTTCCAAATTCCAAATAACTGCCAACTAAGCCAATCGTAAGGGTTCATATTTCTCCATGCCATAAAATGGTGTCCCTTATTAAAAAAAGAACTGCTCCTTCTAAATATAAATCCAACATTAAATATAAATTATGCTTCGTGGAAAAAAAACGAACCTCCTCCCTTTTTCCCATTTTTCCACAGAAAAGTCCTCAGAGATTGAATCCTTGCTGTTGTGATGAAAACAGTGAAACGTTTCTGATTGTATTACGTCCCTATTAAAAATATTACAGGAAGCAAACATTTCGCCCGGTCGTAATATCTGTTGTCTTCTTCTTCTTCTGCTGCTGCTGCCATCATTCTATTTTTAGAGTTCAGAGATGTCAAGTAATTCTGCATTGAACGACACTCCTTAAAATAAAGCAGGAGGCAGATCCTTTTTCATAGTAGTCGAAAGTACCGAAAATTTTTCAGTATTTATTCTGCTCGAGTTGATCCAGTGTTGAGCGCCGTCAGCATGATACTCTACCCCCTCGGTCCATGCACGCGAAAATATCAAGTTGTTGCTCCTCGGCTGTACGTGATGTTTATTCAAATCACATCTGGGAACTGACAAGTGAGGAATTATCATCCGTCTACCCAGTGCATCCTTGGATCTGATCCTGATTATTCGTTACGTTCGGAACGAACGCCAGGAGACGACGATGGCTACGACGATGAGATAAGGGACGAGAGCCGCAGCGCATGGTCGGCACCCCTCTGTAATGAGTTGGAATTGAACCCGTATAGAGTGGAGTTTGAGGCGGGGGTGGAAGGGAGCAGAGTTCGATGGATGCTGCTTCAGTGTATCCTTTTCGGAAAGGACCTCACTTCATATATATGTATATATGCGAAGGTGTACGAAGTGGGTGGTACTTATAATTCATCTGATCATCCTGCTGTCATTTATCATTCGCAGTAATCCATTCATGAAATCCTCCGTTACGCATCTGGTCAGCGCTAGGACCTTGTTTTTGAGTTTGCCGTAGCCGCCGCCGCCGCCACGTCTCTGAGGTTACTCATCTGACATATGTCTCCACTTTTTCACCTGGCGATTAACTGCTGGAACCGTTCCTCCCTTCGTTCTTTTATTATGTTTTTTTTTTATTTTTTTTTTTTAGAAATTTCAACATAAGAGCTTTTACGAGAAAGGTATTTCGGATTGGTCTCAGGAGACGCATTCAGTTATCCTTACCACACTGACTTCTTTCAGTTAACTTTACCCTCAAGGACGATATAGACGCATGAATTACCGTTCGTTTCTTCTGGACCTCGGATTCCGGAGTCTTATACCTACGGTTGCAAAAAAAGCATTAAGTAAAAATCCATATATTTTGAGCTTTTCGGAGCTTATACACATGTGGACTATTGGGCCTCGGCGCTGTATCCTTGTTCGTTATGTGATGTAAGGCTCCACTGAAAATCTGGTTTAAATTGAATATGTGAAAATGTGTAGAGTTCTCACATAAATGGCTTCTTGGGAGGCACTTGGGAATCGGCAATTTTTGCTGAAAGAAATTCAACATCCCTACCTATATGTATATACTATATGTCTGCCGTTTGTTTGATACATACATATATGCATGGGATAAAAATATACGATTGCAGGAATGTGTGTGTGCTTGCCTATAAGGTGAACGTGCAGGGAAGAGTGTTTACTGAGTGGTTTTCCTTAGATCTGACATGCCCAATCGGGGAAGTTTTATGAGATTTTATTTTTGGTAACATACACGTTAGCTTTATTTCTTTTCTGTTTCAAGCACCTTTCATAAATTTACCAAAAAGTCAACACACAAACATTTGAAACGAGCTTTTTATAAACATTGGAATGATATATCCTTAAGGGGAGATAGTTTAGATAAAGCGGTTTTATTCAAAAATTAGGCAGATGTATTTTCGTAATTGATTTTAATGATGCTAGTTTTTTTGTAATATGGTTAAGGAATAAGGTTTAGTTTTTCGCGATGATATCCTTGGGAATCCAGAAGGATTTGGTAGAAGCTTTAAAAAAATAGATTGCTGTCTGGTGTGGAATTAAAAGTAGATGCAGTTATGCAATAATGCCCAATTACGGCCATCTGTTGGTTTATTGTTATTAAATCTATACCGTTCAATCCTGGTGGTGCTTGCGTCGGTCAAGGTAGCGTTGGGCTACATCAGCGGTAGTAAGCTGCTGACTAGCGAGCCACCGGTAGATGCAACGATGCCGACTAGGCGAAGAGGTCAGGCGAAGCTAGGTACATTCCTTCTCCTCCTTCTTTTATTAGTTACCCTTTTTCAATTTGTAGGGTAAGATGTCTAGGGTGCCGATGGGCGCATGTCCAGCTAATGGTTTAAAAGTTCTAGTCGTAAACAGTTCCCTCCAATAGCCAGAGACGGCCGGAGCGTATAAGTGCCTTATCTTGGTAACGGCTCTGCCAGAATGGACTCACTTCCGCATCATTCGTGGGATTTACATGGACAAAAAAGAAATAATATAAAAAAAGAAAAATTGCATGCCCAGTCATGCATCGAACACCAGTCATAGTATAACTGCACTAACCCTACCTTTACCTCGTCAAAGGACAAGCTACTCACCTCGAGTCAGAAGATGGTAATATATTGAGACTACCACCAATTCGGTAAGTGCCAATCACACTCGTTTTACGAAAGAGGAAGTCAGATGGTATGCATTAGCCCGGAAATCTGGATGGAGGTGGAAGCCAAACTATCGGAGATGGCCTTGAATCACATCCTCACAGGCAAGGGAGGATCGACGCCCTGCTGTGATCATTGCGGACGGATAATTTGAGTATGATGAGTGGCAGTATCCATCCGGAACATTCCGGGTGGGTAACTGCTCATATTCTTGTTCAATAGCCCACTCCAGGTTTCAACATATCCCGATTTAACTTGCCAGTGGCGTTTTTCTTCATTATTATTCTATTAAAACTCCTCCAATTCAATTACCTGCAGGTTATATAAGACTTGAATCCACTTAAAACAACTCCTGGACTCCCACTGTTCCAGCGTGTCTAGCTTTTTTTAATATAGCGTCGCGGCGATGTATCGGCGTTTATCTAGTTTTTATAATCTTGGTGTTTCTTTGCCTTTCTCTCTTTTTGTCAGTTTCTTCCAGTCTCATATTATGGTGTATGGCTTCCAGCGACGCTTCCATTTTTTTCACCCATCATCATTCCTCATCATGCGTTTGTCGTTTTCCAATGTCCGTGGCGCCTCGACCATTGCTTCTAGTTCTACCCTACATTCGTCGAATCTCACACAATAAAATAAGACTTGCGTCGGACATAACGGTGAGTTATGCGCTCGAAACGATGGAGGTTATTTCCTATATCTTCCATGACTACTCAAGAACTGCTTGAGGTTGTAACTCAATTGGTCACGCTCCCTCATAACCCATCTGACCACGTTTGGGATTAGTCTTAAGGCCCCCATACACGGTCAAATTGGATGTACATCGAAGGGCGGATGTACAACCAAAACTATCGATTGGTCGTCCGATCAAAATACGTTAGGCTTATGGGTTTGATGAAAATCTGGTTGTACATCCAATTTGACCGTGTATGGGGGCCTTTAGTCTCCTTAACAGACAAGTCGCGCTTACCTTCTGTTAGGTACATCATCTGTCGATCATAGAGACGCACGCCTTCTTTCACCTGTTCTTCAATTGGGTTCATCTCCCCAATCACACACGCCACATGATATGGGCATAATGCCGTTCGCGCAGCCCGCCTGGAGGGCGCTTAATCTGTAAATTGCTCTCCATTTTCTGCTGTGAGCCAACCTATTCAACGCTGCTGGCCACACCGGCACTGCTTATAGCTGGACTGAGCTAACCATCTGCGCCATCACGAAGCGACGGCCGGCCTATGGTCCCCACGATGGGCAAAATTTTGCTGCAGTGTTGCACAAACAGCGGAACATTTATTCGCTAGGCCCTCCAAGTCTGCTTTAAAATATACTGTCCGATCGATCATCACTCCCGGGTACCTTAGGGCGGGCTGCGAGTGAATGATCTGCTTCCGTTCACCTTGATCTTTACGGACACTGGTATTTTCCGTTTGCTGATCAGCACAGCTTCAGTTTTGCGCTCAGTAAGCGTTAGACCAACGCTTTCTATCTCCCACATCATTTCTTCGCTCATGTAGGATGAATTCCACAACCGCTATCCCGATGCTACTTGCGAAACCGATCGTAACTGCTCCTCTTGGAAGAGGTGTACCCTCAACCCATCATTATATACTGTGATCCACAAGAGGGCCCAGGACAAATTCCTGTACACTGTCAACCTCCTAGCTGTGATTCCTCGGAGGTAGTCAGAAGTGAGAAAACCCGGTAAAAAATCTGAGACGCATTAGAAAGCAAGAGCCACGATAGTCCAGGAAATGCAGGAAAAGTAGAGTAAAAAATACAAAGCTACCCAAAATTTAGCACAGTTGTAGAGATAAGTTTCATTAACAACATATTAAAAACATAGGGCTAACGCAGGGCCCTCAACGGTCCATTTTTTCAGTTTTCGTTAATTACTCGAAAACTATGATTTCTAGCGAAAAAATTAAAAGATATAAAATTTAAAGAGATATGAAAAGGAAGAGAGGTAAATTTTTAACAAAATTATTTTTAATGTTAAAAATTAACCATGTACGAGGTGTGACAATTAAGTAATGAGACTGATTATATTGCCGCGATTGTGGTAACCCTGCGACCTTGAAATTCCCTTTCCCTTCTCTCGGCATCCTTCCCCTCTCCATTGATATATTTGCCATCGCTCTAGCTTGTTTAGTTCGCCTGCTCTGTCGTGTTGAGTAAACGTGTTTTCGTGGTGCTCGTTCGTTCTTCTTTTTTCGGGCGGGGGGCGTGCGGAGACAACCATTGTGAGCTTTGGCGTTTGGTTTCGGGTCGAATTGAAAAAACCAGCTCTCATCGCCTGTAATAACTCGATCAAGCAGCGTGGGATCGTTTTCCACTTGTTCCAAACAGTCTTCTGCGACGATCATTCGATGCTGCTTTTGCTCCTCGGAAAGGTTCCTTGGAACCATCTTCGCGCACAACTTTCTCATCCCTAAATTGTCGGTTAAAATTTGTCTGACTGTTTCACGGTTCATACCCAGTTCCGACGCCAACATTCGAACTGTTAAACGCCGATCTTCACGGATCAGGGCGCGCACACGCTGCGCATTCGTGTCAATCCGCACCTCGTCTGGTCTCCCGCTCCGCGCCTCGCCTCCCACGCTTTCACGCCCCTCCTTAAACTCTTTATGCCATCGAAACACCTGGGCACGACTAAGAGCACTATCACCATGCACTTTTACAATTTTAGCGTACGTTTCCGAAGCTGTTTCGCCCAATTTGACGCAAAATTTTATCGCGACGCGTTGTTCTTGATTTCGTTTTTCCATTTTCGTGACGAGCACCACGAACACACGTTTACTCAACACGACAGAGCAGGCGAACTAAACAAGCTAGAGCCATGGCAAATGTATCAATGGAGAGGGGAAGGATGCCGAGAGAAGGGAAAGGGAATTTCAAGGTCGCAGGGTTACCACAATCGCGGCAATATAATCAGTCTCATTACTTAATTGTCACACCTCGTAACTCAAATTAAAGCATTATACACGGGTGCAAAGGCAAATGGACACCGTGTCACGGATATGGGAACCATATCACGAGGCTACACGGAATACGGGGTTACCGTGCCACATGGCTAGACAGTATGCGGAGTAATTTTAGCAAAGTCTTAATTTAGTCGAGGTACATACCGCAGGGACCGGAACAGGCAATCCTTGCTTTGTGGCAACCGCAGCGCACCCCACAACCATTGGCAAAATAACACCTTCAAATGGCAGTCGAGGCTTAATGGTAACAGGATTGAGCATCCCATCTTCCCCCTTGCCCAACCCTGTTGCGGTATATGTACTCTGAGCGAGTGGTCCTTCGAAGCTCCTCTGGTGGGAGGAAGAGTGGCCATGTCTAGTTTGGGCTTTGTTGACAATTGCAAAATTGCCTAGCACCGATGTTTTTTCAGGTTGTCTTGATGCAAAGGCGCATTTTATAGAGCTAGAAAAAGCTTCTCGCCGGTATTTTCAATATCACAGGTGATGTTGAGCGATCTTTAAATATTGCTGAGATTTCATGAATGAGGCCAGGATTCCCTGATATTTCCATGTATCGCCGAGGTGGTGTCGCAACTAGAGATGCTTGGAAAACGGAAGCTGTTTAAGTTGTCGCATCAAAAACAATTTGCTCTTCACCTTCGCACGGTTTGGCTTTTGAAGTACATGTTGATAAATGATGGTGCCAATCCAGAAGAAGAAAAAGAACTATTATGTCCACATTCTCCACAACTATTGCTACTGTTGGATGTACAACAGCTTTATCCGAACCGCACCTCACAAATAGTGCCATCAGCATCCCCTTTAGCAACAGTTGTTTCAATTCCTGCTTCTGCCATTTTCTCAGTGAGCAAGTGGATCAGACTAGTTTTGATCCTTTCATTAGCATGCTCCTGTTGGACTGTGATCATCGTTTTTCATTAAAGTTTATCCCAACCGAAGTTTATATGAAAAACGGTACCGACAGTAAAATCGTTAGTCAGACTTGTAGGCGCGCTTAACATCTAAAATAGCCCAACTGACAATCTTCCCGGCATTGAAAGCGCAGCTGATTATTGTTTTTATCATTTCGATAACATGATGAATATGAGGGGTCAGGGTTTGGGGTATCTAGCATCACAGGGGTACTGGGTTCGAATCCCGGCAGGTCCTTCACCTTTTCCACTTTCCGTACTTACATAACTTTTTTTTTCTTTTCCCTCTTTACATTCCTGATGCTGCCACAGAGATTATGTTAGCTAAGTTTTGAGAAATTTATTAATAAATATGCTCATAAAATAAAAGGTCCTCTGCAATCAGCGAGAATATAGAAATGGCTCTTGGAAACCTTAGGTATAGTCCAGTCAAATAAGACTTTGAAGGTTACAATAATTCCCATAGAGCTAAAAATTGGTATGAATGTTCAGAATACCATTATAAATGAATTGTGAAAAGTCCCGATCAATCCCCCTTGTGCAAAAATTTTTATCGATGGTGAAAGTTTGCAAAAATAGGTTTTTCGCGTTTTTCAGCTAAACGGTGAGTTTTACAGCAAAAATAGTTCAGACAAAAATTGTAGATCATCCGATTCTCTACAAAAAATGTATCTACACTTTTTTTCATAAGTATTGCCATTTCCGTGATATAGCGGTTGAAAGAATTGAAAAAAATATTTTATTCGTAATATGCACACGTTTCCTCACCACCTATGAGGTAGTGTGCTTGGCGCTTTTTTTTAACGTGGTTTCCCCGGTAGGCCTATTCCACGATCTATTATGATCCTATTGAATGCAAATGGAGTATTGAAAATGATGTAATATATAAATGAAAAAATAATTTGGAAAAATTATTCATCGGATTCATAATAATCCAATGGAACTTCTAGTATATTGTCTTCGTTTTCTTCTTCTTCTTTTTCTTCATCTTCTTCTTCCTTATCTTCCTGCTGGATACAAATATGTTCTAAAAGTGATGCATCATATGTCTCATCACTGATATCGTAATTATCCTCATCTAGTATCGATTCAACATTGGAGCACGACTGTCCTTGACAATTGGTGCATGCTAAAGAACAAAACAGTCCAACCTTTTTACAGCCGCATTTAGCATTGCAACCTTTTTTGCAATTGCAAAAGATGGTGTTAAGGAGTTTTTCTGGTGCAGGTGGGAGTAACGTATGAATTGGTTCCAATGCATTGTCAACTAACTTCCAACCCCAGTCTTCTGGATCCATTTTATTACCAAGCCACACTTGAACTTGATAATATACCCGGAATAGATGTTGTTGAGCAGCAGCAGAGGTTGGGGGAAGACAAGCTAATTGCACTTGTTTTTTATTATAAGTTTTTTTTGCAAAAGATAAGTATCGGAGCTTAGCCAAGCAGGTAATTTTTTTTGGAGCTCCGTACATAGAAATAAGAAAGCGAATTCCATTAGTGATTATAACTTCTGGAGTAGAGCTAGAGAGCTCTAGTAGAGCTCTTCTTTTTTATCGGTTTTTTTTTTCGTACCAAGCTTGATTTAAAATATCATGGTGACTATCAATAAAACATACGAATGTTGATGATCCTGATTTTTCTGTAATAATAATTCTATCACCATACTCCAACTTCAATCGCATTTTAATGGTTCTGTTATCTATTGTTGATTTTTTACAAATACTTTTCAATTCGTCTAATGTGAATTGACAATCATCGCTATTTTCAATATACTTAAATATTTCTCTCATCGCAATATTTGTAGCTTCATCTTTAGGACGACCGACTTTACCCCCAGTGGTCGGTTTCAGAAAAGAATTGTAGCAATCGTTATGATACTTAGCCTCGGCAGCGACTAAATCATATTCAAATTCAATTCGAGCAGCAACAGCTTTGGCTACATCATCACAACGAGTTTTAGCTATAGTTAGAATACTGTCTTTGAACGAAAGTGTAGTCACTTTAAAAATCTTACGTCGGTACTGCAGTGCTTTTTTCTTCTCCAACTCTTCATTTAATTCATTGCCGCAAAATAAACAACACTGGTTGAAGCAAAATGTAGTTTCACTTACTCGTGCTCTAGTACGAGGAGGACTTATTTTTGATGAACCAGCTTCTTCTTCTTGGCGCCGTCTTTTCACGGCATCAATGCTACTTTTTCGAGTATAATTTTTTCGACACTGCACATGAATTTTTACAGATGTCTGGTCTTTCAGGTACTCCGAAAACTCATCACCTCTTTCAATACTTGCATCAATTAATGCTTTCATGCCGCGATCAACAGTAACAACTCCACTTTCAGTCAAAGGTTGACTACAAATAAAGCAGAATTGCGACATTTTTTTTTAAAAACAGTAAAATGCACAAACTTTGTTACAAAATATAAGCGATAGCCACGAGTTGTCACTACGAAGGAATGCTTACGACTAACAGTATTTTGTTGAGTATGAGACCTTCGAAACGGAGCAGGTATACGAGCATCGCCACGCTGACAATTGAATGGAAGACAGATGTTACTCAAGGCCATGCAACTAAATGAAAATAGGGGAGGAGTTTTTGACGTTCATTTATATTCTAAGAATTTTATAATTTGTATGTATAAGACATAGGGACTCATGTATTTACTCATATAACTGTTCAAAAATGTATATAAAAGTACATTAACGTGCATATTACGAATAAAATATTTTTTTCAATTCTTTCAATCGCTATATCACGGAAATGGCAATACTTATGAAAAAAAGTGTAGATACATTTTTTGTAGAGAATCGGATGATCTACAATTTTTGTCTGAACTATTTTTGCTGTAAAACTCACCGTTTAGCTGAAAAACGCGAAAAACCTATTTTTGCAAACTTTCACCATCGATAAAATTTTTTGCACAAGGGGGATTGATGGGGACTTTTCACAATTCATTTATAATGGTATTCTGAACATTCATACCAATTTTTAGCTCTATGGGAATTATTGTAACCTTACCTCTATTTTAAGGACTAATTTGACTGGACTATAGCGCCCCAAGTGTTGTGGGCTTGCCGTTAATACGGAAAAGACAGAACTGAGGCATTTTATCAAAAAAAAAAACCCTGATTTTAGTCTACTTAAAATATTAATCAATTTTTAATTTTAAGCTCTGATTTTCTTAGTACATACTTTTAATCTATGAATTTATTATGAACTGAAAGTCTATGTATGTGTTAATAAGCTTCCAATCCCGCCACGTACAAATACATCCATTATTCCCTTATGGAATTTCAAAATGAACCCAATAAATACCTCCGATCATATTTATGCCCGCAGTAAATTCAAAATATCATAAAACCGAACTTATATGAAATTTCAACTTAAAATAAAATCACCCATAAAATGGCGGATGTTTAAAGCGCTACACGGGGGCATAGGTCGGAGCTAGTGGCAGTCGACATCCATGTGAGAAGAAATTATGTACGAAAAAAAGGTGCCTCGGCTTGAGAGAGCGAGTTTCGCCGATATGCAGCATAGCGCCGCCGGCACAACATACAGGAACCAGTTACGTCACACCGAAGCGCATCCCCAGCCCCCGTTCGCCCGCTGGTGGGCGGCCAAAAGGCGGGGGTGGTTGGATTCGCTTCTTTTACAAAACAAAACTTTTCCATTGAAATGAAATTTTGAAACATGACCACTTTGAAGTCTTGATGCCTGATGCCTTTAGCTTTGTGGCGGAGCTGATGTGCAGGACCAAGTTTTAGTTCTGCTATGCTTTGTGCAGCGCGGCGGATCCTTTCAATTTTCCAACCCTTTCCGCAGTTTTTCCAGCTATGTGCAGCCTTTTTCCTATCCGCAAAATGATATCACGACGCTTTGGTTACAGAGCTGGAAATTTTTCAAAATTTTTTGGTTGATTTCCCGTCGCTTTGTGTCTTGTGTGTACGCAGCTGAGTTCTGCCACTGTTTCCCCGCTTCGTCGACACAATAATTCCGTAGTTTTCTGCACGTTTTAATATCAAAATTTATTTCAATTGAACCCTGATGAATTTGGCTCCCGTTGTTGTGTGAATGTGCCGTGCCGTGCCGTGGCTCGTCCTTGGCTGTGTGAGGGTGCTTCCCTTATTTTTTTATTTAATGGAGCGTACACGAATGACAGATTTCATTACTTGAACGAGATACCCAGAGTCCTTCCTCTGCCAGTAGCAAAAATGTTATTAGTCCTTTTACGATGGTCTTGTGATGCAGAAAGGGTGGGGAAAATTCTTCAATTAATCACAAAATTGGGGAGCTTAGATGCTTTTTCAAACTGGCACGAGATAAAGGCTTGAGACTACACATTAACATTGGGTAATGAAAATGCTGTACAAACCTAATTAGGACTAAAGGGAGATTGAATTTTCTATTACATATGAATGAAATTTGCAGCGTGTACTTCAGCCTCATCCCATAAATATACAAGTCGATGTCACAAAAACCTATGTCTACCAAAAAATCCTGTTTGAAAATTACACCAGGCATTGGCTCATATTGCACTTGATTATATCCTGCAGTTGGGCCAATCATCAGAAGTCTTGAAGAAAAACTAATCTTCTTCTTCTTTATGTGATAAACCCATAGTTTAGGGATCTCACTTTGTACTACTCCTTTGTACTAGTACATATACCAGGAATGTAGGTCTGATGAACGTAATATGAACGCCTGCTAAACTGGCGAATATTCCCCAGAGCCAACGTACTGTACCAGCATAATGGCGCGATAAAAATAGTGGGCGCCACTTATGCGAGGTATTACCCCCTTAGCCACAAGCCCGGAAAAGCATGACCAAGGAGCCAATACCATACGGGTAATTCCATGCCAACTCAGCATGAGTGTCCACCCGCCCATCACGGATTTTAAATTCAACTTCACTGGCGTGTTCTACACTTAAAAACAACAGATTTTGCCAAAAATAAAATTTTTTCATTGATTCTATTGATTTTTATAATCGATTTTTTATTTTATGTTTTTATCGAAGTCAGAAGTCACAATAATTGAATTTTCTTCTAATTTTGCAAATAGTGAACAGTAAAAAATGTAAAAATGTACTATTCTGATAGGAAACTTTCTGACGAATCGATTAATGGCATTGTCGAAGCGAAATTTTTAGATCTAATGGTCCAAAATGGCGTTTTTTTGAAAAAAATCACCTTTTTTTCAACTTAAAATATCTCAAAAAGGGATACCTCAAAAAATTTTGTTTTACATGAAATCGCAAGGGTTTTAATTGAACTTTACGAATATATCATGGTCTTTTGTACTTTTGGCCAACCAAGTTGATTTTCAGGCTATTTTAGTTCAAACTCTGAATTTTCACCAAATGAAGTGAATTTCAATATGTTCTATCACTATATTTTGCAAATACCGGGAAAAAAGGCTAATAACAAACATTTTCACCCTCTATCCCTCTATCATTAACCCTCTATCTTGGTAGACATAAATGAAGTTTAAGTCTCTTGTGACTTCATTCATAAATCTTTGAAATGACTGGGCTGCATTTCTCAACCCAAATGGCATGCGAGTGAACTCAAACAAACCAAAGGGTGTTATTAAGGCAGTTTTATGCACGTCTTCTTGTGCAATGGAGATGTTGTGGTACGCACGCACCAAATCCACCTTCGAAAAAATCGTGCATCCGTGAAGGTTCACAGAGAAATTGTGAATGTGCAGGATAGGATATCTATCCGGCACCGTGACTGCATTAAGGCGACGGTAGTCGCCGCATGGCCTCCAATCATTTGTATCCCGTTTAGGGACCAGATGAAGTGGAGATGCTGCGGGAGACGACGATGGTTGACAAATCCCTAGTTAAACCATATGTTCAAACTCCAATTTCGCCACCTTGAGCTTCTCAGGATGGAGTCTACGAGCGGTAACGAAAGGTTACATTAGTAACAGTGTGATGTTGCACATTGTGTTTAACCGGTAGGTCAAAATTAAGTGGTTGTGTTAAAGAAGCGTACTTCATTAACAATTCTTTATATTTGCCAAGATGTTCTCATTCAAAGCTCTCGATCATATACTATCATATACTCACCAGTTGCACAGACGTCAGTCTGAAGACTGATCTGTGAGTCAACTAATACTCGCATTTTGAAGTCGAGGATGAGTTCTAACTTCGTGAGGAAGTCCGCACCGAGTATAGCTTTGTTAGTGTTGACTATTATGAAGTTGTGGATGAACCGTCGGCGAAGACCTAGGTTCAGTTCCAGCAACTTCATGCCAAAAGTGTGGATCGTGGATCCATTAGCGGCCCGCAGAAGTAAATTAGGGCATGTAGTTTATACCCTAAAAGTGTGCGCTGGAATTAATGATAGAGACCCTCTATCCGATCAAATCATACAATGTAAAGTCGTCAGTCTTGATACAACACCTGCAATCAAGTTCAACCTGATTACCAAAAGAAAAATATTGATGCATAATTATAATTTGATACCTGCACGCGGCGGATATCCGCCAGGCGGAATTTATAGATTAATGGAAACTTGCGGGTGCAAATGGACACCGTGCACGCGCAAATCAATTGTGCTAATCAAGCAAATTATGTGTAAGAATATTTTCACCTAGAAGTAAGTTAAAATTAAATTAAATATTCAATACTTGTCAACAGTTTGAGTCGTTCGGTGTTTTTTTTTTTTTTTTTTTATGTGAAAGACTAGAGTCTCAGGGAAGACCCTTTATACTGTCGACAATCTATTTTCTTCATATAGAGTGCAATGTCGAACAGCAGCTCTAGTCGGGGAAGGAAGGAACTGCCACAACCTACCCGCGATATTTTTCAGTCCACCTACTTCCAACCATTACTATGACTACTTTGGCATCGGGGCATCAAGAAACAGCTCGCTGGAGTGTTATGCCTCCTGAAACGAGTTGAATCTCATCAACCAACCGATGACATGCGCTTTTGGCGGAGCGGGGAAGGGCTAAGGAAGGCTATGACAAATGGAATCAGGAATGTAAAGAGGGAAGAAGAAAGAAGGAAAGTTATGTAGGTGGGAAAATTGGAAAAGGCGAAGGACCGTGGGGCTTGGCCGGGAATCGAACCCGGGACCATCGGTTAATTAAACTTTGTTATTAGTAAAAACTTGTTTTGTTTCATTCATTAATAAAAATTTCTATGTTCCCGGAACAAGTTGATACCTTTGTACAAGTTTGATAAATATAGAATTTTCTTTTGTATTATGAAAAGATTAATTAAATATTTAGAAAATGAAGTTTCAAATGCCTTTTCATTGAAATGCTTTCATTTTTTTTGCAGTCTGATAGAAAACGCAAACGTTACTTCATAACAAATAAAACTTAATAGTACTTTTTTACTTAAATTGCATTAACATATAATTTTTTTGATTGATTAAGATATATGCTGAAAAACTGTGTGTTCGGTGAAAATGTTTGTTATTAGCCTTTTTTCCCGGTATTTGCAAAATATAGCGATAGAACATATTAAAATTCACTTCATTTGGTGAAAATTCAGAGTTTGAACTAAAATAGCCTGAAAATCAACTTGGTTGGCCAAAAGTACAAAAGACCATGATATATTCGTAAAGTTCAATTAAAACCCTTGCGATTTCATGTAAAACAAAATTTTTTGAGGTATCCCTTTTTGAGATATTTTAAGTTGAAAAAAAGGTGATTTTTTTCAAAAAAACGCCATTTTGGACCATTAGATCTAAAAATTTCGCTTCGACAATGCCATTAATCGATTCGTCAGAAAGTTTCCTATCAGAATAGTACATTTTTACATTTTTTACTGTTCACTATTTGCAAAATTAGAAGAAAATTCAATTATTGTGACTTCTGACTTCGATAAAAACATAAAATAAAAAATCGATTATAAAAATCAATAGAATCAATGAAAAAATTTTATTTTTGGCAAAATCTGTTGTTTTTAAGTGTAGAACACGCCAGTGAAGTTGAATTTAAAATCCATGATGGGCGGGTGGACACTCATGCTGAGTTGGCATGGAATTACCCATACATAAGAAATGAAAAGAAAATCCGGAACTCCTATGCCGGCCACACGGAGTTATCTAGCTCGCCGGAGGGGTCGTGGGGTGTGTGGCCGGGGCTTACCGCGGTTGGTTCACCACTTACCTGTGTCTGTGCAACTTTGACTTCCGTCCATCATCCTCCTGTCATCGCCTGAGCCGCATCACCCTGAAAAGGAATGACCCCCTCCCTCAACCATTCCACAAGAAAAATTTTAACGCATGGCCATTTTAATAAATACAATCCTTTAATATAACATCAACCCATCACAATCTGATGAGTTGCCCGTGTCAAATATTAACCGTGAACGAATACAATTCAAAAAAACCTACGAATTACGTGCACATGAGTATGAAAGATAACCATAAAGCGCGCAGCATTGGCCAATACTCCTCGCTTTGTACAAACGAGATTACAATCCAAAGAAATCACTTAGAAGAAAACACTTTTCTCGGAACCAATCAAGAACAACATATATCCGACAAGGAGCAACACAAATTCACCAATAATTATCAAGAATATTACAAAGGTAATACTAACTACTATTAAAATTAATATATTATGAATAAATTTTTCTTTGTGTTTTTAAATTAAAGCAATAAAAAGAAAATTTTTGGTAATTTTATTTAGTGTAATTTTTTTGTTTTTCGTGTGTATTTTTTTCTCGGATCCAGCTGGTGTGGATGCACTATGGTTATGGCTTAATTACCTGAAGCTCTTCATATACTAATGTCTGCAGCTCGATACCTATCCTCTAGTTTCCCGGCAACTTTGCACTATCTAAACCAAATTCAAGCAATTTTAGATAAATTTTCGGTCTGTTGGTCTTCTGATTTTAAGCCTGTATCGTCATACACCTTCTCTCCAATGCCTTCCGCCAGTTCTCTCCACGGTTTTCCCGTTTTTTCTGCACTTTTGGTGACAGATAAACGAAGAGTATTAAAACCACCGGGACTTGCCCCTTAAATAAATAACCAGTTGGTCCAGATTAACGCCAAACCGCACCTTTCTTAGCTAAAAATTTCGTCAAAATAACACCAAAACCTGCATATCCTGCTCCCTCAACTAAGGGCCAAACGAACCAAGTTTTTCTTTTGATATTGCTGGTATCCGCTTCGATACCTCTCCAAACTCCCTTCCTAATGGTGTGCCTAATCTTGCTTGGATTACCGCCTAGGCTTCACAGCACCGAACTAGTCCTGATTATTGCTGATTTGAAGCGAAACTGTGGTTTTTTCCTCAAATGGACTGGATAATGAATGTATTGGTCTTCCAGCCAGTAGTATGGATTCAAAAAAAACTGATTTTTTTATATTTTTAATCCCTCAGAATGTACAAGACTCCAGCCGTCTAAATTCCAACTACTTTTTTTTTCCTTCAAAAACAGAACTCTCCTTTTATTTTTCTTTTTTTATTTTATCTTAAATTTTTCCGAACACAAACTTTTGCAGTAAATCTCTGCCCCCGTCAAAATTCGAACTCTCATCTCTTTTTTTTTTTTCCTTTCTCCCCGCCTACCTTTTTGTTCCCCACCAACTACTCGATTTTCTTCTACACAGTAATTTTTAGTCAAGTAGATATTTAGGCAAAACTGACCGTTACATTACTAGGACTTCGTTGCGCCATTTGGTATGACGCGGTCAATATTTCATCAACTCCATGTGTATTGAAAGGAGCAAGCTTGTCTATCACACACGAAATCTCACAGGGTCATCAGCCATGATCCTATCAGCCTCATCTCGGTTCAGCTTTGTTTCCGTTTGATTTAAAATTACTCAAAACAAATCCGGAACGGCTGGCAAGCGAGCTTCCATCTTGTTACTTTTCCCCAGATTCTCCACCGTTACATTAACAAATCTGATTTCGGAGACTGGGTCCTTGGAGATCATTTTTTGAAGTCTGCGTATTGTAATTGGTAAGAAAAGTACGCGTTCATGAAAATGATAGGTGCAAGGAAAAAGTGTGTAACACTGTAGGACAAATGACAAAACTATTTTTTCTCACATGGAAAAAAATTTGATATTCATTGAGATCTGAATTTTTAGAACAAGACTGTTTTGGTCGTTTGTAAAGATCAACTCTTTTTCAAAAGTTATTAACTTTTGAATGTTATGTTAAATGCAAGCAATATGAAAACAAATAATTTTGTTTTTGGCAAATATTTTATTTTAATACAACAGAAAATGTATACAAAAGTACTTACTATAAATATAAAAAGTTTTTGTTTTGAACATTTTTAAAACAGTTTTACGTAAAATTTCTGATCCGACCATATTAAAAAACCCAGATTGAGTAGAAAAAAAGTTCGAACATTCAAAAGTTAATAACTTTTGAAAAAGAGTTGATCTTTACAAACGACTAAAACAGTCGAGTTCCAAAAATTCAGATCTCAATGAATATCAAATTTTTTTCCATGTGAGAAAATTCGTGTTTCATAGTGTAATCGTTGATTCTTTAGGTCACCATCGATATTCTTTAGTCAGGTTTTCTTCGGTGACGATCGCTGAATTTTCCAGTCTGCGGGACGGTCTCGCCAGAGAAGTTTACGTGGCAAGCGGTTATCATCCACATGTCCAAACCACCGTAGTCGACGTTTTTGCATTTCTTCTTCGATCAGTGTCTGCTGATCGCATCTTTATCGAACTGTATCGTTTCGAAGGCGATTGCGGAGTTAGACACCGATGATTTGCCTCAAGCATCGAATTTGGAAGACCTCGAGCTTCTTAACGTCCGGTTTGAGCAGTAATGGGCCTATTGGGCCAAATCACACGGGCATTCACTTTGGATTCGAGTATTACACGATGCACCAAATTTTTAATCTGCCTCTTTTTCGTGTAACGATAGTAAATGTAAACGAGATGGTGAATTTTCGTGAACCCCAGAGAACAAAGTTATGCTTGTGTTAGTGTAATTTGCTGTGAGACTGTAATTTTTTTGGAAACCACCATATACACTTCCCTGCACCCCCTTGTCAAAAAAACCGGTTTATTGGAAGGAGTGTTCAGCTTACAAATTATTTGTGAAAAATTTGATGTACGAGGTGTGGCTATTAAATAACGAGACTGACGCTGCTACAGAAGAAGTGCACATGCGCCAAACGCCAGCAACCAACAGCTGTTATCGTGAAGCCTTCTCTTTCGAATGTAGTGCCTCTCGCTTCTGTAAACAAATCAGTACAGCCGTAGCCTTCGTTCGCATTAGAGTTGTTTTTTTGTTTCGCCGGGAAAATGTTAAGTGTAACAGTAGAGCAACGCATTGTCGCAACACATTCCGCATTGTCTGTTAAGAGGTTTCTAGCCAAATTCAGCATCCCAGTGTTAGACCATCCGCCTTATTCGCCGGATCTTGCGCCGTGCGACTTCTATCTGTTTCCTAAGGTGAAATCTGCATTAAAAGGAACAAGATTTGAGTCTGTTGAAGCTGTGAAAGAGAAAGCGGCACGCGTCCTAAAGGAGCTGACAGAAAAAGACTTCCAGCACTGTTTCGAACAATGGAAGATTCGCATGGAGCGTTGTAGGGATAGAGGAGGGGTGTATATTGAAGGTGATCACAAGTAAAAATGTATGAAATAAAAATAAAATGTTTTACAGCGTCAGTCTCGTTATTTAATAGCCACACCTCGTATTTACATGCATTTCTGATCAATACTTTTTACTTTGCATCCCATTTTGTTCCGATAATGTTCAATTACCTAAATAGGCTAAATTCAAGCTGCATACACAGAAAGAATTCCCTTTCTACTATCGACTGCATACACAGAAGTAATAGATTCGTTTCATTCATTTCAAACTTCCTCTCCTATCTCTTCCTAATTTCCCGTCGTCACAAGACTTTAACTTTTAGCAAACATCAAGGAGAGTAGTCTAGAGCTTGATTACAATGCATATTTGCCCTAGTTTCAAGCATACTAAATGGAAAAGTGTAATCCTGATTTTGTGCGTCCTTCCTCATGATTTTAAGTCGCTTTATCCTGACTCTCATTCCCTCTCTATAGCTAAAGTTTATGCAAAGTTTCAGTTTCCGACATAAGGTAGGGAGAAAAGGACACATTTTAATGGATATCATCACATTTAAGGGAGCAAAAAAATAAGACAGAAACTGTCGACTTTATTTAATAAATTTATAAAACTGCACGATTTACAGCGTCGTAAGTTGTAAAGTTGTTCAAGTTGCTAAGGAATGATATATTTAAAATTTTCACATCGTCCCTTTTTTGGGTGGGTGTTTTGGGTGGGTATGTATGTGTGTGTGTGTGTTCTTAATGAAAATGTTAAAATTTTTTTAAGCGTATCTCTTTATTAGTAAAGCCCCACACCATGGTCTAAATAAAAGTTGAGAAGCGGCCTAGGCAGATTACAACGTCGGATAAAACTTTAGTTGACAGAATTAAATGTGCTCGTAAGTCTTTGCTTTCCCGTCGGATCCTAATCCTCTTGATATCCCCAACAAAACCGGAGACTAGGGTCCTTCTTAAAGTTCACAATTAAATCCCTCGAATTAAGTAGAAGGAGCATAAGCACATAAGCCTAAACTTTTCTTCTTCTTCTTCTTCTTCGTCGACGTCGTCTTCGTCTTCATCTTCATCTTGTCCTTGTTCTTCTTCTGCTACAACCATCATCTTGAACTTGGTCCTAGATGGCTGTGGGGGCCCCCAAGTGGTGTAATTACACATACGCCATAGGCTTTCAAGAATTTCTCTAAATCTTCCGCAACTATTTCTATTCGAGTTGGCATTTGCCAATATACAAATCCTCTTACGTGTTATTAAGTAAGATGAAAGTTGTTCATTGCTAGATAATGGAAGTTAATTCCATCCGGGACTGCTCCACTGAATGTCTGGAAATCCTTTTAGCTGATGGACATATTTTAACACAAGACGTTATCCCTTTTCTGTTAAGCTTTAATTTCAATATATCTATATAATACATCCCAGTTCGGTTAGCTTGTGTACGTCGTTTTTGTGCCCGGGACAAGTGTCTTGGTGCACATTCTTCAGGAATCGTCGTCCTTCTTAAATCGGGGCCAACATAGAATCCTAGTAGAAGAGTTTACTATACTACTACTGTAGCCAACCGAAGGGGATCCCTATGCATCCATCTATCCGACAACTTATGGCAGCATGGAAGTCCTGGGCACAAAAAGAGGAGAGCATTCAATTAAATGCGGATTAGGTTGGAAGACAAAATCAAATGCTGAAGTACTCAAGATAAATTTCCTGGGCTCAGAATCCGCCCCCACCACCAGCCCAGTCCCCCACAGCACAGCCCCCGTTCTTACACCGTCGCTCCCGCCCCCCACACTAAAAAAGATGTGCCTTCGTCGTTTCGTTATGCTGTCTTGTATCCTGCTATCCTGGTGTATCCTTGCCGCTATCGTCCTGAAACGGCAGCTACTAATTCTTAAATGGGGCCCGGAGACACTTTTGTATCTTGATGTTAGCAGCAAATATTGAGCTCCTTTTATAGCTAATAACTGTGTGTAATGGAAGGCTTGTCGTTGTTTAGCTCCTTAAAGGGGGACGTTGAGTCGGGAATTAGAAGGAATTTGAACGGCTTATCAACCTTCGAATGCCTCGCGTTTTCCGTTAATTTAGGTAATTAATTTGTTTATTAAATTTAATGTTTCACAAAGCTTTGTTTATAATTTTTCACTTTTCCCCCAAAAACGCGGGGCCAGATCTATACCGCGCCAGGTAGGAGAGATACCATCCAGCATCCAGCATCCAGCAGCACACTTTTTACGAAAATCCCTCCGAGATTTATTCCAGGCCCGTGCTACACAAGTCCCCGGCGCTTATTTATGCCCGCGTCGTCTACCTGTGTACTTAACTGATTTTGTTATTAATGTAGGAAGTGATTTTGCACCATAGAACTCTACACAGCAAATAGGATTGACTTCTAACAACTGTTAATTAAATTGAATTCGCTGCTTAGGCGTACCTGTCCTACCTGGGCCGGGGCGGCGTCCTTTTAAATTCCCGGAAAACTCCGAAATTCATGGCATTTCCAGAGCTAAGACGATAGGACAAAGAATTTATTCGGTGATTCCTAGACAATTTCTCTGCATTTTGAGGTAGGGCCTTTTACGGACAGCACAAGTGACAGCCCGAATATTTGCTGGCTGACCAACCAATGCTACTGGGGCTTCAATTGATTTTCAAATCACACCTGAGTGCATTTAATTAATACTCGCAAAAGGTAAAAGGGTAAGTTATGTTGTGTGATAAATATACATACATAGGCACAAGGCAGAAATATGTATGCAAATGTGTGTTTGGAGGCAAATTGTTAAAGTTATTTTGCGGCGCATTCAAATATGATGATGAATAAGGTCCTGGCTCAGTGTTTTGTGGGGACAAGCTAGAATTGTGTCTGGAAAGTGTTCGAAAGTAAATGTTCATATATTGAAATGATTTGAATTGTTTTGCAAATGCATAGATTTAATGGAAATTGTTTTGTAATTATAATTATATTTCTGCATGTTCTGGCAAACAAAGGGGGTTTCAATTGAATTTGCATCATTTCGAAGCGGCATCTCCAATGACGACAGTAGGCTTTGGTGAGATGAAGCTGGATATTGCTCCTGTTCATGGGATGTAGAAGATCTACAAAGCGATTTTTAACACTCTGTGAACGATTCATATGCGAATGACAGCGTGAAAGATTCTGGGTTGATGAAATATGTTGTGAAGGTGATATTAAGGTCTGTTAGACTTCTGTTCAGAAGACAGGTCCGGGAGTTTATAAAAGCTTTAGTCTACCTCGCCACCTAGACAACTGGATATACTAGTGCGTAACGACATGGGCGGCGCTTTCATTGGTACGAATGGTGTACTTGCACCGGGCGCAATTTGTCGGGGGCGCAATGTCAGAAATTAAGATTAAAAAAAAAAAACTAAAACTTTGAAAGAAAAAAAATAGCATTCTCACGGGTGCAAGAAATTACACAAAGTTACCCAATTTTTGTCCCTATACTTTCTCATGCAAGAAAAAGGGGGAAATTTCACTCTCCTCGTGCAGGAAGTTTAAAGAGATTTTTGCTTCGAGATTCGAGAAATTCGGGAAAGAATCTCTATTGTGCATTGCTGTTTACCGTGATTTATATAAGCTAGAAGGCGCTGTTGTTGCACTTTTAAATTCTGTTTCAAGAATTGAATTTACGAAATAAGGAGAACAAAACTTGAGAACTCCTCTTTAATTGCTCTTTTTGTTTGTATAATATAACCCATTACAAGAGACGGCAGATGGTAAGGTGTAACCCAGAATTAGACTCAAACAAGTGAGAATTGGCCCGATGGCTCATTTGTTTTCGTATTTTTGTAATACGTAATTTGTAAATGCTCTAAGATGAGCAGTTCTGTAAGTACTCTAAGCTAAGTACTTATGGCACTTTTGCAAAAAAAATTCTACGCACAATATTTGGCGGTGTCTGCGAAAACGGTCAATGGAGAAGGAGATATAATCATAAATTATACTAACTGTACCGAGGACCCGACATTGTCAAAAGTAAAAAAATAAGTATATTACGATGAGTGGCAAACCTACAAAGGCTCGAGTCCCTGATGGAAAGCGTAATTCAGGTCGGCCGAAAAAGTGATACATGGACTCCGTTGAGGAAGATTTAGTAAAGGTAGACGTACGTAATTGCCATATTAGCATGAGTCAGTTACCGAAAGTGCGTGCTGTTTGGAGTTAAAAGGTCGCGCAGACGCAAGACCCTTTCCCAGAAGGAGAGTGGCAGTGGTGCCTTTCATATCCATTTCGTCAGCTTTACAGGGTCCTGCAGAAGAAAAGCTGAGCCATCTCGTTAGCAGATCTGCGGCATTCTGAAATAGTTGTGCAGATGACGAGCTTAGAGCTATCAGTAAAGAAGTTTATGGCATCCAGAATACTATGTGGTCTATTTCTCCGTTCACGACGTGAAGGGATGTGGATCCTGTAGTTCTTCGTGAAGGCAACCTCGGATATTCAAAAATCGGCTTGTGTACCTTCCCTTGATTTCGGTCCAAGATTCTTGTTCTAAGACTTGTTCTGCGATAGTTGCGTTTTCCCTTGTCACAAGGTTCAAAGAAGGGAGGTATAACATAACGTTTAGGGCATCTGCAGGCGTGAAGCGAAGTGCGCTTGTTGTGCATAACTCCACACATCTTCTCACTTCCTGTAGTTTGTTTAGAACGGACTTACTCAAGGTTGGCCATCATACTGAGGCCCCGTCGCTGATGCGTATATTTTTGAAAGCGAAAAGCGCTATGTTCGTTTCTGTATTTTAATTCCAGAGGAGTTTCTTGGCCAACATTACTCCCAGATATTTGGCATTGTTGCTGAATTTGAGCCTAAGATTGTTAAGCCGGGGAGGGATGGGGCTTTATACCTCCTCTTTAAGGAGGTAGTGTTCCGCAACTAGGGCCGTTGCTTATTGAATTTATTCTAATGGTCATATCGGAATGGTAGAGAACTGCGCGCACAACATAAAAGCCGATCTTGAGCGTATTTATCAATAATCTTTAACCAAACACTTGTTGCTAAATGCATCTTTAATCCTGCTGCATTTCAATCTATAGGCGTTAATTATTATCAACTACCGAGGCTCGAGACATCGCCAAAAACCGGCAAGAATGGAAACGAATCGTGAATAGAGTTCGAGACCCACCACCAGAGAGATAAGCCCTGAGAAACGCCAGTATGATCTCGAAAATATCCCTTGGACCCTTGGACAGACAGAGGAGGGTGAAAGGCGAATGTTTCGCAACTCAAAACGAAGCAAACACCGGACTGGTGCTGGTTGGGAGTTGGGTGAAAGGTTGGCACGTTCTCCTATCACTTATAAACTACACTTTTAACTAGCTAAGTTAAGCTGGGTAAATATATTACAACATATTACAAACAGGATTTACAGCCATAAGCGTTGACCCCAGCCAAAGTCTTGGTTCAGAACCTTTACAAAAATCAAATTTGTTGACCATTCGGTACTGGGTTCATTCCAGCTAAACTCTCAGCAGCGAGTCGATGGCATAGAACTATCGAATTCATAAACGGGTAGATAGTACAGAAAATGCTGCCTGATCATATGAAAAGGGGACAGGTACGTAGATCCCGCCTCGGGATAATTGAGAACTCATTTGGGTGTTTTGGGTCTTTTTATCATTAGTTCGGTGAGGTAAAGCATAATTGGAGTTATCTTCGGTCGTTCATAGAGTACTTGGTTCGAGAACGATTTATTTGCTTCTTTCATGTAGAGTGAGGTGCAGTGCCTTAACATTTTACGTTCCAGAGCCTGAATTTTCTTAGCCGCAGTCTGCGAGCACTTACACCATACTGGAAAAGCATAGACTATTACTGACTCATCCTTCACTCATCATAGTTTTATACAATAGAAGTTTCGTGTTGCTATAGAGATTCATGAAATTGATGAGCGGTCTCAGCGTGGCCGCCGCGGCTTTGACCATTTTAAATTTCAATCTGACATGGGAATTCCATTTTCATCTTCGATGGAACAGGACTCCCAGGTAGGCGATGGTGTCATCTGGCGTTATCCGGAGACCATTGATCACAACAGAAATTAGCCTCAATCCCCTTGTAGCGTTTTTGTGGCTCTTGCCCGCCAAGTTTCTAAAGCAGATTAATTTACTTTTATTTTGGTTTATTCTGAAGTTTGATTCACCTGCATATGTAGAGCTCTTGCCGCCTTCACTGGAGATTCATTAGTAGTCCAGATCAGCGTATCATCCGCATATTTTAAGCTAGTGGAACCATGTTGTAAGCTAGTGGAACCAGTGAACAAAAATGTTAAACAGTTTCGAACCCAAGATGGACCCCTGCGGTACTCCAGAATTGATCGCGAATTTGACCGACACCGACTCGCCCAGCTGAATATAGGCTGACCTATTAGTGAGGAAGCTGTACACCATCTTTGTTATGCTAAAGGGACAGTCCAGTCTATTCATTTTGAAAATGAGGCCTTCGGGCCATACAGTCCCAAATGCCTTCTTTAGATCGAGTGCACACATGACCGTGCATTTCTTAGCTCTTAGATTCTTGATGACGTTCCCCTGGAGAAAATGTAGCGCATGTTCTGTGGCGTGTTATTTTCTCGAACCCGAATTGGAACTATCTGATAATTTCGTTAACCGAGCAGAACCCCTCCAGGTTTCTTAAGATGATCCTTTCTAGTAGATTCCCAAAGCTCAATAGCAGGGAGATTGGCCTCAGGTCATCCGGGGTACGGGTTTTACCAGCTTTGGGGATGGATATGATCTTCGCATGCATAGATAGTTGTTGATGATTGTGGGGAGATATTTGGAAATCCAATCACTTCCCGCAGAACTCACAAAAATCTGGATTTACATCCAATTTGACCGTGTATGGGGGCCTTAACACGTTGGTTAGCCATTAGAACGCCCACTGATGCGAATATGTTGTGAGTTTTATTGATGATAAAAGAGTACTTCGTTTTGTAAGCGATAAATAGGGCATGATTTATGTGTCCTTAGCTTAGAATTTGTTTAATTTCAGTAGTGTAGGTATGGAAGGTGGGGGCCAATTTAACACGCGAATTTACGTATACCCTCTAAAAAGACCTAAGGGGTTCTGTCTCGGCTGGAAGCTTTTTAAAGGATGTGTCTTGGCTCGTTTCTTCACTAGGGTGAAAGCTTTTTCGTAAGGCGAATTTCGATAAGATTCATGTCTTGACTAGAATGAAAGCGTAGGGTAAATTTTGATTGGGGAAACTTTAGTGTCGTTTGCTCATATGATTTGCTTTTGGAGCTGTTTTTTGGTCAGATTTATTATGTTTATAAAAACCAGCAGACTTGGTTCAAAATTCTAGTCTCAATTAAACTACCTTCCGCTCACCTTTTAGGTTAGTGTTTTTCTTAAGCTTTTTTACACACTTTTACTACTACTGTTAAAAAATCACCAATTGTGTTGTTATCCCACGTAGAGAAGTTTCGTGAACCTTAAAACCACGTCGCGTTTACTTGCTAAACCCACATGAAGTGGGTTTCTATAACTAATTTCCACATTTCTGAAAAGAGCCCAAACTTGTTTGGGTAGTCTTTCGATAGTATCTTGACCAATCCAGAGACAAAAGAGGGTCCGGCGGGACCTTCTCCTAGACCTTCTCAATTCTTCAAATATTTTTGGCTTCGATTTTAAGTTTTCTAATTCATAGATTTTTAGTTTTAAATTGTTTTTTCCTCAAATTTTTCCATAGACGCCAGCAAGTTTTTCCGTAGCAAGACATCAGTTCACTAGCACCAACGAGCACCCCTAAAAAAGAAGGGCACATTTCCATAAATTAAAATGGCAGTTTTTCCGTAGTTAAATGCCTCATTCACCCTCAACTAATTGGCTCTCGTCTGTTCTGACTTTTAGGTTTGACTAATGAATCTTAGCATTTTGCCCAAGCTCAACCTCATTTAATCATTGTCTCCCCCGCTCCGGACCCCACACAAAAACCGTTTGCTATCTAATCATAGTATCTAGTTAAAATTGCCAGGAAACATATTCAGTTAACATCCCCCCTTCTCAAGCACCAGTAGACAAAACAAAACGGCAATTGATTTGACAAAAACAAAAAAAGGAAGAAGAACGGGCGAGGACCTTCTTTCCCTTGAAGAAATCCTCTTTTTCCCTGTTTGAAGAGCTTAAGCAAAGCCGGTACTTTTCTTTCTTTCGATGACAACACATACGCTACTGACAGTTACGATGAACCCGGGACTCCAGTCTCAGGACTCAGCAGGTACCTGTCATGCCGGAGGCTTCCTTTTCCCACAGAAAGGAAAAAGGCCACCTTAAAAGCGCACTCGTCATGTAAATAAGAGTTTTAGTAGCGGAGTATGTTTGTTGTGTTCTTGTGCAAATCCCACACTTAATGCTTTTTTTTCTTTGAAGGGCTTTGCCATTTCGAAATGGAATTGCTCTTGTCGTCGAGGTTGTGCTCCTTTGTACAAATTGGAGGAAGATTATTAACATGTCGAATCGCATTCGGCATATTCAACTAGTATGATGGCACTTACGTCGAATCCCCTTTGATTCCATTGCAGTTAAAAATCTCAGGATTTAATTTTCTTAAAATCAATAAGGATTTCGCTATTAATACGGTTATGCTGCAAAGGCTTGAGTTTTTAATCAAGTTCCAAGGGAATTTCGAAAGGGTTAAGAGT